>CM042437.1:1604819-1652319 GCA_023631565.1 Gymnocephalus cernua | reverse complement strand
TCAAAGTGCTTCCCTGAACTGAGATTCCCCCCCCCCCCCCCCCCTTTAGCCTTGCCTAAACCAATGACAGTACCAGCTTGCCACACTCCCTAGCATAAAATCCTCCAAACTTTTTTTATGGTTTGACACTTTATGTTTTTTTGACACTTTTTTATGTTTTTTTGACGCTTTTGTTTTTTTATGTTTTTTTGACAGTTTTGACACTTTTTTGATGTTTTGACAGTTTTTTTTTGATGTTTTTTTGATGTTTTTTTGATGTTTTTTGACAGTTTCTTGATGTTTTTTTGTGAGGAATGACGACAAAACCGTCGGCGCGTCCGCGTGATACGAGCCTTCTGTGATCGCTCCGTAGCAACGGCTTGAATTTAACAGACTTTCTTAATAAATGTGATGGAATATGTGAGATATTTATGCAATTTTATGCGATGAAATTGCGGGAACTTGCAAAAACTGCGGTTTGATGAAAAAGAGAAAAAAAGTGATTCCCCCCCAACACCGTGTTCTCACTAGGAGAAATGACGTCACTTCATAACGTTCCCATGGCAACAGGGGAAAATGGCTGCTCTCGTGTGAAGTAAACGCAACATTTTTCATCTTCCTGCTGAGATATATGTGACTTTTTTGCAACGAAAATGCGGGGATTATGAAATCATGCAAGCCCCGCATATTTTGCACGGAAATCTGCAATTTATGCGGTGAAAGTGCGGCGTATTTGAAAAAATGCGCCCCCCCCCCGCATAAATATGCAGACTTTGGCTGATTATGCGTTGAATTCTGCGATCGCATAAAATCTCGTTTTTCTGGAGGGACTGATATTATCAAAAAGTCACGCACTTGCGGCTCTCGTTGCTCACGCCGGAGCTTTAACATCTGTGGGATCGGCTCGTATTTTGACTCGTAGTTCCTGCAGCTTATGTTAATCTGAGCTAATTGGCCTCTAATGTGCCGTGAGGTCAGCGTGCACACCGCCCGCTGGAAAACAAGACCCGTAAGAAGGTTTTCTGAAAAAGAGCCAGGAGGGAGGATGAACAAACGAATGACAGAGAGGGAGAACCAGCAGAGGGAGGAATCTCCCTCTCTCTCTCTCTCCAAAGTCCGCTTGCATGATTTCATAATCCCCGCATTTGTTGCAAAAAAGTCACATATATCTCAGCAGGAAGTTGAAAAATGTTGCGTTTACTTCACACGAGAGCAGCCATTTTCCCCTGTTGCCATGGGAACGTTATGAAGTGACGTAATTTCTCCTAGTGAGAACACGGCGTTGGGGAAATCACTTTCTTTTTCACCGCATAAAATTGCATAAATATCCCGCATTTTTTTAAGAAACGTGCCGCATAATCAACGATTTTTGTCACAACAATCACAAAAAAAAAACTGTTTCTCTGGAGGGACTGAATTATATAGTCAATATTTTTCTGCACTTTTGTGCAAGCTCTTCTCAAGTGTTTTTCACTTTTCTTTTTTTATAAAGATTATCCCGACGTTTGTCACTTTGTTAGATGTTTTTGTCGCTTTTACCGACATTTCTCTCACTTTTCTGGACGTTTGTCGTCATTTTATTCCAAGTTTTTTGTCACTTTCTTCGATGTTTTTGTCATTTTTGTGACATTGTTTTGTCCTACGTTTTTCAATGTTTCTATTATAAATGTTTCTTTAAGTGCTATAAAATTTGTAAAAGCTTTTCTCAAGTTTTTGTCACTTTTCTTTTTTTTTTTATAAAGGTTATCCCGACGTTTGTCACTTTCTTAGATGTTTTTGTCACTTTTACCAACATTTTTCTCACTTTTCTGGACGTTTGTCGTCATTTTATTCCAAGTTTTTTGTCACTTTCTTAGATGTTTTTGTCATTTTTGTGACTTTTTTTTGTCCTACGTTTTTCAATGTTCTATTATAAATGTTTCTTTAAGTGCTATAAAATTTGTAAAAGCTTTTCTCAAGTTTTTGTCACTTTTCTTTTTTTTTTTATAAAGATTATCCCGACGTTTGTCACTTTCTTCGATGTTTTTGTCGTTTTTGTGACATTTTTTTGTCCTACGTTTATCAACGTTCTATTATAAATGTTTCTTTACGTGCTATAAAAATTCAATAAAACACCTAAATTCAATGAAAGTAGTGATCTGATCAGTTATGTAACTTGTGAAGAGTGTCGTACGGAACCATCCGCGTTATTTTGTTTTGAAATCTGGTTGAAAGAAACCCAAATTTCTGATAGAGAGACATTTTGAAAATGGGTCAGATTAGACCTGAGGACAACAGGAGGGGTGAGACCTTCTTAACCCCACCTGCGGAGAAATGTAGTGCCAACTGCAAAAACCAGCGTGGAATTTACACCTGAGAAAAGAAGTATTTACCGAGTAACGTCATCTGAATTGTTTGTACTCTAATAACATAAAATGCATAAAATACGTGTCGCATTTAGGAGCTCTTCTGCTATGAAAACAAAGTAAATTTGAGGCCATAACTAGAGAGTTATTGGTGATGTCAGGGCGTTTATTTCTCCCTACAGAAGGACACAACAGACCGCCTGCAGCACAGACTGATAATCAGGATTAATCAGGTCACTGGCTTCTGCGATGCCGATTGGCCGAGTTTAATTCCCGATGAACCAGACAGCTTTAAATGTTTGATTTCACATCCTACTCTCTGTGTAGTGACCCCCTCCCTTCTCCTAGCCAGAGAACGGCCAGCACACTTCCTGACCGATAACTTTATATATAGGTTGTAGACGAGAGCAATAAATGCCCCAAATGTCCAGTGTTTGTCACACAGAGACAAGTTATTTCTGTGCGCTTACAATCACTAAGTGAATTTGACAGGGTTCACACACATTCTAACCAGTGCTTTTCCATGACTTTATGGCACATTTCCATGACTATGTATTCCTAAAAATGACTGTCAGGAAACATGGCGGTGAAAAGCGCGCTGACATCCTCGCACGATTTAAAAGAATAGTGGGAGTTTGCGACTTTTAACGCCCACAATACCTCGGCCCTTAATGCGTCTCGTCTGGTAACAATGGAGACAGTCCCTCGTCTTGTGCCTTCAGTCTGACTCGTGACGGAGAGTACCTCTCCGTGGTGCTCTGCTGCTTGTGCGGGGTTCCAGCTGCAGATGTTGTTGGACGTTGCTGGCGAATACGGCTGTGCTTCAAACGGTGAGCGCGGCTAAAGTGCGGTGGGGACGGTGGTCTTGCATAATTTGCAGACGACATTGGTCTGACTACGGTCAGACTTATAAAATCCAAAAAACTGCCATATTGGCGAGCTGACGTTTCCCGTTTCATCAAGAACTTCCGCGCTCCACTTCCACTTATCACTCCACGGCGGTTCTGTTATTGAAGAATCCAACACGAGACAACGATATGGCGCAACCAAACACAATACTGTTACATGATTGGCTGTTAGCGTGTCACTCCCTACGTTGCTAGGCTACCAGAGAGCGAGCGCCTTTGTTCATGCAACCAAACTTGCTTTGAAACCTCTGGTTTCTTCCGACGAAGAAAAACAATTATCGAACTTTTATCGAACGCATTTTCTTTTTATATTGATTACGTGTCTATCGCGATACATATCGTTATGGTTTTATTGCCCGGCCCTAATTCTCCCATATTAGAGATGTCAATGATCTTAGAACACAGTCCACATCGCGCTTTCCTCGGGTCCTGGACCTTCTCGAGCCACGTCTTGCATATTTCCAAGTGAAGGAAGACATTGTTAAAATCTACACTTTCCTGGCATTTCAATTAAATTTCCGTCGGCACCGACTTCACCTCAGGCAGCATCGCAACGAGCGAGTGAACCAGAAGTAAACTGAACGTTATGCCGCCCGAATACAACGTTAAGGACGTTAAGACGACGTCATTTTTTTTGTTTTGTTAAAGTTTTTATTCTGTTGTGTTAAAAAAAAGAAAAGAATTCCATGACTTTTCCAAAACTTTCTTGGTCTTTTTATTTTTCCAAAACCTTTCCAGAACCCTGATTTTTTTTTTACTACTTGACTCACATTTTGATTAATCCGTCTCTTTCTCGGCGTACTCACTTGAACGGATGGCCCTCGTCTGACTTCTGGATGGCCTGCAGGATGCCTTTGTATATCCTGAAGCAGATGGTGACGGAGAGCAGGGCCAGGCCGATGTAGGAGCAGACGCTCACGATGCTGCACACCGTCAGGGACAGGAGCAGCAGCAGGCCGGCGCCGAACACCACGCCCGTGGTCTTCACATCACGCCAGTAGAGGAGATCCACCACTGCGGGAGAAAGAGGGAAAGGTTAGCGTCCCAACATCCGGGCCGTGCACGTCCGCATACGTGCAGCATTTACGCGCCGAGAGACAGTCAAAGAAACACATTTTTTAAGCCAAGGTATCAGGTAAAGGCCGGATCCAGATACTCATTCCATGAAATAACCAGACGGGGGTTTTCCCAAACATCTGGACGCGGGTCTGGCTGCGTGTTTTTTAGGGCCGTCCTCGACTAAAGAAGTTCTTAGTCGACTAACACTTACATGATTTTGTCGATTAATCGATTAGTTGATGTAATCGACAGAGCTGTGCTCTTTGAGAGCTGGTTAAGACTAGAGAAGAGCAACATAAATGTAGTTAATTAACCATCTGTAGAACTGAGTTTCTCTGAAATTAATCCTGCAAAAGCACCACTTTAAATCTCGTGTTCACCAGAAATGTTCTCAGAAGTTGTTTGGAAATGAGTAATTAAGCACGAATAAGCATAAAAAATGACTTAGACTAAAGAAATCTTAGTCGACTAAGACCAAAACGACCGATTAGTCGACTAATCGACTAAGAGGAGGGCGGCACTAGTGTTTTTCCAACTTAAATGAGTGAATTTCACACCTCCGTCTGTCTCTAATTCACACGATGAGATCAGAAATCATGAGATCGCGTCGGGACATGGCGGAGACAACACCATTTTTGTTTTTGTTGTCACTATGGTTGCGTTTAGCCCGTCGTTTCGGCTAGTTACGTAACAAGCCGTGCAGATGTTGACCAGCTCACCCGGAGACTGAAGGCAGGAATCATTCAGAAACCGTATCTCACTCAGAACAACATGGATGGTTATTCTCCAAGTTTGTATGTGTGTGGAAGCACCAGAGACACAAAATAACACCCCAAATCCCAGAAAAAGTGATTTTTTTCCCATAATATGGGCACTTTAAGTTTGTGCGTCTCTGCTGAAAGTCAGAGGTCACACACTAGCTGCGTTGGAAACAGTTCCACTATCTCGGAAATCATGGAAATCCCTTTGTAGTGTGTCCCAAATTATCTGCGGTTCATTTAATTCACTTATCCACTCCCTCCAGAAAAACGTGATTATGCAATCTCATAATTCAACGCATAATCAGCCAAAGTCCGCATATTTATGCGGGGGGGGGCAGCATTTTTTTCAAATACGCCGCACTTTCACCGCATAAATTGCAGATTTCCGCGCAAAATATGCATTTACGGTGTAAAAAAGTCACATATATCTCAGCAGAAAGTTGAAAAATGTTGCGTTTACTTCACACTAGAGCAGCCATTTTCCCCTGTTGCCATGGGAACGTTATGAAGTGATGTAATGTCGCCTAGTGAGAACACGGTGTTGGGGGGGAATCACTTTGTTTTTCTCCTTCACTGCTGTAAGTTTTTGCAAGTTCCCGCAATTTCATCGCATATTCCAATCGCATTTTTTAAGAAAACGTGCCGCGTAACAGGTAAACTCTGTGTGACGTCAGCGTGTTAAATGTGAATATGTTTTTAGTTTCTTCTCTCCTCTGGGACAGGAGACTGAATATCTTTTGAGTTGTGGACAAAAACAAGACATTTGAGGATGTTTATCTTGGGCTTTTTGGGGAAAACCCGCATATTCCAATCGCATTTTGTAAGAAAATGTGCCGCATAATCGAGGATTTTCCCCCCGCAACAATCACAAAAATCACGTTTTTCTGGAGGGACTGACTTATATAGTCCACTATAAAATACCCACAATCATAGGCGTAATTCACAGGGGGAATCAAAAACTGGCCAGTGCAACCCTAACACACACACACACACACATCCCATAATAATGTCCTTTTAACACATGAAAGACATTATCACCATAACTTGATGCAAAAAAAAAAAAAAAAAAAAAAAAGCACAAATTCTTGCAGAAAAATTCACCAGAATGCAGAAAAAATAAAAAATCAATGCACAGCTAAATTTGAGTGTAGCCTAAACACAATGTTAGCGTTCCCTACGTTTTACTCCTGTATCCCACAATGCAACGCGGCCGTGTGGATGGTCATCTCAAGTAATATTGCATATATTGTAAATAAGCAGCGACGGGCCGATTATCGTCCCTGGCAGGTTGTCGTATCAGCGTTTAATTTGCCTGATGGTGGGTGGTGGTAGGTGGTGGTGGTGTGTGTGTGTGGGGGGGTGTGTGGGGGGGGGGGGGGTCGGACTCTGCAGGGAGACAGCTGATCTGGTGACCCCGACCCTGCACCGACCGCGCTTGTATTTCACCGGTGAATTCCAGGCAGGTCAGAAGGACAATATTAGCAGCGAAGGAGTCCTGGGTGTCCCGATGGCGCTCTGTGACTCTGAGCGGCGAGAGGACATCAAACCGCACGCAGGAATCTGACAGGGTCGTGTTTCCGCCGCCGCGCTTTCTCGGACATTACAGCCTAAATTCAAGTACGTGATCCACATAAACCGTTAGAGGCGATTAATTGAGCGGCTAAAATTAACTTACTTAGTCATTTTTGATGATTATAAACAGGTAACAGGTAAACTGTGTGACGTCAGCGTGTTAAATGTGAATATGTTTCTAGTTTCTTCTCTCCTCTGGGACAGGAGACTGAAGATCTTTTGAGTTGTGGACAAAAAACGAGACATTTGAGGATGTTTATCTTGGGCTTTTTTGGGGGGGAAACGCTGATCCACATTTCATCCAGAAAAATAATCCACACGTTCGTCTACAATGACAATAAAATCGGTGGTTGCAGCCTCACACACCTCACGTCTCAGAGCCCAACAACGTACGCAGAGATGAAGGTTGTTTGCTGATGAGATGAGCAGCATTACAATGGAAACGCAGGCTGCAGGGGGAGCAGATGTACAGAGAGACAGAGACCGACTGTCTGTCTCTCTCTTTGTCTCTCTCTCTCTCTCTTTGTCTGTGTCTGTCTGTCTCTCTCTTGTCTGTCTCTCTCTCTTGTCTGTCTCTCTTGTGTGTCTTGTCTCTCTCTCTTGTCTGTCTTGTCTCTCTCTCTTGTCTGTCTTGTCTCTCTCTTGTCTCTCTCTCTTGTGTGTCCTGTCTGTCTCTCTCTTGTCTGTCTGTCTCTCTCTTGTCTGTCTGTCTCTCTCTTGTCTGTCTGTCTCTCTCTTGTCTGTCTGTCTCTCTCTTGTCTGTCTGTCTCTCTCTTGTCTGTCTCTCTCTCTTGTCTGTCTCTCTCTCTTGTCTGTCTCTCTCTCTTGTCTGTCTCTCTCTCTTGTCTGTCTCTCTCTCTTGTCTGTCTCTCTCTCTTGTCTGTCTCTCTCTCTTGTCTGTCTCTCTCTCTTGTCTGTCTCTCTTGTCTGTCTTGTCTCTCTCTTGTCTGTCTTGTCTCTCTCTTGTCTGTCTTGTCTCTCTCTTGTCTCTCTCTCTCTTGTCTGTCTTGTCTGTCTCTCTCTTGTCTGTCTTGTCTGTCTCTCTCTTGTCTGTCTGTCTCTCTCTTGTCTGTCTGTCTCTCTCTTGTCTGTCTGTCTCTCTCTTGTCTGTCTGTCTCTCTCTTGTCTGTCTGTCTCTCTCTTGTCTGTCTGTCTCTCTCTTGTCTGTCTGTCTCTCTCTTGTCTGTCTGTCTCTCTCTTGTCTGTCTGTCTCTCTCTTGTCTGTCTGTCTCTCTCTTGTCTGTCTGTCTCTCTCTTGTCTGTCTGTCTCTCTCTGTCTTGTCTGTCTGTCTCTCTCTCTCTTGTCTGTCTGTCTCTCTCTGTCTCCCTCTTTGTCTCTCTCCTGTCTGTCTGACGGACACAATATGTCTGGCAGCCGACAAAAAAACATTCAACACAGAGGCTGAAAACCTCAAATCAGATTAACTGACTCACTCTGTCAACAAAATCCAGAGTTTGTGGAAGACGTAGGTGCGTGTGTTTGGGCGGAGGGTTATGGTTACGGCGTCCTTCCTCAAGACAATGTTAAGTTTGTCAATTTAAAACAACAAATGCAATTTCCCGCGTACATTTGGTTTCTTTTTGTGCGTTTCTGCGTCTCTTTGTTCACACTCAGGTCAGATTAAATCAGATCATGAACGTTACTGGTAGCCGATCCCTATTTAAAGAGCCACTGTTTTATTTTGTGTTGAGAAATTACACAAATAATCTGCATCAATAAAGCCAACTAGAATACATAAAATCTACCATAAACTATGTTCAGTTTCAAGTAGTTTAGGCTGCAGTTTTATGTTGACACAGACTTCCCCAAAATATCTTGGCTGCTGTAAAACACACTGACCGTCATGTATACCAGGGATCTCCAACAGGGGGGTCTGGGACCCCTAGGGGGTCCTCAGAGTCAATGCAGGGGGGGCCTCCAAATAATGGTTATTTAAAAAAAAAATTAGAAATGTCCTAAAAAAAATAATAATAATAATACATATTATTAGCAAACTAGCCTATAGGTGAGATCCACAGATAGTTATTCTACATGTATGTTTAACATTAAAACATAATTGGTATTCTATGCAAAAAAGTCCCACATGTTATTATAGACCCAGTTTAATATGCAACTTCATTTTATACAGTATATGTAGTAGGGGGACCCTGATCCGTCTCTCTTCCAGTTAAGGGGTCCTTGGCTTTGATTTAGACACGATAATGAGCTTCTTTCACAGTCAGCAAATATACAACACATGTGGGCGGTGACAGCAGGCTAGCACGTTAGCTGACAGTTAGCTCTCCGCTCGTTAGCTCACCGTTTAGAATGCTAACTCGATGCTAGCTCGGCTAGCCGCACAGCTCTTAGCAGGGATGCGGATGTTTTGACAGAGAGTCGTGGCGTGGATAGACACGGACAGAGGAGCATGCAAGGAAATATTAAGGTGGGGGAGAAAGAGAAGGAGGACGAGGAGGAGGAGGAGGAGGGGAGACCCCCGCGGTCCAAATGTGGCTGCCTTGCTACATATGGTAGCAGGCGTGCTAGCATTGGCTAAAAATAGACCCCGCGGCCGCATCACGGCTAACTTAACCCAGGCTGCTGATCTCGTTTCGCTGTTAAAATCACGAGCCGTGTCTCCAACATGGCTCCTAAGCGTTTTATTATCCTTCCCAGGGATGCTGTGTGGTGTAACCTCCACCCTCCCCTCACCAACAGCACAGCTCTCACAAAACGTCAAACAGTCCGGCGTGACCTCCGGAGGCGTCCCCGTCCGCCAGGCACCTTCTCCGGGCTGAATCCAGCCACAGTCGCCCCTCCACCCCCGGTGCTCGTTTTTTTTTTAAATTTTTTTTTTATAAAAAGCAGCGACTTTACTGTCCGCACAATTCGGCATGTAAACGAGGAGAGACGTGGTCGGAAAACAAAAGATTATGACCAGACTAACCCTGTTTGGCGTCCATCTTGAACAGTCGCTAAGCATGCAGCGACACAGCGGCTCCGAGGTGAGAGAGACACGGAGAGAAGAAGAAGAGGAGGAGGAAGAGGAAGAGGAGGAAGGCGGACATGCGCAGCTCGGCCTCTCACTGACACTAAAAAGTACTAATATATATATAACACGTACAGTGTACAAATACCCTGTTACAAGTAAAAGTCCTGCATTGAAAACTTAACTTAAGTAGAAGTGTGTAAAGTATCATCAGGAAAATGTAGTTAAAGTACAAAAAGTAAAAATACACACACACACACACACACACACACACACACACACACACACACACACACACACACACACACACACACACACACACACACACACACACTGTAGAAAGTGTAAAGGATTCAACATCAGGTTTTATAAACTACATGTGTTTTGTGGGCAAAAATCTTAATGTGTAAAGTAACTAGTAACTAGCTGTGTGTGTGTGTGTGTGTCTGTGTGTGTGTGTGTGTCTGTGGCTGTGTGTGTGTGTGTGTCTCTCTGTGTCTGTGTCTCTCTGTGTCTGTGTGTGTGTGTGTGTGTCTCTCTCTCTGTGCGTGTGTGTGTGTGTGTCTCTCTGTGCGTGTGTGTGTGTGTGTCTCTCTCTGTGTGTGTGTGTGTGTGTCTCTCTCTGTGTGTGTGTGTGTGTGTGTGTGTGTCTCTCTGTGTCTGTTTCAAATTAATGTCCAAATGTGAGTGACTTCAGGCGGGTGGAAACATGTGATACACACTTTGTGACACTGCATGATGTTCAAAGTTCACCCGAGTCAGACTCTGTGTGTGTGTGTGTGTGTGTGTGTGTGTGTGTGTGTGTGTGTGTGTGTGTGTGTGTGTGTGTGTGTGTGTGTGTGTGTGTGTGTGTGAAAGGCCGTTTGTTTGTTACTGTGAAGAAACGGGGTTTCTAGCGGGGGTGATGACAGCGGCTGCAGGGTGGAGGCGTGTTGCGTAACCGGCTGTAAAAAGAACAACCGGCTCCATAAACGCCGGGCAGAAGAGATAAAGGTTAGGAATTCAAATCAATTCAAATCCGGCGGAAGGGAAGAAAGACAGACTGTGCATCGGTTAGAAAACCATGTAAGGAGCGCCGAGCCGAGCCGTCCAGCAACACCAGGTGCATGCTGGGAGAGCCGCTGTCTTCAACATACCGGCATGATATCAGTTATTCAAACAAAGAAGTCCTTTTCCTCGATTACTGGATTAGTCGTTTGGTCGGGAAATTGTGATAAATGTGGATCAGTGTTTCCCAAAAAGCACAAAATAACATCCTCAAATGTCTTGTTTTGTCCACAACTGAAAGATATTCAGGGTCCTTATTTTAATGATCTGAGGTCACGGCGTGAAGCGCCTGCTGCAGGTGTGTTTAGGGCGTGTCCAAATCTACTTTTGCTAGTTTGACGGCGGTAAAAAGTGTCCGTGTGCCGGGCGCCTGGTTCTAAAGGGTTGTTCTTAGTGTCTTCATTAATCAGAGGTGTGTTTTGGGCGTAACATGCAATCAACCAATCAGAGATCATCTCCCATTCCCTTTAAAAGCCAGGCGCGTTTGGACCTTGGAGCATTGCTGTTATGATGGAGGATTTACACCCTAATATGTTTATTAGTAATCTTCTGCATGTGTGTGTCTGCTGCTGTGCGTCCCTGTGTGTGTAACAAGCATAGTGTGCACGTGCTGTGCACGAGCCTCGGAGCATTTTACTAATGTGCTGTTAAAATAACAATGAAATGCTGCGTTATTGACTTTAGACCAGGTTTTTGTTGGTCAATGGTGCCATCACTTCCTGCCGCCTCAAGATAGCAATACGCCCAGAATGCACCTGAACACACCTCCCTGTAAGACCAGCACGCCCAGAATGCACCTGAACACACCTCCCTGTAAGACCAGCACACCCAGAATGCACCTGAACACACCTCCCTGTAAGACCAGCACGCCCCAGAATGCACCTGAACACACCTCCCTGTAAGACCAGCACACCCCAGAATGCACCTGAACACGCCTCCCTGTAAGACCAGCACACCCAGAATGCACCTGAACACACCTCCCTGTAAGACCAGCACACCCCAGAATGCACCTGAACACGCCTCCCTGTAAGACCAGCACACCCAGAATGCACCTGAACACACCTCCCTGTAATACCAGCACGCCCAGAATGCACCTGAACACACCTCCCTGTAAGACCAACATGCCCAGAATGCACCTGAACACGCCTCCCTGTAAGACCAGCACGCCCAGAATGCACCTGAACACACCTCCCTGTAAGACCAGCACGCCCAGAATGCACCTGAACACACCTCCCTGTAAGACCAGCACACCCAGAATCTCTCTACACAAAAACAGCGACTACCACCTGCTTTCATTTTACAGGATCGGATTGGTTGTGAAAGTTGCAGGACGCCAATCAACTACAAGCGATTTGATTCGTTGCTGTGCAGCTTTTATGAACACGCTCTGACCACTGAAGAGAGTCTGTGTGGATGAACACATCGCGATGACTTCAGAAAGAAGAGAAGAGAAGGCGAGTCACAAGAAAAACGTGATGTGAAAGACGATGATGTTCCTCATTCCTAATGATAGATTACATACTGCTGACGCTCGCAACAAAATGTGCTGATTCATCGACTCGGGCCTGAGGCGCCACACAAACCCTCCCGACAGAGACGCGACCGCTTCTTTCAGTGGAGCGACCGGCACGCCGCCGTCCTCGCTACCGGCTCGATGTACTGAGCACACGGGAGAGAGAGAGAGAGAGAGAGAGAGAGAGAGAGAGAGAGAGAGAGAGAGAAACAGAGAGAGAGACAGACAGAGAGAGAGAGACAGAGAGAGAGACACTGAGAGAGAGAGAGAGAGAGAGAGAGAGAGAGACAGAGAGAGAGACACAGAGAGAGACAGAGAGAGAGACACTGAGAGAGAGAGAGAGAGAGAGAGAGAGAGACAGAGAGAGAGACACTGAGAGAGAGAGAGAGAGAGAGAGAGAGAGAGAGAGAGAGAGAGACAGAGAGAGAGACACTGAGACAGAGAGAGAGAGAGAGAGAGAGACAGAGAGAGAGAGAGAGACACTGAGAGAGAGAGAGACAGAGAGAGAGAGACACTGAGAGAGAGAGAGACAGAGAGAGAGACACTGAGAGAGAGAGACAGAGAGAGAGACAGAGAGAGAGACACTGAGAGAGAGAGAGACAGAGACACTGAGAGAGAGACAGAGAGAGAGACACTGAGAGAGAGAGAGAGAGAGAGACAGAGAGAGAGACAGACAGAGAGACAGAGAGAGAGAGAGACAGAGAGAGAGAGAGAGAGACAGAGAGAGAGAGAGACAGAGAGAGAGAGAGAAAGAAAGAGAGACAGAGAGAGAGAAAGAAAGAGAGACAGAGAGAGAGAGAGAGACAGAGAGAGAGAGAGAGAGAGAAAGGCTTCAGTGTTGAGATGAGAAGTGACCGCAGCAGGACACATGAAGATCAGCAGGACTCACCGTGTGATAACATGCTGATGCTCTCAGTCTAAACTCCGTATTATACGACTCAGCAGCGCTGTATCAGCCACGACGTCTAAACCCTCCGAGGTAGCCCGACCACGAGCTACGAGGCCGTAAAATAAAAGTTTCTGCTCCCGTTGGAGACACAAGTCCGTATGAAATCAACCTGAAAAACATGTTTTATTCACGATGCCACGGAGAAGCACTACACTACCCACAATCCTAGGCGTAACAGCGACATCTGCGATTGCCAGGTGGGGAAAAACGGATGTTTTTGGGGCTTCTGTAACTTGTAACGATTCATTTATAGTTCATTATATAACAAATAATGAACAAATAAAGGCACAAGGTCGATTGACTGCACTGTGGAGCTCTGTGTAAAACTAGTTACATGTTAGTTAGTCCATCACACAATTCAATTAAATGTCTCAATCATATCAGGACTTATCTGAGGACACTTTACAGATAGAGCAGCTCTAGACCACACTATCACTTACAGAGACGACCCAGCAACCCCCCCCCCCAAGAGCATTTAGTGCAACTCGGCACTCGGCAAACAGGGAGCGGACTCCTGAAAGCTCGGTCCCGACAGTCCTCCAGCTCATTAGCATATCCCCCGGCCACACCGCTAGCCAATCATTAACCCGGCCAGCTGCTCTTCTCTGCCGTCCACCTTTGGTCACAGCGGCCGACCGGCCAAAGGTCCGCAAACACACACACACACACACACACACCCTGCAATCACGCTATCTGTGAGGACGCGGAGCCCGCCGCTCCAAAAAAGGCAAGAAGTCACCATCGGGTCAACTCACACCGCGTCAACAAAAAGTAGTCCCAAAGATGAACGAATCGCGATGATAAACATTTAGCAAAGCTCGATCGACTCCCTTTTTATAATCTCAATGACAAGTCAATAAAGCTCTATAGACGCCATATGGAATCAAATGGAAATACCCTGCAGTCCAGGACTGCAACTCATGACTACTTTCATCGTGGATTATGTTCTGGATGAATGGAGGAGTAGTTTGGTCTCTAAAATGTCAGAAAATGTTGATCAGTTTCTCCCCAAAAAAGCCCCAAAATGACGTCATCAAATGTCTTGTTCTGTCCACAACTCAAAAGATATTCAGTTTCCTGTCACAGAGGAGAGAAGAAACTAGAAGATATTCATATTTAACAAGCTGACAACACACACACACACACACACACACACACGACTGTATTTCATGCAGATACTACAAACGCTGCAGATAAAACGTTGAAAGAAGTGACAAAAAAGTCAAAAAAAGTCAAGAAAAGCTACAAAAACGTTGAAAAAAGCGACAAAAACTTCATAAAAGGCGACAGAAAATGTCAAATTTTTTTGTCGCCTTTTTTCGACGTTTTTGTAGCTTGATAAAAGCATCAAAAACGTCAAAATATAATCAGTCTACTGTCACAGAAGAGAGAAAATACTAGAAGATATTCATATTTAACAAGCTAACATCACACACACACGACTGTATTTCATGCAGATACTACAAACGCTGCAGATAAAACGTTGAAAGTAGTGACAAAAATGTCAAAAAACGTCAACAAAAGCTACAGAAACGTCGGAAAAAAGCGACAAAAACTTCATAAAAAGGGACAAAAAAAGTCACATTTTTTTTGTCGCATCAAAAACCATCAAAAACGTCAAAATATATTCAGTTTCCTGTCGCAGAGGAGAGAAGAAACTAGAAGATATTCATATTTAACAAGCTAACACACACACACGACTGTATTTCATGCAGATACTACAAACACTGCAGATAAAATGTTGAAAGAAGTGACAAAAATGTCAAAAAACATCAACAAAAGCTACAAAAACTTCGTAAAAGGCGACAAAAAAAGTCAAATTTTTTTGTCACATTAAAAACGTCAAAAGATATTCAGTTTACTGTCACAGAGGAGAGAAAATACTAGAAGATATTCATATTTAACAAGCTAACACACACACACAACTGTATTTTGACTGTATTTCATGCAGATACTACAAACGCTGCAGATAAAACGTTGAAAGAAGTGACAAAAATGTCAAAAAACGTCAAGAAAAGCTACAAAAACTTCATAAAAAAGCGACAAAAAAAGTCACTTTTTTTTTGTCGTTGATAAAAGCATCAAAAACGTCAAAATATATTCAGCTTCCTGTCACAGAGGAGAGAAGAAACTAGAAAATATTCATATTTAACAAGCTGACATCGCACAAGTTAAAAAATAACTCAGACCGATTATGAAAAATAAACTATTTTTTTAATTGAACGGTTAATTAACCGATACGCTCTACGGCTCAAATAGTCCAGAATTCATCCCGCCATGTTAACGACGGTCCGTCGCGGGTGTTTAAGCGGACGGAGGCAGCGACGGGACAGACCAGGACCGGTCTAGTCCGAGTTCGCCTCCGCTTTAAGCATCGACGTCAGACATCTAGTGGTTTCAGATCAGCGTCTGAAGAGCCCGAAGAGAGTTAAACAAGCGGTTTGGGAACGGCGGTTCATTCCCAACAAGCAGCTCGCAGCAGTGGACGCCTCCCACAGCGGAGAAGCTGTCCCAGCCAGACCCAGGCAGAAAGGGGGGGGAGGCACGGGTACCAGACCCAGGCAGAAAGGGGGGAGGCACGGGTACCAGACCCAGGGAGAAAGGGGGGAGGCACGGGTACCCTGATCTCTCCAGAGCTGCACGGCCGACTCGCTCTCCTTCCTGTCCACAGAGTTGTTCTCCATGCCGTCCGCTCAGCAAACACACATTACAGACGAGAGACGGAGGACGAGCAAGAGGTGGTGAACGGCTGTCTCTGTGTGTGTGTGTGTGTGTGTGTTGGGCTGCAGGAGGAGGAGGAAGAGGAGGGAGGGAGGGAGGGAGGGAGGGAGGGGAGAACCTGAGCGAGGCTTGCTGTGGGGGAGACGACTGCAGCGAGCGAATGAACTCGCTCCTGTCAGATGACCTGCTGCTGCCAGCGCTCTGACGCAGCAACTATAAACGTCTCTGCCTCACCCCTCTCCCCCTCCTCCCCCCCTCCCTCTCTGCCTCTCCCTCCTCCCTCCCTCTCCTCCTCCCTCCTTCTCCCTCCTCCTTCCCTCTCTGCATCCTCCCTCCCATTCTCCCTCCTCCCTCTGCCTCCTCCCTCCCTCTCTGCCTCCTCCCTCCTTCTCTGCCTCCTCCCTCCTTCTCTGCCTCCTCCCTCCCTCTCTGCCTCCTCCCTTCCTTCCTCACCCTCTCCTCCCTGCCTCACATTCTCCCTCCTCCCTCCCTGCCTCACATTCTCCCTCCTCCCTCCCTCTCCGCCTCCCTCCCTCTGCCTCACCCTCTCTCCCTCTCCCTCCTCCTCTCTCCCTCCTCCCTCCCTCTCTGCCTCCCCCTCCGCTCTCTCTGCTCAGCCTTTTTGGCATGCTCTCTCCCTTCCTCCCCCCCAATCTGATCTTCCCTTTCCCCTCCTTTTTCTCCTTCTAACTTTCACCCCCTAGTTTCTTCATGCTTTATCTCACCCCTGCTTTCCCTTCGTCATCCCTCCTCCCTCCGCCTCCTCCCTCCCTCCCTCCCTCCCTCCCTCCCCCGCTGACGAAGCAGAGAGAGGGAGCAGATGAAGGACTTTGAGTCGGTTGTATTTACTGCAACAGAAACCTGCTCGTTGATTTTTATATATTAACAAACACAAGAAAGTAGATCTGATACAGAACAGCTGAGTCTATAAACTAGTTAAAAACGCTCTCGTTTTGACCGAGCAACAGTCCAAACACCCAAAGATATTTAGTTTATAATCTGGTAACTAAAGAAGTCTGATTAGATCCTACAAAATCCCATTACAAGTTGAGTTCTTGTGGAGCTACAGGTCATATTTGTGTCTTACAGAGGAACTACACAGTTTTTTTTTTTTATTTATCTTAATGTACCTTAATATAACTGAACATCTTCCGAGTCATTGTGATGCTAATAACACAAAATAAAGTAAATTTAAACCCACACAAAATATTTAATCACGCCATTACGCCATTTGTTTAATCCTGCAAAATTGCAAAAAAAAGGAAATTTAGTTTTTTTAATACTTTCAAGACAACGCAGGTTCCCTGAAGAGGCAGAAATCATTTCAGTTCATCTGGTGTAAAACATAATTATTGATTACTAGTTTAAGACCTCATCCTCTAAGCTGTAATGAGCGACTTCTTCCACTAGAGGGCACCTGCTCCTCGTAGATCCCTCTGTCTCTCTATCAGACTATTTCTACTTCATAAAACCTCAGTTAACCACGACAGAAAACCACAGGCCCAAAACATGCAACCTTTACACAATGCAGCAGTTTTCAGGTGAGTGAAAAGCGAGTAGAGCCGTCCTCCACTAAATAAACTAACACTTACATGATTTTGTCGACTAATCGATTAGTTGATGTAATCGACAGAGCTGAGCTCTCTGAGAGCTGGTTAAGACTAGAAAAGCTCAACATAAATGTAGTTAATTAACCATCTGGAAAACTGAGTTTCTCTGAAATTAATCCTGCAAAAGCACCACTTTTGAGTGAGTTTTTTTTATTTTTCAAAAGAGAGGTTCACAATACATTACACCGGTGTAGTTGTGCGCCAAAACCAAAAAGACGGGAAACTTGTTTTTCAAACTGCATCTACTGCGTACGACGCCCGGAGCTGAGTTTGAGACGCAGGAATTCCCCCCCAGGAGCCGCCGAGCGCTGTCATCTTCAGGCTGTCAAACGGGTTGCTGCGAGTCAATCTTTGTTTTTGCTTGATTTGCTAAACTCAACGATGGTTTATGACGACCAAACTGAGTGAGAAAGACACGCTCACGCCACGTAGCCGACACGCTCACGCCACGCAGCCGACACGCTCACGCCACGCAGCCGACACGCTCACGCCACGCATGTGGAGTGATTTCACATTATTTTATTTACTACTACTGGATGAGGACAGAGCTACATGACATCAACTCCAATATGTGCATTTTAATCAATGAATAACTGGTGAATTTGGTCACTGGATATTAAGATTTAAAAAAGGTATAATGGAGGATTTTCCCGAATTTTATAAAAGAACCGCCCTCTCTCTGCTCCCGAGAGGGAACGCCTATTAAACGTGTGCACGAGAGAGCGTGCACGAGCCTGGTTCTCCTCGTGCACGCTCTGTTTACAAGTTGCTGTCGGCATGGCTCTACAAGCCGACTTTCCAAAAGAAGATTTGCACTTTTTCCACTACGTCAGACTCGCCACCGGTAAATGGAAATCTATTTAGGACAAGCATCTCTATAGCTAACGTTAGCACGCTACAGGCCAACAAACAAGCTATCGCCGAGAGCGGGGGGGCAGCGGTCGGAGGCTTTTATATACCGTCTATGGTCGGAGGCTTTTATATACCGTCTATGGTCGGAGGCTTTTATATACCGTCTATGGTCGGAGGCCGTGGCCGTCTGCTCGCTGACCTGTCACGGCACGTAAACATATCCCAGAATGATTGACAGCTAGGAGGACCAATAGTCTTCATGATCCACCCGGAAAAAGAAAATCCTCCACTAGAGAGACAGAGAGTGAGACAGAGAGAGAGAGAGAGACACAGAGACAGAGAGAGAGACAGAGAGGGAGAGAGAGAGAGACAGAGAGAGAGAGACAGAGACAGAGAGAGAGAGACAGAGGGAGAGACAGAGAGAGAGACAGAGAGAGAGAGAGACAGAGAGGGAGAGAGAGAGAGAGACAGAGAGAGACAGAGAGAGACAGAGAGAGACAGACAGAGAGAGAGAGACAGACAGAGAGACACAGAGACAGAGAGAGAGAGAGAGAGAGAGAGAGAGACAGAGAGAGACAGACAGAGAGGGAGAGAGAGACAGAGAGAGACAGACAGAGAGAGAGAGACAGACAGAGAGGGAGAGAGAGACAGAGAGAGACAGACAGAGAGAGAGAGGGAGACAGAGAGAGACAGAGGGAGAGAGAGAGAGACAGAGGGAGAGAGAGAGAGACAGAGGGAGGGGGGGGGGACATGCAGCAAATGGCCACAGGTTGGACTCGAACCCTGAGCCGCTGCATCGAGGACTGAGCGTCTGCATATGGGCGCCTTCCCTACCAGGTGAGCTACCCAGGTGAAACTGGTTTAAGAAGTCCCAGGGTCGAGGCGCTTTCGCAGTGCTGGTTAGCTGTGAAGCGCTGTATAAACAGATGATTGACTGAATGTATTATGGGATGTTTCCAGTTTGAGACAGCGTCTGACTGACCTGCCGGCTCTTTATCAGTCGCTGCCGTGCTACAAACAAACAAACAAACAAACAAGAGACGGCTGAACGTGAAAGGGAAGTACAAAGTCTGTCCTCAGAGAGACAAAGTGACCCTTCCAAAATAAATGTTAACACACACACAAACACACGGAATAATAATCGTTTGTTTCAGCCCTACAAATAAGTTTTTTGCCATCTGTGTTAAGCCATAAAAAACACAAAGATCTGAGTAAAGAACGGTATGAGAAAGTATAATTCTGGGATGTTCGTATTGGAAGAGATAAACTCAAATGAAGCGAGCCGCTCCCAGCGTGACGGAGGGAGATTTATGCTCAGATCGCAGCTCTGCGCCTCAAGTTGTATAATGAAGAACATTTGCCGAGTGGTTTCTGGGTCGGAGAGAAACCCTTTGTGGGCCTGCCAGTGTCGCAATGCAGGGAGGAGGAGGAGGAAGAAGAGGGGGGAGGAGGAGGAAGACGAGGGGGAGGAGGAGGAGGCTTTAATTAACAGGAGATCCCTAAGACAAACGCAGTTAAAGCTCGTCCCAAAGAGCAAAGTCCTTCTGCTTCAGATACAGTCTGCAGCACTGTGGTTGGCATTACTCAGAGTGTGTGTGTGTGTGTGTGTGTGTGTGTGTGTGTGTGTGTGTGTGTGTGTGTGTGTGTGTGTGTGTGTTAACCGATCGATATCTGTTCAAATAAAACTGAGTCATCCATTAAAATGAAGACGAGCGGTTGTCGTCGTCGTCAGACAGACAGACAGACAGCGGAGCCTCGGGGGAGGCATTCGTCACCTCCTAAAAGCCCCGAAGGAGGCAGTTATGCATCCATTTTAACTAAAACCGTCTCTGTAATATCACTACAGTGGTTTTATTCTCACGCAGTTGCCCCAGGGTGCAATAAAGATCAACGACAAACACTGAGGTCTGCACATCAGCAAGGAGACTTTAAGCTCGCCTTGGATATTAAGAGGAAGGGGGCGGAAGAACCATTAAGGTCATCAAGTGGACCATTTCTATCAATTGCATGAATTACGTCCACAAAAGAGGATATTACCCCCCGACATTCCCAAATACCCCACACCAATCCTCCTGAGGGCTGCAACTGGTGTGGCGTTTCTGTTGCGTGGCGTTTTCCATGTCTTTACACACCAGACACGTGTCTGACGCGGCGCTGCTGCTGCTGCTAGTCTTGTCTGGACACATGAATGTTTCCCATTGATAAAATGAAATATTTCAATATCTATATTTTTATATTTCAATTCCCTTTCCTGAGATAATAAAGTCCATGTTATTGTTTTATCTGCATTTATGTCAAAACCACGAGACTTTCAAACATCAACATGTAATTTATTAAATGTATTTGTGTCAAAATGACATGTAAACATCTTCTTCATATTATATTTTGCCTGGAAACGCTTGCGTGTGGCGTGAAAAATAGGCGATGGTCCCATTTCTAGCATGCGCGCGTTTTCGGCGTGGCTCGAGCCGCGCCTGAGACATCTGCACGCTCTAACCTGTTAACATGGGAGCCGAAATACAAACGGACACGCCACGCAGCCGACAGCATCACGCCACGCAGCAGACACGCTCACGCCACGCAGCAGACACGCTCACGCCACGCAGCAGACACACAGCAGACACGCTCACGCCACGCAGCAGACACACAGCAGACACGCTCACGCCACGCTCACGCCACGCAGCAGACACACAGCAGACACGCTCACGCCACGCTCACGCCACGCAGCAGACACACAGCAGACACGCTCACGCCACGCAGCAGACACACAGCAGACACGCTCACGCCACGCAGCCGACACGCTCACGCCACGCAGCCGACACCCTCACGCCACGCAGCCGACACCCTCACGCCACGCAGCCGACACCCTCACGCCACGCAGCCGACACCCTCACGCCACGCAGCCGACACCCTCACGCCACGCAGCCGACACCCTCACGCCACGCAGCCGACACGCTCTCATGTGGAAACAATTTAAATGGTGCACCAGTATCATTGTTTTTAAATTGTGTTTGTTGTCATACATGAACGCTACTTGAACAAATCTATATAGTGTATACTTGGACCTTCTAGCAACCTTAATACATCTATGTTTCCTAGTTTAGAGAAGAAGAAATCTGGCTTAATAACCCGCCTAGGTAAATATTTATAGCGCTTACTGGATAGAAAGCTCAACACCTTCTACAGCTCAAGTTATTTGGCACAAAGGTGGAGCCGCAGGTGCAGAAAATCTGATGCAATCTGTATAACAGGGTGCGGGAACGATTAGAAAGCACATAACTCAGAGGCAGTAACAGGGTGTGGTTGGTAGCGCTGTGTGTGTGTGTGTGTGTGTGTGTGTGTGTGTGTGTGTGTGTGTGTGTGTGTGTGTGTGTGTGTGTGTGTGTGTGTCTATAGAGTGGTGTTAGGTTTCTGATTGGCATCGAGTTATTTCGAGAGCAGAGAGAAGCTAAAACCAGACAGAAAGGTAATCCAATTCCACCGCAAAAACACTCGGGGTGAAAATAGAAATGACGATTTCTCATCATCATCAATAATAAAAGAACTTTATGCTGCGTTGCAGACACAATTTTTAGCCCGTAAGTTACGACTTCAAGTCATGACTCACAACTTGGTAGCGTTCCAGAGTTCAGGTTTGGCTACCTAACGTTAACCTTAGGTAGCGCTAGCTAACGTTAACCTTAGCTAGCAGCTACCTAACGTTAACCTTAGCTAGCAGCTACCTAACGTTAACCTTAGCTAGCAGCTACCTAACGTTAACCTTAGCTAGCAGCTACCTAACGTTAACCTTAGCTAGCAGCTACCTAACGTTAACCTTAGCTAGCAGCTACCTAACGTTGACCTTAGCTAGCAGCTACCTAACGTTGACCTTAGCTAGCAGCTACCTAACGTTGACCTTAGCTAGCAGCTACCTAACGTTAACCTTAGCTAGCAGCTACCTAACGTTAACCTTAGCTAGCGCTACCTAACATTAACCTTAGCTAGCGCTACCTAACATTAACCTTAGCTAGCAGCTACCTAACGTTGACCTTAGCTAGCAGCTACCTAACGTTGACCTTAGCTAGCAGCTACTTAACGTTATCCTTAGCTAGCAGCTACCTAACATTAACCTTAGCTAGCAGCTACCTAACGTTAACCTTAGCTAGCAGCTACTTAACGGTAACCTTAGCTAGCAGCTACCTAACGTTAACCTTAGCTAGCGCTACCTAACATTAACCTTAACTATCAGCTACCTAACGTTAACCTTAGCTAGCGCTTTCTAACGTCGACGTTAGCTAGCGCTAGCTGATTTAGCGATTTCTAGTCGGCGACATATTTTGGGCTTCATTTAATAAACATAACCTGTAGTAGTACACAATCGTATGTGTATTGTTTTGATTACAATGTGCGAAATTACTTATGTTTCCTATTTATGTCTATTTATTTCCATTTCTCTCCGTTAATCACCGGCGTCTGTGCAGCATCAACAGGGGTCGCCATTGTTGTTTATGTGTGTGAGACGTCAACAACTGTAACTGGGAGAACAACGATCTGGTACGAGTTCACGGGTAGTAAGTTACGGGTTGGACTGGCGTTCCAGGGCGCTTTCAACGGGTAGAAGGTCATGAAAACACGGGTTGCCTGGAACGCAGCGTAAGTATCTTGTACTTTCTTTCCAGTGGGTTTAAAAAAAAAAAAAAAAAAAAAAAAAAAGACAATAAAAAAAGGTGCTTATGTTTTCCAACAGAACAGTTATCACAGTTTACTTACCACGTCTTAAAATGTAAAGATAAAATGATCAAGTAGACAGAAATGATGTAATTGTAAAAGACAGAAATGCACAAAATGCAGCAAAAGCAAAAAGGTTGAACCACGATGGAACACACACACACACACACACACAGATTAAACCAGACTCTACAAAATGCGAGGGTTAATTTTCAAAAAAATAAAATGAAGGGAGGATGCAAGAAAGGAAAATGTGACACTAGGGATCTAAAAGTAAATACTGGCTGCTGGTTGGTTGGTTGGTAGAAAATAAGAAGGAGAACAAAAGAGTGAAGATGAAAATGATGCCGATGATCATGGAAGTGCCAGTGAAAACTGAGGAGGATGTGGAGGGATGGTTTCCATGCCGGGACTGCTTTATTTTTACCTGCTGTTATGTTCACGTTTGGCATCTTGAGCACTGTGCCGCCTTCCACGCTCTTCTTGGCGACCGCCTCCTCTGGCTTGCGGACGGGGGAGTGGATGAGCGGCGCTTGGGGTGCGTGCTGCTGGATGTCGAGCTTCTCCAGCTCGGCCTTGCTCTTCTGGGGGGAGGCCTGCGTGAGGAGGCGGTAGGAGCTCTGACTTGGAGCCTCCTCTTCGACCTCGGGGGGCGGTGCTACTTTTGTCACAGGTGGAGCAGAAAATGGAGCCGCGTCTCTCTGCCCAAAGGTTAGATCGTCGTCGTCGTCATCATCATCATCCATGGGGATCTCTGGGGGCTTGGAGGAGGCAAACTTGGAAGTATCCAGAGCCTCGAGAAACTCGTCGATAACGCCCCTCGGTGGTCTCTCGATGAACTCAAACTCTTCAGAGGAGACTTCGTGCTCGGAGACCTCCTCGGCCAACTCCGGCTCCTCCATCTCCACCTTCTGGTCCATCTTCTCCGTTTCCACCTGGAAGATGGCGGGGTTCTTGGCCATGGCTTCCAGGACCGGAGACAGGGAGTCTGCCGTTGGCGACTCCGAGTCTGAATCCTCGGTGGGGGTCTTTTTGCTCTGGAAGTCAAGAGGCTCAAACGTTTTGGTAATTTTGGGAGAATCGTGGCTTGAAAACCAATCTTTCTGCTCGATCTTGACTGGTTCCTCTTCTTTCACCTTATTGGGGGTGGCTTCCTCGGCTTCTTTGACGAGATCGAACGCGTCAAACCCTTTGTCGTCTTCACCTTTTCCTTTGCCTTTCACTTCCAGCTCCTCGGTCATCTCCTTCAGCAGGGACACTTTAGCATCGAAGGCAAACGGGTTGTTAGCCGACAGATTGATTGGAGGGTTGGGCGACTCCATCATCCTCCGTTCAAGGATGGGACTCTGCTCCGGGCTTCCCTCCGAGGAGCCAGAGTCCATTTTGTCGGGGTTGAGCGGGGACGTCTTCAGGATGTCCGGGAGCGACGGTGGCAAGGCAGAATCCTCTTCCTGCTCATCGTCGTCTTCGTCATCATCATCATCTTTCAGATCTTTCAGACCAGATGAGAACTGATTCACCGATTGCATGAGCGAGTCAGCGGCCATCTTTCCCGTCTCAAATGTTTTCCCATCGTCTAAGAAAGATGGAAGGGTATCCTGGGATTCTCCAGTCTGGCCGTACTGGACCAGATCCGGAGTGGGACTCTCGGACATTTTTGAGGCCCTGCTGTCGGACTTGGAGTCTCCGAAATGGGAGTAGCCGCTGTCCGCCAGTGGGGAATAGCCCTCAAATGGGTTATTATTCTTCTTCACCTCATACATCAGGTCATCATCTTCGTCAGACTGGTTGCCGTGCAGGTCCGGCTCATACCCGGAAGAGCTAACGGGAGCCGTGTCCTTGGAGAAGGAATCCATGGAGACCTTGGAGTTGTCTTGAGATGCAAGGAATGGTGAATCCCAGGGCTCTGTTGGGTTAGAGGAGGCAAGGTGAGACTCAGGGACCTTCATCTTGGGGTTCACGGGGGAGGGGCCAGTGGAGGACCTGTCTGAGCTAATCATCTTCTCCTCGGGCGACACGGAAACTCCGCTGTCTTCGCATGGATTATGAGGCCCTGGGTCTTTCCCTAAACTCAGGTAAGGACCGGCTAACGGATCTAGTAGATCTTCCTTAATCTTACTAAGGCTCGGTCCAGAGTCACCCTCTTCACCCACCCAAGGCATGTCCTTGGAATGAGTAGTCGGGGGTTCAGTGGAGAAGGAGACCAAGGATGCAGCAAATCCCGAAGCAGGGGGCTGGTTGGGACTCTCGGTCAGAGAGAGCTCCTCCAGAGAGTCGGGGGAGTGAAGAGGGGAGAGAGGAGAGATGGGAGCAGGGGAATCACCCTTCTGCCCAAGTGCTTGAGTAGAGAGGGAGGAGGGAGAATGCAATACAGCACATATCAAAGACATACTCCATTCCTCATGGTGCCAACCACACCTGGGTAGAACTGTTACTAAAAACATTTTTTGGAGGAAGCCATCCATCACCAGACAAGTGCTAAAAGGGTCGGCTGTGGAAGGCAGACTAAAAGTGAATTCACTTTTATGACGTTAGAGGAGATTGTTTTGTGAGAAGAGGTGGCCACCTCCACTACAACACACTGAAGTAGCTCTGCAAAGTCTAATTGATGTTTATGACAGACAGTGGGATAAAGATTGTGGGTTTTTCTCTTTGAATTTGATGTTTAGTTGTTGCTTATCCTACTTAAAAGTAATGCTGCCCTGTATTCAGTTCTCATCAAATCGAGTAAAATGTAACGGCTAAACCTACAAAATAAAGTCCTTCTGTCCCAAACGTTTCCGGGTAGAAACCTCCTAAGTCCCGTACATTCAGTTTAACAACGCTGAGCAAACGGGGGACGAGGAACAACTGGACCTACTTTCATCTCCTTCATCTCAGGCCCCATCCACACGGAAACGTATTTCGACGCAAACGCACATCTTTTGCATCGTTTGGGCCGACTGTCCACACGAATCCTGTAAACGCACTGTTTTGAAACCTGGTCCCAGGGTGAATAAAAAAAAAGCCGGCTCACGTTTGGCTTCGTGTGTACGGCGAAACCGCATACGTGTGTATTGATGATGTCATCCCCACACACCTCGGACTCACAGCTCCGCCTTCAACCCAGCTGACGGCTGTTTATAAAGTGGAAGCATAGATATATACGCTATGAAGTGGAAGTAGAGAACTTATCAACTAGCTCGCTAATCTGTCTGCTCATCAACTCCTTGAACGGATTATAGTAACTGTTAGCACGGCTTATTGTAGAAAGGCTACCGCAAGAAAAACGTGTAGCTAGATTATCAAAAAGACATCGGATCATTGATGTTTGTTTGACTGTTGATGTTAGCTAGCAGAGCTAGCGTTAGCACGCTAGTTATCTAGCGCACTAACGCTAGCTAACGCTAGCTCTGCTAGCAGCAATCATGTCCAATAGAATGTAAACAAAGTTTACATTCTTTTTCTAGGTGGCCTTTATATAACGAGCAGTGGTGTAAGTTATTAAAGTCTAGTCCATGGATGTGTTAAGCTAAGAGAACTAGCTAACAGTCATGTTATGAAAGGAAGTGACTGAAGGCTGTTCTTCTTCTTCGTTCCGTTAATTTCTGTAGCAGTAGCAGCGCCGCCTACAGGCCTGGCATATGAAGTAGCGTGTTGAGTCATTTACAAAATGGATTCTTGTGGACGTGAATTTTCTTGAACCGAATCCAGGGAAGACGGATGCGTTTTCATCCTAACGTCTTCGTCTGGATGGGGCCTAAAATGCACGTTTGATGCTTTCATTTGTCAACACTTAACTTGACTCACGTTAGCTTGGAGAGCTAATGTACCTGTTGTTGCGTGCGCGCGCAGAACGTACGCTCAAGTCGGCGTCGCGTCGGTGTGTTTTCCGAGGCACTTTTTTTGACCTCAGGGAGCCGAATGCTCAGTCCGACAGTCGGCCGTCGGGTTGGTATGTCAGAGCCTTTAAAGAGACGAGCGCTCCAATACAGAGGGTGAATACAGACGCAGCAGCCACGGGCAGTATGAGAAAGATAGCGTTTTTCTTAAACATGTAAACATGTTCTAGTACAAACAAAGTGTACATCTAAACATGGTAGATAATAGGTCTCCTTTAACCTTTTTTAAAAGAGCACAACATGCACAGGCTGTTGAAGGAGATGCTGAATGTTTACGTGGCGTACTTATCAAGTCGGGCCGCAGACTAAAGAAAATGACGCTACCCAAACTAGCAGTCGGTCCGACCGGCGGTGACACGTTGCTGTTGCTCGCGCTAGATTTGGTTAATCAATGACGCTAGCAAAAGCAGGGGTTGCAAATTAGTCATGGCTATAAACCTGCATGCATGGCATCTACTTTGTATTTTTTTTTTATATAAAGCAATGTTCTATGCATTTGTCCCTCCTGTCAAATAAACATTAAAAGAAAGAAAGCAACACAGGACAGTAACTAAAGCACAGCAGAGACCACAGATAGGTTTCAGCTAGGTTACAGTTACGGCTGAAATGACAACAGAAATAAACATCTCTTAGCAACTCATAATGGCCATTTGTCTACCAGGAAGAGATTTTTGTGCGTTAACGTTTTGATGATCTAGTCTATAGAAATAACAGAATATAGAACTGTCTTTTTAAGATTATTTTTTGGGCATTTTTAGGCCTTTATTGACAGGACAGCTGAAGAAATTAAAGGGGAGAGAGAGGGGGGACTGACATGCAGCAAAGGGCCGCAGGTCGGAGTCGAACCTGAGCCCCGCTGCGTCGAGGAGTAAGCCCTCTATATATGGGCGCACTCTTTACCAGCTGAGCTTACCGTGCGCCCATATAGAAGTCTTTTGAGCGTTGGGAAAGATAAATCCAGCGCACCTCAAGTAGGGAAGGAAACTCATTCTTCTTCGGGCGAGAGCTCTGACAGCCAGCTATGAATTTTTGGAGTTAATTATATGGTTTCCAATGTTTATTGGGGAGAGCAGACTACCTTCCACAGTCCACAGTCGGCAGCACTTGGTCTGCATTTACCACGCTGGTGTGATGCATAGTGGTAAAACATGTTTTTTGCCCCAGGTCTGGCGCCAATAAACCATGCCCAATCCGTCATACAGACACAAACTGTTAAGTGATGGTAGAGAAGTGATTCCTCTCAGAGATTGTTTGCGAAATATAATGAAATAATGTTGTTTCTGAGGAGAATCACTATTCCTACTCTAATACTGGTGTAAGTTCATGTCAATCTACTCTACAACAGCAATCACGTGTGAGTCACAATGCAACACAAGCAAAGTCAAACATCCGGTTTAGCGTCATATGCTATTATATAAGTGACAAAAATCTACAGTTTCTTACATGCAAATGGGTTATTTTTTGCCACTTAAATGACAAACGGCTGGGGAGTGAACTAAAGAATAGGTGAAAGAAAAATAAAAGCAGGGAGAGGGGGAAGCAGCGAGCAGAGAGAACTTGCCTGTAGGGAATTGCATCAGAGGATGAGGCTGAGCTTTAGAAGGAGAAGGTACATCTGTGGAGGAAACAAGAGAAAGCAACAGAAAGTGAGTTTTAAGTCAGCCCAGAAGAGAAAGACCAGGGGAAGTGACAAGATAGCATCTCCATTAGGAAAGGAATGAAGTCTGAGATATGGGACGTCTTAATTACAGCTTCTGTGTGTAGTTAAGAGAAGAAAAAAAAAAAGAAAATGGGGACACGTAGGTCCCTGCAGGGTATTCTTCACCGAATTTCAAAATAAAGCTCCTGAGAAAAACACAAGCTACAGAACTGAGCATCAACCCTAACAGGAGACATATTAAGGCTGTTTTATGCTCCTGCGTCGAAGCTACGGCGCCCCCCCCCCCCCCCCCCGTAGACCCCTCTGCGTCGCCGTGAACCTCTCTCCGAGCCCTCCGCCGTAGCTTGACGTGCACCTCAGAAAATTAGACATGTTCCGATATCGATACCAGTATCGGTATTGCCTCCGATGCTGCCTAAAACGCTGGTATCGGGAAGTACTGCAGTTTATGCACCAAGAAAATCTACGTTAAAGTAGTTTATTTGTTCTTTTTCCGTCATAACTGACTGAAACTGGATAATAAAAGAAAGTTCTGTGGCATTCATTGTTTTTATTATATATATTTTTTTTAAAAATATATTTTATTTTTTATATTTTAATTTTATTTTTTTATATTTTATTATTATTATAATAAATTATTTTTAATTATGTTTTTATATGTTTATTTTTCTACATATTATTATTACTACTATTATTACTACTACTACTATTATTATTATCACTATTATTACCACTACTATTATCACTACCACCACTACTACTATCACTACTACTACTACTACTACTACTACTACTACTACTACTATTATCACTACTACTACTATTATCACTACTACTACTATTATCACTACTATTACCACTACTACTATTACTACTACTATCACTACTATTACTACTACTATCACTACTATTACTACTACTATCACTACTATTACTACTACTACTATCACTACTATTACCACTACTACTATTACTACTACTATCACTACTATTACTACTACTATCACTACTATTACTACTACTATCACTACTATTACTACTACTATCACTACTATTACTACTACTACTATCACTACTATTATCACTACCACTACTATTATCACTACCACTACTATTACCACTACTACTACTACTACTATTATTACTACTACTACTATTATCACTACTATTACCACTACTACTACTATTATCACTACTACTACTATTATCACTACTACTACTACTATCACTACTATTACTACTACCACTACTATTACCACTACTACCACTACTACTACTATTATTATTATTATTACTACTACTATTATCACTACTACTACTATTATCACTATTATTATTACTATTATTATCACTACTACTACTACTACTACTATTATCACTATTACTACTATTATTATCACTACTACTACTACTACTACTACTACTACTACTACTACTACTACTACTATTATCACTACTACTACTACTACTACTACTACTACTACTACTACTACTACTACTACTACTATTATCACTATTACTACTACTATTATCACTACTACTACTACTACTACTACTATTATCACTATTACTACTACTACTACTACTACTACTACTACTACTACTACTACTACTACTACTACTACTACTACTACTACTAGTAGTAGTAGCATACAGTTGTTAAAACATAATAAAATATACGACACGCTGGTATCGGATCGGTACTCGGTATCGGCCGATACACAAGTTCAGGTATCAGAATCGGTATCGGGAAGCAAAAAAATGGTATCGGACCATCGCTACCAAAAATGTGTAACTTTGCGTCGAGCAGAAGGACTGTGATTGGTCGACTGGTTCTGTGTGTTTCCAGCAGCCTACTGTGGGGAGTAGCAACACACTAGTTCACTGACATCAGCTTTGCAAATACTTTGTGGGCAGTTGTGCTAAAGTTGGCTAGCTAACGTAACATAAACTGGCTCTCTTTCGCTCGCCATTGTCGGAAATGCCCCCCCCCCCCCCCCCCCCCCCGACGCAGAACCCCGAAAGGGTCACGACGGCGTGGAGTTGACGCAGAAGCATAAAAACAGCCTTAATGCTTTTCTGTATTTCCTGTAATATCTATAAATGTTCCAATGTCGGATGTTCATGTTAAACGTGGCCAAAGCTTCAAATAATGAAGTAAACGTACATACTCTGCTACATGTAGCTACACGTCGGGGGAAACCTGTAATTTTGGCTACTGAGGTTATTTTCTCCCCTATTCCAGGTCACATTCCTACTGGAACGTGTCTGGTTGTGTATCATTTGGTTTGGAAGCCTTTGTGGTGAAAAGTGATGCTATATTTCATAACAATCCGCTGACTACATGTAGCTACATGCTAACACCAGGGACAGCTGTTATCTCGGCTGCAGATGTTACTTTCTCCCAAATATCTGATCGCATTCCTGCAGGAACAAGTCCGGTTGTGTAGGTTTTGGTTAAGTCAGTCATTCTCCGGCTTCAGCAGACCGTACGGAGGCAGCGACAGCAGAGCACAGATGCGGAGAATCCAGAGATCCGGATACGCTGACCAATCAGAGCAGACTGGGAACACGATTATCGGCCGTCGTCTGACAGTCTGGCGAGGTCGGTGACTCGAGTCTGGTCGGCCGAGTCTGCTCGTCGTCAGTCGGAGGAGCCGTCGGCCTTCATTTGGGACGATTTGACTTGTTGAATCGGAGGGCGGGCAGTCGGACTCAACGACCGATCTGATTGGTGGAGAGCTAACCCTTGAAAACCAGAGCTGCCAACGGCAGTATCTTCTTATTCCTCGCCATCGTATGTTCCTCCGTTCGGCGAGTAATGACGACAACGATCCTTCTCGACTACCATCGACAGCGTGCTCTGTGTTTACTACGTCTACAGACGTGTTCCCTCATTTACGGTTTTCATTTTTTGGGCGACAATCCAGATCAGCGCCGCCTGTCGTTACGGAGACGTATTAAGTCGCACGCGCGTGCAGAACGTACGCTCAAGTCGGCGTCTCTTCGGTGTGTTCAGAGGCACTTTTTGGACCTCGGGGAGCCGACTGATCAAGGCTCAGATATACTAGCGCTTTCAACAGCGCGTGCGGAAATCGTGACGTCACGGGACCGCCGTGAGTATTTATACTCGCGCGTGGTGGTCGCGGCACTAGCTGCAGTCTTCTCCTCAACAGTGGTGGCGCTAAGGAGCAAAGGCTACCGATGTTTTTCTTTCTAAGGACTAGAAGAAGAAGAAGAAGAAGAAAAAGATAAACAACGGCAGAACAGGCAGCAGCAGTGCCGTCAATGCTTCGATTTGATTCAGTGAGCTACTCCGTCAGATCGAGCCTTTCATTCACAAAAAGAAGAACTCATCTTAACCCGGTAAGTTTACCAGAGAGACTTGCAGTCAGTCGGCGAGTCCTGGCATCACGTTTCCCAGGAGCTCGTTCAGGCTTCCTGTTTCCTGTTTGTCGGGCGCCGCTGAAAAAAAAATAGACTGGTGCTCGCGCACTGAAAATCGGACGCGCCGGCCGGAAATTACGTCACTTTGATGTCACGAATGCGCGCGCCACCTCCAACGCGTCAGGCATAAAACGGCCTTCAGTCAGTGTGTCGGGGCCTTTAAGGATTTTCAGCTTTTTTCGGCTTATTCAGAATACGATCTCATATTCTACTAAAATAGTTCACCGAAACGTGTTTCTGAAAACATTTTTAAGGAGAAATAGGCCGTCGTGCAGTTGCTGAATCTGTCTTCATCTCAGATCAACAAAGGTCAGATTAAAAGATTTTCCTCAGATTTTGAGAGGCTTAGTCAAGCTCATCTCGCTCGCCATTTCCGGGTGATGGCGCAGTGGTTAGAACACGTGCCTTTGGTGTGGGAGACCTGGGTTTGATTCCCACCATGATCCATCAACCAATGAGTCTCTGAGCAAGACACTTAACCCCTAGTTGCTCCAGAGGCGTGCGACCTCTGATATATACAGCAATTGTAAGTCGCTTTGGATAAAAGCGTCAGCTAAATGACATGTAATGTAATGTAATGTGAGTCCGGACGGCCCTGTCTCCAACTGGGCGCGTCAGGTCGGCCCACATGAAGGCCGACGGCTCCTCCGACGGACGACAACACGGCGAACAGACTCGAGTCACCGACCTCGCCAAACCGTCCCACGGCCGATTATCCAGACAAGCGCTCCAGACGCAGCAGCCACGGGCAGTATGAGAAACATAGCGTTTTTATTTAGTATGTAAACATGTTCTAGTACAAACACAAAGTATACATCTAAAAATGTTAGATAATAGGTCTCCTTTAACCTTTTTAAAGAGCACAACATGCGCAGGCTGTTGAAGGAGATGCTGTTTACATACTTATCAGGTTCTCTCGAGTATGTGAATATTTGTTTGGTAGGGAGGGGAGGAACAGGACAGACATGACATGACAGCCTGCTATGCAGAAAGATAAAGGCTGCGAGCATACAGAAGAGGACAGCAGTCGTAATGGGACAAGAATGGAAAGAATTCCCCTCTGATCAGGGGGAAGCGATTACGTTCAGTGGTTTGTAATCCTCAGATTTCACAGAAGTGAGCAACAAGAGGGCAACACGCACAACAAGTTACTGAACAGAAATCTGAAGCAATAACATCAGAGATACTGTTAAAGCTTCAGGAGCTACGTAACCAACGGCACCTTTCGACACGTCAACACGGCTTCCGCGATTTGATCGGCGATGAGAGAAGAGAAGTAATTCAGTCTGAGTGAAACCCAAAACACACAGATGGCTGATGAAAGCACATTTAAAGAGAATCAAACTAAAAAAAGGACAACAGACGTGTTTCTGGTTCTTCTACCAAAATCAACACAACTACACGTGGCAGGACACAAGAAATGGAGGCCGATGAGAGGGAGGGAGAGGGGGAGGGAGAGAGAGAGAAAGAGAGAGAGAGAGACAGAGAGAGGAAGAGGGAGAGAGAGAGAGAGAGACAGAGAGAGGAAGAGGGAGCGAGAGAGACAGAGAGACAGAGAGAGAGAGAGAGAGACAGAGAGAGGAAGAGGGAGAGAGAGAGAGGGGGAGAGAGAGGGAGAGAGAGACAGAGAGACAGAGAGAGAGAAAGACAGAGAGAAAGAGAGAGAGAGACAGAGAGAGAGACAGAGAGAGAGACAGAGAGAGAGACAGAGAGAGAGAGACAGAGGGGGGGAGAGAGAGACAGAGGGGGGGAGAGAGAGAGAGAGAGAGACAGAGGGGGGGAGAGGGAGCGAGAGAGAAAGAGAGAGAGACAGAGAGAGAGAGAGAGAGAGAGAGAGAGAGAGAGAGAGATTGTCAGCTTGATTGAAGCTTCAATTTGCATATTTTGATATTTAAATATAAAGCAGAGTAACGATATGCCTGCCTATATTTGCTTGAACTGGTTTCTGAAGGATGTTTTTGTAAAAATACTGCAGAACTGCAACCAAATTAACTTCATAATCAGCCAGACGGCCCTCAGCCGGTGTAACTACCTCGCTCTGCAACTGGAGGTTGCTGTTTTTCGGCAGCTGCAGACTGCTTAACGTCCCGCTGATGGAATAAACTCCGGTGAAATACAGTCACACACTTTACACCGTTTAGCGGTCAGCATTTTAACCCAGCGGCTGGCTAACGGTAGGCTAACGTTACCTGCTGCCAGGTGCAGTGTTAACTTCCTGAATCCACGGAGACATTATAATTCCTGTTACATCCTTGATTTCCTCTCCTTCAAAACACAAACAAGGTATTTAATCCATGAAGTCATTCGGGAAACACAGGAAGTAGTAAGCAAAGGTGAAGTGCTCTCAAGGTTTACATGGGTTCATTTTCAAAAAATACCATATTTTTGTTGTACTGCACATTGCTGCAGCTCCTCTTTTCACCCTGTGTGTTGAGCTCTCTGTTTCAGCTACAGAGTGAGACATCTCACTTCTGTTCCATCTTTGTTGGGAGTCGCACATGCTCAGTACCTAGGTAAGATCACATCAGATAAACTAAAGAAAAGCCTCAAAAAAGTGTCAAAAAAGCGTCAAAAAAGTGTCAAAAACACATCAAAAAAGTGTCAAAAAAACATCAAAAAAGTGTCAAAAAACACCAAAAAAGCGTCAAAAAACACATCAAAAAAGTGTCAAAAAAACATCAAAAAAGTGTCAAAAAAACATCAAAAAAGCGTCAAAAACACATCAAAAAAGTGTCAAAAAAACATAAAAAAGTGTCAAAAAAAATCAAAAAAACACAAAAAAGTGTCAAAAAACGTCAAAAAAACATAAAAAAGCGTCAAAAAAACATAAAAAAGCATCAAAAAAACATAAGTGTAAAAAAAACGTCAAAGAAACATAATAAAGTGGAAAACTAACCATAAAAAAAAAATCATAAAGAAACGTCAAAAAAACATAAAAATGTGTAAAAAAAGCGTCAAAAAAACATAATTCTATATAATAATAATAATACAAATTCATAATTGTATTTCAAGGTTGTCCCAGAATAGGTTTACATGGTTTCATTTTTCAAATTTTTGTTGTACTGCACATCTGTTTTAGCTACAGAGTGAATCATTCCTTCTGTACTATCTTTGATTCCACTCTGCACATGCTCAGTAGCTCAGATGGTAGATCATGTCAGTTAGCTCCACAGACAGTAAAAGAAAGGTTGTTTCTCCAACTTTGGTCAGTTACAAGGCAGGATTAGCCGGGAGACTTCTTCTAAAGGAGGGCGCACATGGAAGTACTTCTTCTGGAGATTATGGTGAACTTGTGTGTGTTGTAGCGGCGCTTTGCCACTGAGAACGAGCTAGCATGCTAACGCTAGCGGCTAGCATGCTACGGGTTGTGTTTAGCCCGTCGTTTCGGCTAGTTACGTAACAAGCCGTGCAGATGTTGACCAGCTCACCCAGAGACTGAAGGCAGGAATCATCCAGAAACCGTATCTCACTCAGAACAACATGGATAGATTTTTGTCAAAGTTTGTATGCGTGTGGAAGCACCAGAGACACAAAATCACACCCCAAATCCCAGAAAAAGTGATATTTTTCATAATATGGGCACTTTAAAGTTCATCATATTATGAGGGTGACGGACAAAAATCAAGCTTCGACAATCACAGTCGAAAAAGCTGCATGAATCATAAGCATCTTAAGCTGATTATTACATCTGTTGGCATTGCGTACATCAGAAGATTTTGAGAAATTAGTCCTGTAGTGCAAATTAATGCAGATTTGAATGATCTGATTGATAGTTAGGCCAAAATGATTGTTCGTATCAGGCCGTTTTGTTTGTTTACCTCTGCTGTCGAGGTTTAGGTTCCAGCCACGAAGAAGACCTGCAGGATTGAACCAAAAAGACACCTTTAATCGGGTCAAATTTGACCAGTTTTCAACGTTTTTATTTTAATATCTATGTATAAATATGGGTTTCTTAACAACCAAATTGACCCAAAATAACTATGATGTATGCATGTACGTTGTTTGGGTTCCATACAACGATGATCGCAGGTAAAATTAATCATTACTTCCATTGAATTTTGGTTGTTTTATTCTATTTCATAGCATTTAATAAAAATAAAAAGAATTCATAGTAGTGAAATAGTCTCCTGACTAAACTTTGACATGAACCAGTCTGTGATTCACTCAACATCCTCTGATCTTAACTACTACTCAAAATAATTCATAATATCTGCTTTTTTCCCAAATATTTTGGACTAAAAAGTCATTTAAATTAGGTTTATTGACCATGAATTAAAAAAATAAAATGAAAAAAGGAGGGACAATAGAGATATATATCTATATATATATATATCTATATATCTATATATCTATATATCTATATATCTATATAGATATATCTATATATCTATATATCTATATATCTATATATCTATATATCTATATCTATATCTATATCTATATCTATATATCTATATATATATATATATATATTAGTCTGGTAGGACCAGTAGGACAGGCTCGTCTGGACCAGAGTCTGGTAGGACCAGGCTAGTCTGGACCAGAGTCTGGTAGGACCAGGCTAGTCTGGACCAGAGTCTGGTAGGACCAGGCTAGAGTCTGGTAGGACCAGGCTAGTCTGGTCCAGAGTCTGGTAGGACCAGGCTAGAGTCTGGTAGGACCCGGCTAGTCTGGTCCAGAGTCTGGTAGGACCAGGCTAGTCTGGTCCAGAGTCTGGTAGGACCAGGCTAGAGTCTGGTAGGACCAGGCTACACTGGACCAGAGTCTGGTAGGACCAGGCTAGTCTGGACCAGAGTCTGGTAGGACCAGGCTAGTCTGGACCAGAGTCTGGTAGGACCAGGCTAGAGTCTGGTAGGACCAGGCTAGTCTGGACCAGAGTCTGGTAGGACCAGGCTACACTGGACCAGAGTCTGGTAGGACCAGGCTACACTGGACCAGAGTCTGGTAGGACCAGGCTAGTCTGGACCAGAGTCTGGTAGGACCAGGCTAGAGTCTGGTAGGACCAGGCTAGTCTGGACCAGAGTCTGGTAGGACCAGGCTACACTGGACCAGAGTCTGGTAGGACCAGGCTAGTCTGGACCAGAGTCTGGTAGGACCAGGCTAGAGTCTGGTAGGACCAGGCTAGTCTGGACCAGAGTCTGGTAGGACCAGGCTACACTGGACCAGAGTCTGGTAGGACCAGGCTAGTCTGGACCAGAGTCTGGTAGGACCAGGCTAGAGTCTGGTAGGACCAGGCTAGTCTGGACCAGAGTCTGGTAGGACCAGGCTACACTGGACCAGAGTCTGGTAGGACCAGGCTAGAGTCTGGTAGGACCAGGCTAGAGTCTGGTAGGACCAGGCTAGTCTGGACCAGAGTCTGGTAGGACCAGGCTACACTGGACCAGAGTCTGGTAGGACCAGGCTAGAGTCTGGTAGGACCAGGCTAGAGTCTGGTAGGACCAGGCTAGAGTCTGGTAGGACCAGGCTAGTCTGGACCAGAGTCTGGTAGGACCAGGCTACACTGGACCAGAGTCTGGTAGGACCAGGCTAGAGTCTGGTAGGACCAGGCTAGAGTCTGGTAGGACCAGGCTAGAGTCTGGTAGGACCAGGCTAGAGTCTGGTAGGACCAGGCTAGAGTCTGGTAGGACCAGGCTAGAGTCTGGTAGGACCAGGCTAGCTTCAGATAAAATACAGAAGATTTTCTGTGTGGCCTTTCTAAAAATGTTCTCATACTAAGAACACAAGGCCACTCACCCACTTCTCTACATATCTCATACTTATCATTCCAATATGCATCTCGCATACTACTTTGCAGTATTACATTTTGCACTTTACATCCCACTCGATGTGTACTTGTCTAGATATTATGTCTTATTTGTATATTTGTATGTTTGTGTATTATGTTGATATGTTGCCTGTATGTATATTGTTGTCTCTATTGTACAGTATGTGTCTTTATTACTATTTGTCTACTGAATGTTTACTACTACATGTCTATTTGTTGAGAGAGAGTACAATTCCTTGTGTATGTATGTAATGCCGTCAAGTATCACAAAAGGTTCGGGGGGAAAAAATACAAAAACATTGAAAAGAAAACGCCCAAAATATGGAGAAAATAAAGCGACAAACGTATAAAAAAAAACTAAGAAACATGGAAACTTTAAACTCCCAAAACCCTCCGTGGCCGACAAAAGTTGTCGGAGCAAAGAAGAAGAAAATGCAAAAAACACAAAGTACAATTTCTGGTAAATATACAGTCATACAACGGTTAATACTCAGATACTTTGTTAGGGTGAAAACGTTGCAGTTTTGCTTAAATTTTAACTTTTTTTGTCAGCTTGATTGAAGCTTCAATTTGCATATTTTGATATTTAAATATGAAAGCAGAGTAACGATATGCCTGCCTATATTTGCATGAACTGGTTCCTGAAGGATGTTTTTGTAAAAATACTGCAGAACTGCAACCAAATTAACTTCATAGTCAGCCAGACTGCCCTCAGTGGGAATCGAACGGCCGACTAACTATCCTTGCTCTGCAACTGGGAGGTATTCGTCGCCTCCTCGGGCTAAAAGTATCTCGAGGAATACTTTACAGCTTTGACACTGAAATACGACTTCAGGCCAACGCCTCACCTGCTGCCATCTTTAAAAGAAAGAACTCGATGTACCTCCCTCCGCCGAGTACACAGCGGCATTCTCTCCGTTATTTAGAAAAGGTTTTCCCAAAGTTAACAGTTAACCAGAGGTTAACTTGGGGTCATCTGCAGTCGATGTCATTGTCTCGGCTGCAATCCACGAAACAGTTACGCAACTCTGTATAAAATCACACACACACACACGCAGGGTTTTCTCTACCATTATCAACGCGTAATGCCTACCAGACATTAGAAGACTTTGATCAGACTAAAGTCTCTCTCTCTCTGTGTGTGTGTGTGTGTGTGTGTGTGTGTGTGTGTGTGTGTGTGTGTGTGTGTGTGTGTGTGTGTGTGTGTGTGTGTGTTAAAGTCTGACACCATCTCACATCTAAAGACAGTCATCTCTAGGGTTGGGTACGCCTCTTTGAACTGAATTGATAGCGAGGGAGAGAGAGACAGAGAGAGAGACACAGACAGACAGACAGAGAGAGACAGAGAGAGAGACAGAGAGAGAGAGACAGACAGAGAGACAGAGAGAGACAGACAGAGAGAGACAGACAGACAGACAGACAGACAGAGAGAGACAGAGAGAGAGAGACAGACAGAGAGAGAGAGAGACAGAGAGAGAGACAGAGACAGAGAGAGAGACAGAGAGAGAGAGACAGAGAGAGAGAGAGAGAGAGAGAGAGAGAGAGAGAGAGAGACAGAGAGAGAGAGAGACAGAGAGAGAGACAGAGACAGAGAGAGAGACAGAGAGAGAGAGACAGAGAGAGAGAGAGAGAGACAGAGAGAGAGACAGAGACAGAGAGAGAGACAGAGAGAGAGAGACAGAGAGAGAGAGAGAGAGAGAGAGAGAGAGAGAGACAGAGAGAGAGAGAGAGAGAGACAGAGAGAGAGAGAGACAGACAGACAGACAGACAGAGAGAGACAGAGAGAGAGAGACAGACAGAGAGAGAGAGAGACAGAGAGAGAGACAGAGACAGAGAGAGAGACAGAGAGAGAGAGACAGAGAGAGAGAGAGAGAGAGAGAGAGAGAGAGAGAGACAGAGAGAGAGAGAGAGAGACAGAGAGAGAGAGAGACAGACAGACAGACAGACAGACAGAGAGGGAAACTGGCCTCCAGCTAAACCAATCCTAACGATGTTGTCTGTCCTGTAATAACTTTCTGACCTGCTGACATGACCTGATAATACTCTGATTACTACCATTATACATGACCTGATAATACTCTGATTACTACCATTATACATGACCTGATAATACTCTGATTTCTACCGTTATACAAGCAGCGCTGAGTCTGGTATTGATCTCTGGCTGCTGCTGCAGAAGAAATAGTTCAATTGTGTAACACAGAGTCCCCCTGCATCCACACACACACACACTCAGAGACACACACACACACTCAGAGACACACACACACCCAGAGACACACACACACTCACACACCCAGAGACACACACACTCAGAGACACACACACACACACCCAGAGACACACACACACACTCAGAGACACATACACTCAGAGACACACACACACACACTCACACACCCAGAGACACACACGCACTCAGAGACACACACGCACTCAGAGACACACACACTCACACACCCAGAGACACACACACTCAGAGACACACACACACCCAGAGACACACACACACTCACACACTCAGAGACACACACACACTCACACACCCAGAGACACACACGCACTCAGAGACACACATGCACTCAGACACACACGCACTCTCTAAAAAACACACACTGAAAAAAAAACACACACATTCTCTCTCTGAAAAACACACACACACTAAAAAACACACACACACTCTAAAAAACACACACACACTCTCTAAAAAACACACACACACACTCTAAAAAACACACACACACTCTAAAAAACACACACACACACTCTAAAAAACACACACACTCTCTAAAAAACACACACACACTCTCTAAAAAACACACACACACACACTCTCTAAAAAACACACACACACACACACACTCTCTAAAAAACACACACATTCTCTCTCTGAAAAACACACACACACTAAAAAACACACACACTCTCTAAAAAACACACACACACACACACACACACACACACACACACACACAGAAAACACACACACCCACTCTCTCTGAAAAACACACACACACTCTCTCTCTCTCTCTCTCTGAAAACACACACACACACACACACACACACACCTACACCTCCACCTGTGGCTGACGTCTCCCCTCTCCATCTAATCCACTTGATCTCATAACAGGCTCTTCACAAACCCTAACTGACGGATATAGGTGACCCACTAACGAGATGTAGGCCGCCGCTGACCGCCCGTTAACACGCCGTCGGGCGGGACTGGAAACTCACTTTAACACCTTACGGGTGGGGTGACGACGGGAGTCTGGTGATGTGAAGTCACAGCGGGGCTCATCGGATCAGACTCGCGTTCAGAGAAGGCGGATTAGAGACAACAGCGTGGCGTGATATCTGTGGCTACAGATTGTTAGAACTTTACCAGCTACTCAGGAGACAATGTGATGTTACCGGTCACTGAGGTTGAGCCACATTATATATAATATTAACTGTTCTTTCTAGTCTTCTTTCTCTCTCTCTGTGTCTTCTTTCTAGTCTTCTTTCTCTCTCTCTGTCTTCTTTCTAGTCTTCTTTCTCTCTGTGTCTTCTTTCTAGTCTTCTTTCTCTCTCTCTCTGTGTCTTCTTTCTAGTCTTCTTTCTCGCTCTCTGTCTTCTTTCTAGTCTTCTTTCTCTCTGTGTCTTCTTTCTAGTCTTCTCTCTCTCTCTCTGTCTTCTTTCTAGTCTTCTTTCTCTCTCTCTCTGTGTCTTCTTTCTAGTCTTCTTTCTCTCTCTCTGTGTCTTCTTTCTAGTCTTCTTTCTCTCTCTCTGTGTCTTCTTTCTAGTCTTCTTTCTCTCTCTCTGTGTCTTCTTTCTAGTCTTCTTTCTCTCTCTCTGTGTCTTCTTTCTAGTCTTCTTTCTCTCTCTCTGTCTTCTTTCTAGTCTTCTTTCTCTCTCTCTGTCTTCTTTCTAGTCTTCTTTCTCTCTGTGTCTTCTTTCTAGTCTTCTGTCTCTCTCTCTCTGTGTCTTCTTTCTAGTCTTCTTTCTCTCTCTCTGTGTCTTCTTTCTAGTCTTCTTTCTCTCTGTGTCTTCTTTCTAGTCTTCTCTCTCTCTCTGTGTGTCTTCTTTCTAGTCTTCTCTCTCTGTGTCTTCTTTCTAGTCTTCTTTCCCTCTCTCTCTGTGTCTTCTTTCTAGTCTTCTCTCTCTGTGTCTTCTTTCTCTCTGTGTCTTCTTTCTAGTCTTCTTTCTCTCTCTGTGTCTTCTTTCTAGTCTTCTTTCTCTCTCTGTGTCTTCTTTCTAGTCTTCTTTCTCTCTCTGTCTTCTTTCTAGTCTTCTCTCTCTCTCTTCTTTCTAGTCTTCTCTCTCTCTGTGTGTCTTCTTTCTAGTCTTCTTTCTCTCTGTGTGTCTTCTTTCTAGTCTTCTTTCTCTCTCTCTGTCTTCTTTCTAGTCTTCTCTCACTGTGTTCTTTCTAGTCTTCTTTCTCTCTGTGTGTCTTCTTTCTAGTCTTCTTTCTCTCTGTGTGTCTTCTTTCTAGTCTTCTTTCTCTCTCTCTGTCTTCTTTCTAGTCTTCTCTCTCTGTGTCTTCTTTCTCTCTCTCTGTGTCTTCTTTCTCTCTGTGTCTTCTTTCTCTCTCTCTGTGTCTTCTTTCTCTCTGTGTCTTCTTTCTCTCTCTCTGTGTGTCTTCTTTCTAGTCTTCTCTCTCTGTGTCTTCTTTCTCTCTCTCTGTGTGTCTTCTTTCTAGTCTTCTCTCTGTGTCTTCTTTCTCTCTGTCTTCTTTCTAGTCTTCTTTCTCTCTCTCTGTCTTCTTTCTAGTCTTCTCTCTCTGTGTCTTCTTTCTCTCTCTCTGTGTCTTCTTTCTCTCTGTGTCTTCTTCCTCTCTCTCTGTGTCTTCTTTCTCTCTGTGTCTTCTTTCTAGTCTTCTCTCTCTCTCTAATAATTGACGAGGTATGACAGATGTGTGAGGTATAATGCGAGAGGCTCATTACTGGGGCTGAGTATCAATCATCTTAACATGTATGTTAAATGCAGGGCTCGACGATATGGAGAAAATCTATCTCCACTATATTCCTGACCAACAACAGGGTCGACTATTGGTGCTTTCACAACATGATTTAACAATGAGACTTTAGAAATAATCCTCAGTAACGTGGATACCATGACTAACTGGGTAAAGGCAAATAATAGAACAGCTAGAACGGTCTGAAAATGACATCACTGTACTGTACTGCAGCCTTTACTACCAGGAAGAGACTAAACTACATGTCATATTACGATATCCAAAGTCTAAGGGCTCCTGCACACTTCCTGCGTGACACGCAGTATGCACGTGTGCATCCTAGAAATAGGACCGACGCCTATTTTTCAGGCGACACGCCAGCGTGTTGGAAGAGTTTCCAGGCAAAATAAAACATGAAAAGATGTTTATATGTCATTTAGACACAAATACATATTAATAAATGACATGTTAATGTTTGAAAGTCTCCAGGTTTTGCCATAAATGCAGATATATATTTATTTTTACATTTTATTTCAATTGGATTCTGATAAAACAATAACATGGACTTCATTATCTCAGGAAAGGGAATTGAAATATAAAAATATAGATATCGAAATATGTGCAAACACATGTACAACAAACACAAACATATTGACAAAATAAAGTTGAAGAACACGCCATTATTTCATTTTATCAATGGGAAACACACACGTGTACAGACAAGGCTAGCAGCAGAAGCAGCGCCGCGTCAGACACGTCTCTGGTGTGCAAAGACATAGAAAACGCCACGCAGCCGCCACGCCACGCAGGCACTGTGCAGGAACATTACTTCATGTATCACACAATATACACACACGACTGGGTAAACATGTGTTTTCCACCATTTTACAGGACATTCAAATGTGTAACAGAAGGTTACCACGCAGCCGCCACGCCACGCAGGCAGCGTGCAGGAGCCCTAAGACGATATCTAGTCTCACATATCGATATAATAGATATATTGCCAAGCCCTATAGTTACATGTTGAAGAAGAGTTACTTAGCGATGGGAAAAAGAAATGTATTTCAACACATTAGAAACTCAAAATCAGACTATTCCTATAAAAGAGTGGGAAAATACTGAATGGATGAAGGAAGGTCTTTTGTTCCGACTTGTGGCTGTGATGCTTTAAGTGGAGCTCGTGGTTATCCACCTCCATCAGCGGGGCCTCGCCAAGCAGCCCCACCCTGCTTCCTACGGCCCCACAGGAGGCGAGACAGGCCTGTAATAAACCTGCAATCTGCCGCCTCCCCAATACACAACAACACAAACAACAACAGCATCAGCAGCTCCGAATACACATTCTCTGAAATGACCATTACAGGAAGAAAAATAAGGCCAGTTGAAGAGCATTCAGACCTTTGATAGCATCTTAAGGAGGCTTACAGGCCTCTGTGGATGACTTGTTTTCGTGGTGGTTTTGGGGTGGAGATGGAGATGAAGGTGGGGGAGGAGGAGGAGGAGGTGAATGAGTGAAAACAGGCCGGCAACAGAGCAAAAAAATAGAACTGTGATTAAAAGCGTGGAGGGTTAGTCTGGTGATAATATGGGAAAGCTGGGTAGCCGACAGGGAGTGGACCAGAGCGGATTCCTTTGTTGTGACTAATCTCTGGGTTGCAGCTTTGGCACACGGTGCACTAGCTTCCATTATCGGACACATCCTTATCCAACACGCTGCTATTTCCCCCTCTCTTACTTAATCCATCCGCCATGATATTAAAGTGCACCAAGGAAGACGCTCTTTTCATATCATAAAATCTAAAATCGCAATGAGATTTTAGTTCAAAATAGGTAAGATTCCAGGTGACTAACCTGTGTTATTACGTTAGCATAGGCTACTTGAAAAATCAACCTGACACCGGGGGAAGAGACACCTCACACCATCCCCATCGGGGCGTGTTTGCCCTGTTCTTGCGCCTTGTATTACAACGTAGTGACACATGATACATGATACCCTTTCAGAGTTTTTTTTTTTTCGTTGTCGTTTGTGATTTAAAGCCCCAAAAAAAGCAGATAAAACGCCCGTGTGTCCGACAATGGAACTCGTACTGTTAGCATCGGCGGGGGGGGGAGAGGCACAGAGCAGATGGACGCTGACACACTAATGACAGATATAACCGTGAAATAAATCAAAATGTGTTCCGGTAAAGTGCTTAATAAACACACGACTGATACGGAGGTGAAAGGATTAAGTTGTTAACACACCACGGAGAGGGTAAAATGGTGAAATAGTGCCACCTCATCCAGGCAACGGTTCACATTATGCTCGCTGCTGCCGTTTATGTGTCAAAACAGGTGGGCCGCATTCCGACAACACGGCCAAAACCGGGGCTAGCCGGTTAGCTTATTCACCGGGAATATGTACAAATACACCGAACATTACTTCATGTATCAGACAATAGACACACATATACACTAAAAGGTGTGTTTTCCACCATTTTACAGGACATTCAAGTGTGTAACAGAAGGTTAGAATCCGCTCCCCACTGTGGTAACTTAGCAACCGGCTAACCTAGCTAGCTAGGTTAGCTAGCTAGCTAGCTTAACCGTAACGAAACAAACAGAAAACACATTTAATACGATTTGACGTTTACCGATTAATACGGTTGTTTACACCGACAAACATTACTCTTCACCCTCCTTATTCATCTCATTATCTGCGTCTGTAAGAGCATAAAAACGCTAACTATCGTTCAGATAAAGATGAAAAATGACCGTTAAAAAGCCGTTTGACTAAATATCGCTCGTAACGGTGACACAAAATATGTATTTTTTTGGTTTGTAATCACGCAAAATTCGCTCTTATATTATGAATGTTTGTTATTTATTTTGTTTAAGTTTAGACTCACAAGATGCTGGAGCCGGTGGTTCCTCTGTCACCGCAGGTCGCTCTGCTGCCTCTGCCGGGGCTGGGGCTGTTTTCCGGGGTTCCGCCGCTGGGAGGGCGTCGTTCTTCGGGGCAGCAGGTTCTGGTTCTGGGGCAGCAACGGCAGCAGCAGCAGCCTGTGGTTCTGGTTCTGGTTGTGGTTCGATCTTTGTACTTTCGGGTTCCACTTTAGGGGCGACAACTTGAGGCTCCTTGGTAGTTACAGCAGGGGGGGCAGGGTCAAAAGACAAGCTGGTGGAGTCCGGGATGGCAGTCTCTACCTTCACCTCCACCTCTGGCTCTGGCTTTTTCACCTCTGGTGGTACCGACGCCGATTTCGGCTCCGTTACGTGGACAGGCTCCGGTAACGTTACCGGCTCCGGAGCGAAAGACGCCTCTGTGAACTCCGTGAACTCGTGTGGCGCACTAGCTTCAGCTAAGTGGCGGTCCAAGGCGTCCTGAGCCCCGCCGACCAGGTCCACAATATCATCCACGCTGAAGAGGTCCTGTTTGGGCTTGCCCAGCACCGGCAGCTGCTCGGAGTCCGGTTCGGCCTGGTAGTGGTGCACCTCCTCGGCGAACAGAGGAGTGGTGGAAGAAACGTGCTCGCCGTCTGCCATTTTTTTCCTTTTTCTTTACCCCAAACTTTGTCTTCTGAGGTGGACAAAAGTTTCAAGTCTCGGCTCGGTTCGGTTACCTCTTGTTGCAAACTTCCACCGGGGGAAAAAAAACTGTTAAAAAAAACGGCACCGGTAACTCCCTCCGGTAGCCTACGTCTGCTCTTCACACCGGATAAAGTTGGACAAGTGCGCCACACGACAGTCGAGTTGAGTGAAGTCGGACCCGAGTCCCAGATGGACACTGAAGTTGACAAGGAAAGGAAGGGAACACCCGCTGACCAATAACCTGCGAGTTAACCCCTGAGTGACGCCACCTCTGGCCAATCAGAGCGTGTCACAGTAGACGCTGACCCCGCCTCCCTCCCCCTGAACAGTGGAGGTGTAATGGGACACCTCCTCCACTGAACGTGTACTAAAACTTGGAGGAGCAGAAAGTTCAGTGTGTACTGACTCCAGCTTATTACACAAGTTATACTAACTCCTCCTGCTACTGTACAGCCTACACATGTCATACAAAGTCATACTTGGGAGAAGGAAGTTACTTTAGCAGCACCATAATGTAAAAATAAAGTATTATCAACAACATATATTTAAGGTATGACTGGTATTACGCAGACAAAAACAACTTAAATGTAGTGGAGTAAAAAGTGCAATATTGGTTTCCAAAGTCAAGTGGACAAGAAGGATATCTTGTAATACTCAAATAAAGTATAAGTACCTCAAAATATTAAGTAAATGTACTTAGTTACAATACACAACTGACTGCAAATGCAGTTTACTGATGTAATGTATGGTATCTTAAACAATGCATCATATTTTAACAGTTAATAAACACATTTAATACATCCAACAAGTATTTATTAGCGATTTCATAGTAGAGAAAAGACAGGAAGTGAACTGAATGACATATATGACTTAGTCATTATGAACTTAAAGCACTTAAATGTAGTATAAAAGTACAATATTTCCCTCTCAAAAGTAGTGGAGTAGAAGTATAAAGTAGCATAACATGGAACTACTCCGGTACGTTAGGTTCTTGTGTTAATCTACATATTAACTTTCCAACACAGAACACATGTTGCACGTCTAAAAAAAGAGGAAAGGCAACACACTCATAACGCCTTGCAGAGAAATGCTGCATTCAGGGAACCCGGGAGTTTATAGCACTCCCGCCCATAACATCCCAATCCATCCAATAGTTCTTGAGACATTTCAGTCTGGCGCTAATTAAAAATAATCAGTGTGCTTTATCCTCTGGGGAGCATGAATGTCTGTAGAATAGCTGCCTAACCGAATGT
>CM042437.1:1562319-1587319 GCA_023631565.1 Gymnocephalus cernua | reverse complement strand
TGTGTGTGAAGGTGTGTATGTGTGTGTTAGTATCAGGATCAGAGAACGACAGCGTTCCTCTGTTCCAGTCCAGAGTCACTCTGATCCTCTGGAGCTGCTTCTTAAATGGGAGATTAATGTCTGGAGCTGGTCTGGACTGTGCTAAGTATATACCTTTGTAGAACAATATTGTCCATAATCCAGACTCTATGATTCCCTTCCTCTGGACAGACTCTGCTAACACACCCAGTATCCAGTGTGTACTGTCTCTAACCTCGACATCCCAGCTGTGCGTCCCTGAGTTAAAGCCCTCAGAGCCCAGGACAGAGAAGAGATAATCAATCCTCTCTGGATTATCAGGAAGCTGCTGTCTCTCTCCTCCTCGTCTCACACTGGTCAGATCTTCAGACAGGATGAGTATTGGATTAGCAGTGTTTGGGTCCAGAATCACAGGAGTGTAGGAGACCATGTCCTTCATCTTGTTCCAGATGTGGAAGCTCAGGTTGCCCAGGTGTTTGGCCTCGTCTATCAGAGCTCCTGAGAACAGCTGTGGATCATCCAGCAGGGGTTGCTGCTGGACTCTTTCCACTGCAGCCTTGTAGTTGATCAGGAATGAGACGTCTTCAGCTCTCAGCTGCTCCTCTGTGGCTCTGACTGTGTCTGAAAGAGCTGCTATCTCTCTGCTCAGAGCCTCCATCTTCTCCTTCATCCTCTGACTCTTCTGCTCCTCTTCCTCCCTCAGTGCAGCCATCCTGGCCTCCTCTTCCTCTTCTAAAAACTGGCGAAGCTTCTTAAACTGATCCTTAATCTGCGTCTCTGTGCGTCGGGCCTGGACCTTCAGGTGTTCTGCTGTTTGATCACACTCCTCTTTTACTTGTTCAAAAACCTTTATCTTCTTCTTTAAGGGCTCCAGAGTTTCCTGGAGTTCCTTCTTGTGTTGTCGTGCAGCTTCATCGATGGGTCTGAATCTGTGGTTGGTGTGTTTTTCTGAATCTCTGCAGATGTGACACACTGGCTGCTGATGGTCCAGACAGAAGAGTTTGAGTTTCTCAGAGTGCAGACTGCAGAGAGCCTCTGAAGCTCTCTGATCTCTCTGCTGTAAGAAACTCTCACACAGCTTCTTTAACTCCAGGTTACGAGGTGGTTCTGGCTTTGAAGATCTTCTCTTACAAACTGGACACTCCCGTGTTGGTTTCTCTGCCCACCAGCTCTGCAGACAGTCTTTACAGAAGCTGTGGCTACATGACAGAACAACAGGATCTCTAAAGACTTCATGACAGACTGAACAGACCGGACAGTAGAAATCCTTCTCTGACATAGAAGCCATTTTGTCTCTGAGTGCAGATGAAAACACAGCAGACAGCGTTGTGTCACAGTGTGCCCCTCCCTGCTGCAGAAAGTTGCCTCAGTTACTTTCACTTTGAGTCTTTGAGTGTTTTTTAGTCTGCAGCAGATTACAGTTAAAGTATTTCACTTCTTCAGTACTTTAGAGCTCCTTCCTGTAACTGTCCTCCCTCAGTTGAAGTCACAGCTTTGTAATAAAAGGTAAATCTTACCGTCTGTCTGTTGGTGCGTCTCGTCTCACTGACAACTCAACAGGAACAAACTGGTTTACCTGGTTTGTCTCAGATGACGTAATATAAGGTGTGGAGCTTTGTCAGGCAGCTGATGAGTTTTATCTCCAACTGATATATCTTAAAGGGAACGGATGATAAATATTCCTAAAAGTTAGGAATGTTCTGACTTCAGGGGTTGAAGTCAGAACATTGTGATAAAGCAGAAAGGCAGAGAGTACGGAGGCTCTGAGAGCTCAATGAGCTGCAAATACAGAAAACAACCAAATACAGAAACACGCTGCAAGAAGCAGCACACAACAACGGAGACTAATTCAGCTGAAATTAAAAAGTGATGCCATCAGAATTTAAAAATATTACTTCAACAGAAAGTTCCACATCAACTGCAGCCATCTTGGTTGTTTTACAAAATGCCTCTTTATCAAGTGCGAGGGATGGTGAGCCAAAAATGTCAACAGCATGTATTTTGCGAAAAGTGCGAAGGATATGGAAATTGTCTCAAACCCGCCCCATATTAGATGAACGGTTGTGATTGGCCGGGAGTGGGACAAGACGTATCTGCCAGAGTAAATAAAACAAGAGCTTGCAGATTAATGCAGAAGTAGTAGCTTTGTGTGTATGTATGTGTGTGTATGTCTGTGTGTGTATGTATGCATGTGTGTGTACGTATATGTGTGTGTGTGTGTGTGTGTGTATGTATGTGCGTGTATGTATGTATGTATCAAGATTTTGGCCATGACACCCAGCTAGAGGAAGTGGGAACCAAACTGCACAGAAAACATACCTAGAAAATGTATTTCCTGCAGAAAATGTGTGTGAACGCTGACAGCTGAAATAAATTTCAAAGCAATGCTGAAAATGCAGAAATATGAAAATCTTAAAGCTCCAATTTACTGCTGAAAGCCCTGAACACTGGCAGAGTTGGAAGCTGAACTGTATTATTAGCTAAATAGGTCAGAGCTGAAATACATTCCTAGAAAAGATGAAAGCTAAACAGTAATACTGTCAAAAGTGAAGATTAGAAGGTGTAAGTTATGAAATTAACATATATATCGAGTGTATCCATACAATCAGACTGGGTGTAAACTTTATGAGCACATTAAAAGGACAATTCCAGTCATGACCAGTCGAACGACGAACGCTGTGTATGAGCTATGTTACTGGTTACTGGTTGCACGGCGTTTGTTGTTCGACTGGTCATGACTGTTTTCCAAGATGGAGCACGCATGTAAACATGAACGCCACTGTCTTTCTAATCTATGTTTTAATAAACTGTCTGTACACTTACAAAGTTCTCAATGCTTGTGTTTACATGTAGGGACCCTCGTTATGCTACCGTGGAAGTGAGGTGATATTTTGAGCCTTGTTAGTGGTATAAAATAGGATTTACCCTCTGCCCCGAAGGCTAGCGTTAGAAGCTAATAAGCAGTTTACGGTAGCTTGTTTCAAGCTAGAGACACATTTGATTTGCATGAAAACATATCCCAGAGAACAGTCGACTCGGTACACGTGTTATTAACCCCTAGGCTCATTTTGCGCCGGAATTGTCCTTTAACATTTGTGTTGTCTTCACTTCGACCTGCAACTTCTTGTTTTGTGTTTTTTTCTTTCCCACTTTTTTAAATCTTCTTTTTAGACATTTTGTCAATTATTTCAATGTTCCCACAATGCTATAAAATTTCATAAAACACCCATTTTCAATGAAAGTAGTGAACTGATCATTTATTTTACGGAACCATCCACGTTATTTTTTATTTTTTTTTGACAATGTGGTTAAAAGAAAACCAAAGTTTCTGCTGAATAAACTTTTTGAAAACGGGTCAAATTTGACCTGAGGAAAACACGAGGGTTAAGGAGATCTATTATGATTTTCTTTATTGATCAATATTGATAATAAATCTGTTCTTAGATCAGCAGTTTGCATTATAACCACCACACGTTTTCCTCAAAAGCTGCAGCCTTCATACACATTGTTACATAATATTAATTAGAAAACCAAAAAAGAATACCCATCAGACATTTACAGCAAACTCTCAATAAACATAAATTCAGTATTTCATCATTTTTATCATAAACTTAATGTTAAACATAAATATTTTAGCTTTCCTCCCCAGAGTTCACCACACACACCTCGATCATATCAATCAAATTAAATCAAAAATAAACATTTAAAACAAATCAACAAAATAATCAGAATAAAAACACAAATCAAAGATAGCAAATGATCAAAAGATAGATAAATGTTACAATGATGATACTATGTCATGTCTTAATGGCAACATATCCACTAGTCACAGAACAATGTTCTTATAACGGGGTCAGCCCTATGGTCCCACAGCCCTCTGTTCCCACATGTCTAAGATTTCTTTTTAAATTTGGTCCTACTTTTAACATTTTCAAAATTAGGTCTTGTGTTCCTACATTTCCTTTCAATTTAATCCTATCCTCCCACAACATTTTTTAGGGTTAGGGTTTACGGGGTTAGGGTTAGGGGGATAAAATCTGATATAAATGTATGAAAAAGGAAATGTGGGAAAAAAATCTTAGAAATGTGGGAACACAGGCATGCTCCCCTCATAAGCTGCTGTTTAGATGAGCACAGCTGTGACGCAGGTTGTGTAACACTGCTGCAGTCACATAAACTGACGCGCCACATTTTTGGTTACCACAGAACTATCTGAGAAGCCGTCATTGGAAACTGTTTGGAAAAGGGCGGGCACTTTCAAATAAACCCTGGCAGGTGATTGGATGGTCTATCATGTCTGCTATTGTTGTTTTGAACAGAGGCTGCCACACACCTAAACCACACCTGTAGCTGCCACGTTCGCTTCACTGCTGCTCCAACAAAAACACATTACTTGAAGTCTGACGAGTGATATTGCCACAATCCAACTGCCACATGGATTCAGGCAGAGGGACAACACAGGAAAAACAAAAAAATTGTTTGACAGAATAGGAGGACGGAGAAATTAAACACGCATGACCATGTTTTGCATTGGTGATGATATCAGTTACATAGAATGGAATAAAATATGTTAAAGATCCAATCCGCACATGTATTAAGGCATACAGCATGTAACAAAATATAATGAACACATTAACAGTGCACACACCCTCTCTCTCATTAAACATTACAGATAAAGGAATATGCAATTGCTTACTTTTGCTTACTTTCATTTCTGGACACAAGATGTCTTATACTTCACTGTCAAACCCATTCTCAGTGTTTTTTTTCCAAATCATATCAAATGAATATTGGACCAGTATTTGGCTTCCATCCATTTGTGATGTCACAAATCTCACTTGTAGCCCCGCCTCTTAAAATCAGATTTTCTTAGCACAGAGAGACTTTACACTTTGATCACTGGATGAGAAAACAGCCTTCTAGTGTCAAACTGCACAAACATTATGTCACGTTCCGCTCCTGTGTCACGCTTGTGTTTTGTTTTTTGTTTCAGGTCATGTCACATATCTGTTTTATTGTGAAGGTTCCCTGTTGTTTCTTGTGTTGTCTGTTTACTTCCTGTTGTCAGTGATTGTTCATCCCCGCCCTAATGAATTGCACCTGTGTCTCATTATCCTTTCTGTTTAGTGTATTTAAGTTCAGTCTTCCCCTTACCCCAGTGCGAGATTGTCTGCTTCCCCTGTGTACAGCCTTCAAGCGTTTTCCTAGTGTCCTTATCGTTTTGTTTTCCTTGGATTTCGACTTATTGCCTGTGTTTGGATTTACCCTTTTGCCTGCCACTTTTGGATACCTTTGCTTGTGAGTTTGTTTCTGACTTTTCGCAATAAACTTTTGCAACTACGTACCTGAGTTGTGTATTGTGGGTCCATACGCTTGTGTGCCTGATACATTATTATACACAGTGAAGCACAACATTAATTAAAATATAACAACAAGGAGAAAAAACTATTTCTCACTTTAAATTAAATTATTTCTGACTTTTTATGTAATCATTTTAGTAATGCATGTCAATTCTTGTAATATCCTGGTAGGATTTCATGCTCTGATCATATCATTTGGTGTGTTTTTACACCAACGTAGTTTTCTCCTGCCATTTCCCGTTACTGTTTGCTGCTGCAAATATAAAGTTTGGACTTATTTAAGAATTTATTTCAGAAGATTTGCTCCTACATGTATACATCAACATAGATAGGTGGACAGATATTAACTTACGAAGTGAACAGTTGTTTATTATTATTATCACCTCCTTCAACTACAGGCTATCAGACCTGTTGTTTTGTCACACAGACCTTTAGGGGTGGTATCTTCAGTTGGACTACTCCTGTGCTAACGTATGGAAACAGCCTCCCAGTGAAAGTGTCTGTGAAGGTGTGTATGTGTGTGTTAGTATAAAGATCAGAGAACGACAGCTTTCCTCTGTTCCAGTCCAGAGTCACTCTGATCCTCTGGAGCTGCTTCTTAAACGGGAGAACAGTGCATGGAGCTGGTGGAGACCACGCTGAGTATTCACCTTTATATAATTCTATTGTCCATAATCCAGACTCTATGAATCCCTTCCTCTGGACAGACTCTGCTAACACACCCAGTGACCAGTATGTACTGTCTCCAACCTCGACATCCCAGCTGTGAGTCCCTGAGTTAAAGCCCTCAGAGCCCAGGACAGAGAGGGAATAATCAATCCTCTCTGGATTATCAGGAAGCTTCTGTCTCTCTTCTCCTAGTCTCACACTGGTCAGATCTTCAGACAGGATGAGTTCTGGATGAGCAGTGTTTGGGTCCAGAATCACAGGAGTGTAGGAGACCATGTCCTTCATGTTGTTCCAGATGTTGAAGCTCAGGTTGCCCAGGTGTTTGGCCTTGTCTATCAGAGCTCCTGAGAGCAGCTGTGGATCATCCAACAGGGGGCGCTGCTGGACTCTTTCCACTGCAGCCTTGTAGTTGATCAGGAATGAGACGTCTTCAGCTCTTAGCTGCTCCTCTGTGGCTCTGACTGTGTCTGAAAGAGCTGCTATCTCTCTGCTCAGAGCCTCCATCTTCTCCTTCATCCTCTGACTCTTCTGCTCCTCTTCCTCCCAGAGTGCAGCCAACCTGGCCACCTCTTCCTCTTCTAGAAACTGGTGAAGCTTCGTAAACTGATCCTTAATCTGCGTCTCTGTGCGTCGGGCCTGGACCTTCATGTGTTCTGCTGTTTGATCACACTTCACTTTAACTTGTTCAAAAACCGTTAACTTCTTCTTTAAGGGCTCCAGAGTTTCCTGGAGTTCCTTCTTGTGTTGTCGTGCAGCTTCATCGATGGGTCTGAATCTGTGGTTGGAGTGTTTTTCTGAATCTCTGCAGACGACACACACTGGCTGCTGATGGTCCAGACAGAAGAGTTTGAGTTTCTCAGAGTGCAGACTGCAGAGAGCCTCTGAAGCTCTCTGATCTCTCTGCTGTAAGAAACTCTCACACAGCTTCTTTAGCTCCAGGTTACGAGGTGGATCATACAAAGATCTTCTCTTACAAACTGGACACTCCCGTGTCTGTTTCTCTGCCCACCAGCTCTGCAGACAGTCTTTACAGAAGCTGTGGCTACATGACAGAACAACAGGATCTCTAAAGACTTCACGACAGACCGGACAGCAGAAATCCTCCTCTGACATGGAAGCCATTTTGTCTCTGAGAACAGCTGAAAACACAGCAGACAGCGTTAAAGGTGTGTCACAGTAGTGTTGTTGTCTTAAAGGAGTGATAGAATGCAAAACCGATTTACCTTGTCACAGTTGAATAACAACAGTTTGGTAGGTAAATAGGAGATACATAGAACCTCAAAATCCCATAGACACCTCTTTCCTCTGCAGATCTTTATTTGAAACTGCTGCTGAAAACGGGCAAATCCCAATGAACCACCGAGTTGTCAACTCGGTGGCTCCTCCTTATTTGGCTCAAGGCTCTAGTCTTTGCCACGCCCCAACATTTACATAGGCTACACCGCTGACCTGAGGTCAGCGTAGTCTTCTGAATCTAGGTCACGCAGATTTCAGACATTTTATACATTGTTCCTCTGCTAATTACTAAACTCACTTCTGAGACTTTTTTATGCAAGAAATCAACTACGTAGAGGTCAACTATGTGCTGTTTTATGAAAATTGATGGCTAATTGCAAATTATGTCCGACTGTGTGTCGGAGTTCAGGAGCTCAACAGGCTAACGTGACAGCGGCCAGTGCTGCAAAGGGTTGCTGCCTCGCCGCCCTGCATATCTTTCTTGACAGACCCCAGCTAGATGGATCTCCTTCACGGCCCGCAGCCCGCGGCGCTCCATACCCGCGCAAAGTCACAGTTTCTGGGTTAGCTACTGGACCACCAAATTCCGAGCCTTTGACAGAGCTCCAGGGCCCTGAGCTCGCTGCTCTCCCTTCCCTTTCCTGCTAAATGGCCGGTGTGTGCGAGTGAGAGCGCGGTCAGCAAGCTTGTTACGCCTGCAATCTCTTACCACAGGTTCCAGTTAATCTTATAATGGATATGTTGTTGAGTTACTTAACAATCAGGGAAATAAACGCCTCTTGTCCGCAAGTGAGCTGGATAGCTCTATCAATGAGAGCTAGCTAGCTTGCGGGACCTCTGAAATTCACAAAAATGCCTTAATTTGAAATCAGACAAGTGTTAGGTAAGCTTTATAAGACCTTAGGGTAGCTGTGATATACATGCTATGACAAAAGTGGAGTGGCGATCTTTTCTCATATGATTGGGAGACATAGCTAGCTAGCTAGCTAGCAGCTCCTCCTAAATAGACCCCTCAAATTCACAAAAATGCCTTAAATTGAAATCAGACAAAAGTGTTAGCTTTGTAAGACCTTAGTGTGAAATACCATATATAATCATTCTATCACCCCTTTAAGAGATTTCTGGCAGAAAGCCCAGAAAGTAAACGTCTCCCGTGTGCCACGCTGCTGCAGAAAGTTGCCTCAGTTACTTTCACTTTGAGTCTTTGAGTGTTTTTTTTCAGTCTGCAGCAGATTACAGTTAAAGTATTTCACTTCTTCAGTACTTTAGAGCTGCTTCCTGTAACTGTCCTCCCTCAGTTGAAGTCACAGCTTTGTAATAAAAGGTAAATCTTACCGTCTGTCTGTCGGTGCGTCTCGTCTCACTGACAACTCAACAGGAACTAACTTGCTTTTCTGGCTTGTCTCAGATGATGTAAGGTAAAGGATGGAGCATTGTTTAGATATAAACAAGACTACCAACAGGAGTGGCGAGGGTTGAAAACCGGATCGGGAAGACTGCAGACCGGCGGCGCTGATCGAAGATAAACTGCATTATCTCCTGACGCGGGTGGTTTTATCTGTTCACATCAAAATAAAAGCTTAATTTCCTGAATATTTCAGGCGAACAGAGAGATCACATGAAGAGATGGACAGAGAGGATGCTGGGTAAATGACGGCCTCTCTTTATAGACTTGTGGGAGTGTTTGTTCAGTGTGTGTCGCTTCATTCACAGATTGAGGCCTACAGCAACACAAAGACTCCTCTGTTTGACCTGCTGAGAGAGAGAGAGTGTGTGTGTCTGTGCATGTGAGCGTGGAAGCGTGTGAGTAAGGATGTGAGGGAGTGTGTGTGTGTGTGTGTGTGTTGAGAAACATGTTCCTGAAGTTTTCTGTCCTGATTATGAACTAAATGAGGAGAATCATTTTAAGGATTTGTGCTTCTCTGCTTTCTAACCTCTCTATAAATGAACTATTGTGTATCATTATGGACCTTTGTTTGTGTCTGAAGGACGACTGAACTGTAATCTCAGTTTGCCACCTGCTGGCCGACAGCCGTCACTACTTCTCAACCCTGAGTCATTTCACAGATTAATTTCACCATCAAAGGTCAAAGGTCGCTTAGATAACAGAAGGCATGTCTGTTCATTGATCAACAAACAGATTGACATCTGAAAAACATCAATTTATTGTTTTTTCATTGGTGTGGTTCTACTTTTGTATGATGTGCGTGTGAGTGTGTGTGTGTGAGTATGATGCTAAAACAGTCTCATAAGTATTTGCAACTTGTGAAATACAATTCCAAAATGAATGCGGAGCGATTTGTATCCGCAAATGCGCATCTTTGTCCGTGTGAAAAATATGGAACTCGTATTTCATCATTCGTAAATGAACTTAGTATTTTTCAATGTAAATATATGTGTAAATCTCCTATTTGTGTGGGTACATTTGGTTTTATTTCAGTTAGCCTAATAGCTGGTTTGATTTGCATTTGTATCCTGGATCCATGAAATAACTGGCCTTTAATAATAAAATCTGCCTGCTGCCTCGATGGGAATTTAACATAGGGGTGTACTCACTTTTGTTGGCAGTGGTTTAGACATTAATGGCTGTGTGTTGAGTTATTTTGAGGGGACAGAACATTTACACTGTTATACAAGCTGTACACTTAATACTTTACATTGTAGCAAAGTGTAATTTCTGTAGTGTTGTCCCATTAAAAGATATAATGAAATATTTACTAAAATGTTAGGGGTGTACTCACTTTTGTGAGATACTGTATGTATGTATGTATGTATGTATGTACAGTATGTATTTACTTATGTATATTCAGATTTTGGCCATGACACCCAGCTAGAGGAAGGGGGAACAAAACTGCACAGAAAACATAATTAGAAAATACAATTCCTAAAGGAAATACGTGTGAATGCTAAAGACTGAAATCAATTTCAAAGTGCTGCTGAAAATGCAGAAATCTGAAATTAATTGTCTGAAAAATCTTAAAGCTCCAATTTACTGCTGAAAACCCTGAACACTGGCAGAGTTGGAAGCTGAACCGTATTATCTAAAGAGGTCAGAGCTGAAATACGTTGCTAGAATAGCTGGAAGCTAAACTGTAATACTGTCAAAAGTGAAAGATGAGAGGGTGTAAGTTATGAAATGAACATATATATCGACCAGAGATGTTCACAAGTCCTTTTTCAAGTCTCAAGTCTTTGAGAGGCAAGTTCAAGTCTTTTGCCACGAGTCCAAGTCAAGTCTCAAGTCTCCGGCCATCTGATCTGTCCCTAACACTGTATTGTTAAATATTATGAATTCAAAGCATGTCCTGTAGCTACCATCCATGCAGTACAGTATGAAAATCAGTTGTAGGATAACTTTATGTGGTCTACTGCAATCTGAAGAAACACAAATTAAGAACTCTGTTTCAATTTCATAACTGTATTTTTCAAAAATGTTTGTATCTGAACCAAAGAATACATGTTTGTCTGTGTTACTAACAGGCTGTAAAGACCAACCTCATCATGCATTACATTTTTCAGTGTTCAAAACATCTGTATTGAAAGGTAATACACCAACCATGGTGCGAACATTAGAACTGATACTTTCCATATTGCTATTTAACAACAAGAAAAATTAAAAAGAATTGGGTGAAAAATTGAAGAAATTGGCTTGCGTGAGCTGTAGTTCCGATGAGACTACCTGTAGGGGGACCGAAGAGGGAAAAGTTACATAGTATGCCTTTAAACTGAAATAAGAAGACCATTTGATCTCATAAATTAGCTCTCTCAAAACCCTGGATATGGACCAGATGACCTTTCTGGCAACAAACTTAGCAATAATTGCATGACAACGGGTTGTTGACGAGTCTCGAAGCTCGAGTCTGAGTCAAGTCTGAAGTCTTTTGGGTCGAGTCGCAAGTCAAGTCTGAAGTCACTGTTTGTGCGACTTAAGTGCGACTCGAATCCCCATCTCTGATATTGAGTGTATCCATATAATCAGACTAGATGTAAACTTTATGAACACATTAAGAAGATTTATTATGATTTTCTTTATTGATCAATGTTGATAATAAATCTGTTCTTAGATCAGCAGTTTGCATTATAATCACCACAAGTTTTTCCTCAAAAGCTGAAGCCTTCATACAAATTGTTACATAAAGTTAATTAGAAAACAAAAAAGAATACCCATCAGACATTTACAGCAAACTCTCAACAAAAATTAGTTCAGTATTTCATCATTTTTATCATAAACTTAATGTTAAACATAAATATTTAAGCTTTTCTCCCCAGAGTTCACCACACACACACCTCGATCAAATCAATGAAATCAAAAATAAACATTTAAAACAAATCAAGAACAAAATAATCAGAATAAAAACACAAATCAAAGATAGCAAATGATCAAAAGATAGATAAATGTTACAATGATGATACTACGTCATGTCTAAATGATCAAAAGATAGAAACATGTTACAACGTTGATACTACGTCATGACTACTATACTGTAGTTTCTCCTTGTGTCAGGGAGAAAACTGACATTTCCTGTTACTGTTTGCTGCTGCAAATATAAAGTTTGGACTTATTTGAGCATTTATTTCAGAAGAAGAGAACTTATCAGAAGCTTCTTAAGCTCAGAATGGAATCATCTGAGCTTAAGAAGCTTAATCATCTCCCTTGCTCGATTCTGACATTTAACAAATGCAAAACATATGTTAATATTTATTGATCTAAAACAGAAAAAGTTTACTCTGATATTATATTACTCTGTAAAACAGTAAAGAAATACAAGTTTTTGTGTTTTTTTTAAGTGTATGTAAATATCTGGTTTCAACTGTACATATTTAGGGACTGCAGATGAAAAATAGCCTTCTGGCTAACTATGGCATATTGATAGAAGTGTATATTAATATGCACTGTCCCTGTAATAAATTAAAAAAATAATAATAATAAAGATAGATGGACAGATGTTAACTTACGAAGTGAACAGTTGTTTACTATTATTATCACCACCTTCAAATTAAGACTATCAGATAGGCCTGCACGATTCGGGGAAAAATATGAATCACAATTTCTTTAGTTTAGAATTGATATCACGATTCTCTGCAACGATTTGTTTCTCACAAAGTGTAATTGTTTTGGCACCTATAGCACATTGGTCATCACCACAAGCCTGTAAACATGGAGGCTTTAATGAATACAGAAAATAAAGTACATACTGGCCCTTTAAGTACAGTAGGCTACCAAAAATAGTGACATATAACACATTGAACTAAATATGACCTAATAACCCTAACCCTGATACAGACTCTATCTGAACTCCTCAACATGTCTTTACATCATTAAAACATGGCAATGTCAAATGCTTACAATAGATTAATTGAAGGAGAAAAAAAATAAAAACAATAATAAAAGAAATAATCAAAGTCATTTAAAAATTAAATCGTGAACAGGGTCGAATCGAGATCGCGATTTTTATAACGATTTATCGTGCAGGCATACTATCAGACCTGTTGCTTTGTCACACAGACCTTCAGTGGTGATATCTTCAGTGGGATTTTATCCACAGTGTTAACGTATGGAAACAGCCTCTCAGTGAAAGTGTGTGTGAAGGTGTGTATGTGTGTGTTAGTATCAGGATCAGAGAACGACAGCTTTCGTCTGTTCCAGTCCAGAGTCACTCTGATCCTCTGGAGCTGCTTCTTAAATGGGAGATTTGAGATGTCTGGAGCTGGTCTGGACTGTGCTAAGTATATACCTTTGTAGAACAATATTGTCCATAATCCAGACTCTATGCCTCCCTTCCTCTGGACAGACTCTGCTAACACACCCAGTATCCAGTGTGTACTGTCTCTAACCTCAACATCCCAACTGTGAGTCCCTGAGTTAAAGCCCTCAGAGCCCAGGACAGAGAAGAGATAATCAAACCTCTCTGGATTATCAGGAAGCTGCTGTCTCTCTCCTCCTCGTCTCACACTGGTTAGATCTTCAGACAGGATGAGTATTGGATGAGCAGTATTTGGGTCCAGAATCAGAGGAGAGTAGGAGACCATGTCCTTCATCTTGTTCCAGATGTTGAAGCTCAGGTTGCCCAGGTGTTTGGCCTCGTCTATCAGAGCTCCTGAGAGCAGCTGTGGATCGTCCGGCAGGGGGGGCTGCTGGACTCTTTCCACTGCAGCCTTGTAGTTGATCAGGAATGAGACGTCTTCAGCTCTCAGCTGCTCCTCTGTGGCTCTGACTGTGTCTGAAAGAGCTGCTATCTCTCTGCTCAGAGCCTCCATCTTCTCCTTCATCCTCTGACTCTTCTGCTCCTCTTCCTCCCTCAGTGCAGCCATCCTGGCCTCCTCTTCCTCTTCCAGAAACTGGTGAAGCTTCTTAAACTGATCCTTAATCTGCGTCTCTGTGCGTCGGGCCTGGACCTTCAGGTGTTCTGCTGTTTGATCAAACTTCACTTTAACTTGTTCAAAAACCTTTATCTTCTTCTTTAAGGGCTCCTGAGTTTCCTGGAGTTCCTTCTTGTGTTGTCGTGCAGCTTCATCGATGGGTCTGAATCTGTGGTTGGTGTGCTTTTCTGAATCTCTGCAGATGTGACACACTGGCTGCTGATGGTCCAGACAGAAGAGTTTGAGTTTCTCCGAGTGCAGACTGCAGAGAACCTCTGAAGCTTTCCGATCTCTCTGCTGTAAGAAACTCTCACACAGCTTCTTTAACTCCAGGTTACGAGGTGGTTCTGGCTTTGAAGATCTTCTCTTACAAACTGGACACTCCCGTGTTGGTTTCTCTGCCCACCAGCTCTTCAGACAGTCTTTACAGAAGCTGTGGCTACATGACAGAACAACAGGATCTCTAAAGACTTCATGACAGACTGAACAGACCGGACAGTAGAAATCCTTCTCTGACATAGAAGCCATTTTGTCTCTGAGTGCAGATGAAAACACAGCAGACAGCGTTGTGTCACAGTGTGTCCCTCCCTGCTGCAGAAAGTTGTCTCAGTTACTTTCACTTTGAGTCTTTGAGTGTGTTTTTCAGTCTGCAGCAGATTACAGTTAAAGTATTTCTCTTCTTCAGTACTTCAGAGCTCCTTCCTGTAACTGTCCTCCCTCAGTTGAAGTCACAGCTTTGTAATAAAAGGTAAATCTTACCGTCTGTCTGTCGGTGCGTCTCGTCTCACTGACAACTCAACAGGAACTAACTGGTTTACCTGGTTTGTCTCAGATTACGTAATATAAGGTGTGGAGCTTTGTCAGGCAGCTGATGAGTTTTATCTCCAACTGATATATCTTAAAGGGAACGGATGATAAATATTCCTAAAAGTTAGGAATGTTCTGACTTCAGGGGTTGAAGTCAGAACATTGTGATAAAGCAGAAAGGCAGAGAGTACGGAGGCTCTGAGAGCTCAATGAGCTGCAAATACAGAAAACAACCAAATACAGAAACACGCTGCAAGAAGCAGCACACAACAACGGAAACTAATTCAGCTGAAATTAAAAAGTGATGCCATCAGAATTTAAAAATATTACTTCAACAGAAATTTCCACATCAACTGCAGCCATCTTGGTTGTTTTAGAAAATGCCTCTTTAACAAGTGCGAGGGATGGTGAGCCAAAAATGACAACAGCACGTATTTTGCGAAAAGTGCGAAGGATCTGCAAAATGTCAGTCATTGTCTGAAACCCACCCTATATTGGATGAACGGTTGTGATTGGCCGGGAGTGGGACAAGACATATCTGCCAGAGAGCTTGCAGATTTGTCTGGTTCACAGGATAATGCAGAAGTTGTAGAAGTGTGCGTGTGTGTGTGTGTCTGTGTGTGTGTGTGTATGTATGTATTTATGTATGTATGTGTATGTATGTGTGTGTATGTATGTATGTATATGTATGTATGTGTGTGTATGTATGTATGTGTATGTATGTATGTATGGTATGTGTGTATGTATTTACTTATGTACAGTATATTCAGATTTTGGCCATGTCACCCAGCTAGAGGAAGTGGGAACAAAACTGCACAGAAAACATAATTAGGAAATCCCATTTCTAAAGGAATACATGTGAATGCTAAAGGCTGAAATCAATTTCAAAGTGCTGCTGAAAATGCAGAAATCTGACATTAATTGTCTGAAAAATCTTAAAGTAAAAAAAATTTACTGCTGAAAACCCTGAACACTGGCAGAGCTGGAAGCTGAACCGTATTATCTAAAGAGGTCAGAGCTGAAATACGTTCCTAGAATAGCTGGAAGCTAAACTGTAATACTGTCAAAAGTGAAAGATGAGAGGGTGTAAGTTATGAAATGAACATATATATCGACCAGAGATGTTCACAAGTCTTTTTTCAAGTCTCAAGTCTTTGAGAGGCAAGTTCAAGTCAAGTCTTTTACCACGAGTCCAAGTCTCAAGTCTCAAGTCTCAAGTCTCCGGCCATCTGATCTGTCCCTAACACTGTATTGTTAAATATTATGAATTCAAAGCATGTCCTGTAGCTACCGTCCATACAGTACAGTATCAACATCAGTTGTAGGATAACTTAATGTGGTCTACTGCAATGCAATCTGAAGAAACACAAATTAAGAACTCTGTTTCAATTTCATAACTGTATTTTTCAACATTTTGGTATCTGCACCAAAGAATACATGTTTATCTGTGTTACTAACGGGCTGTAAAGACCAACCTCATCATGCATTACATTTTTCAGTGTTCAAAGTTTGAGAGAAACATCTGTATTGAAAGGTAATAAACCAAACTTGGTGCAAACATGAGAACTGATACTTTCCATATTGCTATTTAACAACAAGAAAAATTAAAAAGAATTGGGTGAAAAATTGAAGAAATTGGCTTGCGTGAGCTGTAGTTCCGATGAGACTACCTGTAGGGGGACCGAAGAGGGAAAAGTTACATAGTATGCCTTTAAACTGAAATAAGAAGACCATTTGATCTCATAAATTAGCTCTCTCAAAACCCTGGATATGGACCAGATGACCTTTCTGGCAACAAACTTAGCAATAATTGCATGACAACGGGTTGTTGACGAGTCTCGAAGCTCGAGTCTGAGTCAAGTCTGAAGTCTTTTGGGTCGAGTCGCAAGTCAAGTCTGAAGGCACCGTTTGTGCGAACATAAGTGCGACTCCAGTCCGAGTCTCAGACTTGAGTCCCCATCTCTGATATTGAGTGTATCCATATAATCAGACTAGATGTAAACTTTATGAACATATTAAGAAGATTTATTATGATTTTATTTATTGATCAATGTTGATAATAAATCTGTTCTTAGATCAGCAGTTTGCATTATAATCACCACAAGTTTTTCTTCAAAAGCTGCAGCCTTCATACAAATTGTTATATAAAATGAATTAGAAAACAAAAAAGAATACCCATCAGATATTTACAGCAAACTCTCAAAAAACACAAGTTCAGTATTTCATCTTTTTTATCATAAACTTAATGTTAAACATAAATATTTTAGCTTTCCTCCGCAGAGTTCACCACACACACCTTGATCAAATCAATGAAATCAAATCAAAAATAAACATTTAAAACAAATCAAGAACTAAATAATCAGAATAAAAACACAAATCAAAGATAGCAAATGATTAAAAGATAGATAAATGTTACAATGATGATACTACGTCATGTCTAAATGGCAACACAGTCACTAGTCACAGAACAATGTTCTCATAACCTGCTGTTTAGATGAGCATGGCTGTGACGCAGGTTGTGTAACACGGCTGCAGTCACATAACCTGACGCGCCACATTTTTGGTTACCACAGAACTATCTGAGAAGCCATCAAAAAACCACACCTGTAGCTGCCACGTCCGGTTCACTGCTGCTCCAACACAAACACATTACTTGAAGCCTAACAAGATGGATTTTTGTGAGATATGTGATCTTGTGATTTGTGATATTGCCACGATCCAGCTGCTACATGGACAACACAGGAAAAACAAAAAAACTGTCTGACAGGATAGGAGGACGAAGAAATTAAACACGCATGACCATGTTTTGCTTTGGTGATGTATCAGTTACCAAGGATGGAATAAAATATGTTAAAGATCCAATCCGCACATGTATTAAGGCAAACAACATTTAACAAAATATAATGAACACATTAAAAGTGTAAACACCCTCTCTCTCATTAAACATTACAGATAAAGGAATATGCAATTGCTTACTTCACTGTCAAATCCATTCTCAGTGTTTGTGTTTTCCAAATCATATCAAATGAATACTGGACCAGTATTTGGCTTCCATCTATTTGTGATGTCACAAATCTCACTTGTAGCCCCGCCTCTTAAAATCAGATTTTCTGAGCACAGAGAGACTTTACACTTTGATCACTGGATGAGAAAACAGCCTTCTAGTGTCAAACTCTGCACAAACATTATTCTACGCAGTGAAGCACAACATTAATTAAAATATAAGAACAAGGAGAAAAAAAAATGTTTGACTTTAAATTAAATTATTTCTGACTTTTAATGTAATTATTTTAGTAATGCATGTTAATTCTTGTACTATCCTGGTAGGATTTCATGCTCTGATCATGTCATTTGGTGTATTTTTACACCAACGTAGTTTTCTTCTTGTGTCAGGGAGAAAACTGCCGTTTCCTGTTACTGTTTGCTGCTGCAGATATAAAGTTTGGACTTATTTAAGAATTTATTTCAGAAGATTTGCTCGTACATGTATACATCTACATAGATAGATGGACAGATATTAAGTTACAAAGTGAACAGATGTTTACTATTATTATCACCCCCATCAAACTAAAGACTATCAGACCTGTTGTTTGGTCACACAGACCTTCAGTGGTGATATCTTCAGTGGGATACCTTCGTCTCCTGTGCTAATGAATGGAAACATCCTCTCAGTGAAAGTGTGTGTGAAGGTGTGTATGTGTGTGTTAGTATCAGGATCAGAGAACGACAGCTTTCCTCTGTTCCAGTCCAGAGTCACTCTGATCCGCTGGAGCTTCTTCTTAAACGGGAGATCAGTGCTTGGAGCTGGTGGAGACCATGCTGAGTATTCACCTCTAAGGAACCATATCGCCCTTAATCCAGACTGTATGTCTCCCTTTTTCTGGGCAGACTCTGCAAACACACCCAGTACCCAGCCTACATTGTCTCCAACCTCGACATCCCAGCTGTGAGTCCCTGAGTTAAAGCCCTCAGAGCCCAGGACAGAGAGGGAATAATCAAACCTCTCTGGATTATCAGGAAGCTTCTGTCTCTCTCCTCCTGCTCTCACACTGGTCAGATCTTCAGACAGGATGAAGTTTGGATAAGCAGTGTTTGGGTCCAGAATTAGAGGGCTGTAGGAAACCACGTCCTTCATCTTGTTCCAGATGTTGAAGCTCAGGTTGCCCAGGTGTTTGGCCTCGTCTATCAGAGCTCCTGAGAGCAGCTGTGGATCATCCAGCAGGGGGCGCTGCTGGACTCTTTCCACTGCAGCCTTGTAGTTGATCAGGAATGAGACGTCTTCAGCTCTCAGCTGCTCCTCTGTGGCTCTGACTGTGTCTGAAAGAGCTGCTATCTCTCTGCTCAGAGCCTGCATCTTCTCCTTCATCCTCTGACTCTTCTGCTCCTCTTCCTCCCAGAGTGCAGCCATCCTGGCCTCCTCTTCCTCTTCTAGAAACTGGTGAAGCTTCTTAAACTGATCCTTAATCTGAGTCTCTGTGCGTTGGGCCTGGACCTTCAGGTGTTCTGCGGTTTGATCACACTCCTCTTTAACTTGTTCAGAAACCTTTATCTTCTTCTTTAAGGGCTCCAGAGTTTCCTGGAGTTCCTTCTTGTGTTGTCGTGCAGCTTCATCGATGGGTCTGAATCTGTGGTTGGTGTGTTTTTCTGAATCTCTGCAGACGACACACACTGGCTGCTGATGGTCCAGACAGAAGAGTCTGAGTTTCTCACAGTGCAGACTGCAGAGAGCCTCTGAAGATCTCTGATCTCTCTGCTGTAAGAAACTCTCACACAGCTTCTTTAACTCCAGGTTACGAGGTGGTTCATACAAAGATCTTCTCTTACAAACTGGACACTCCCGTGTTGGTTTCTCTGCCCACCATCTCTTCAGACAGTCTTTACAGAAGCTGTGGCTACATGACAGAACAACAGGATCTCTAAAGACTTCATGACAGACCGAACAGACCGGACAGTAGAAATCCTTCTCTGACACGGAAGCCATTTTGTCTCTGAGTGCAGATGAAAACACAGCAGACAGCGTTGTGTCACAGTGTGCCCCTCCCTGCTGCAAAAATTGCTTAGTTACTTTCACTTTGAGTCTTTGAGTGTTTTTTCAGTCTGCAGCAGATTACAGTTAAAGTATTTCACTTCTTCAGTACTTTAGAGCTCCTTCCTGTGACTGTCCTCCCTCAGTTGAAGTCACAGCTTTGTAATAAAAGGTAAATCTTACCGTCTGTCTGTCGGTGCGTCTCTTCTCACTGACAACTCAACAGGAACTAACTGGTTTCCTGTTTTGTCTCAGATGACGTAATATAAGATGTGGAGCTTTGTCAGGCAACTGATATATCTTAAAGGGAATGGATGATAAATATTCTTCTACGTTCTTCTACGCAAGAAGCACCACACGACAATAGAAACAAATAATACAACAACAAAAAATACTATAACACAAAGTTCCACATCAGCTGCAGCTGTGTTGTTTGTTTTAGAAAATGCCTCAACGATGCTTCTCTTTATTAAGCGAGAGTGCGTGAGCCAAAAATTCTGTCATCATGTATTTTACAAAAGCGCAAAATATCTGCAAGTTGTACAATTGTTTTCATCACTTCTACAGACATTGTACATTCTTTCCTGTGTATATTTTTAGAGTATGTGTTCTACTCGTACTTCATCTTATTTATTATTTATTTTATAGTCTGTATCTATCTATCTAGGCCTATATATCTATCTATTTATGTATATATCTATTGTTTATATTTAATACACAGGAGTATATAAAATAGGGTTTACCATGTGGTTATTTCATATAGAATATTTTGTGTTGAACTACCAGAAAACAAACAAATTTTGATATATTTAGTTATCCAGATAGATCCGATATTAGGATAGAAGATTTTGGCCATATCAGCTCTAGACAAATTGCGACCAAAACTGCACAGAAAACATACCTAGAAAATGTATTTCCTGCAGAAAATGTGTGTGAACGCTGACAGCTGAAATAAATTTCAAAGCAATGCTGAAAATGCAGAAATTAATAACAAATCTTAAAGCTAGAAATGCACTGCAGAAAACCCAGGACACTGGCAGAGTTGGGAGCTGAACTGTATTATTACCTAAAGAGGTCAGAGCTGAAATACGTTGCTAGAAAAGCTGGAAGCTAAACTGTAATATTGTCAAAGCAAGGGATGCACCAAATCCACGATTCGGATACGACGGAATATTCGTCTTTTTGACGAGGTTCTGGTTTCTGCCGAACCTTAGAATTTTTTTCCATCGAACCAAACCCTGCGCTTGCACTACACGAGCTACGCTGGTCGCCGTGACGACGGCGCCGTTGATTACGGAAAGGTCTTTACGTTGATGGAATGTTCAATGCAGTCGGCTGTGAGAAAGTGGACATGGAACTGGTGTTATTTGGCAGAACGTTCAGTCAAAAGAAGGACGTTCAAGTCACGCTACACGTTCAATCTGCAACACTGATTTGTCTCGTGGCGGCGAGGAGCCTAAACAATACACAACATGGCCGCCGTTACAACATCTGGTATGAAAGATCTGAAAGAATACGAGTTGTGCATGAAGGAATCTCCAGACAGCAGCCAGAATGCAGCAACTTCAGGTACGGCAAAGGAAGGACAGTCACTGGTTACTTCATTAATGTGTTTACTGGGTTCATGGACTGAGGACGGGAGGACGACTCAGCCGAATCTTAACCAGTGGATTCAGGACTCAGCAGAATCTTAACCAGTGGATTCAGGACTCAGCAGAATCTTAACCAGTGGATTCAGGACTCAGCAGAATCTTAACCAGTGGATTCGGTATTTGGCCGAACCCCAAAAATCTGGATTCGGTGCATCCCTAGTAACAAGTGAAAGATATGATGAAACCTACGGTAAGTTATGAAATAAACATCTATTGAGTGTATCCGTACAATCAGACTAGATGTAAACTCTGAGCACACAAAGAAGATTTATTGATCAATGTTGATAATAAATTTGTTCTTAGATCAGCAGATTGTATCATAATCACCACAGTTCTCCTCAAAAGCTGCAGCCTTCACACAAAATAATTAGGGCTGTCAAATGATTAAAATTTTTAATCAAATTAATCAGAATTTTCAGTGGATTAATCATGATTAATCACTATTTGCAATTTCACCTGAATCCTAACCATTTTTTTCTGAAATGCATACCAAAACATACTAGTGCTGTCAAGCAATTAAAATATTTAATCGCATTAATGTCATAGTTAACTCGCTATTAATCGCACATTTTTATCTATTCTAAATGTCCCTTGATTTCTTTTTGTCCCATTATATTTTCTCATTTTAATTCTCTTATCAGCATGGAAAAGTAGATCGGCTGCTTTGTGACAATGTTTTTTTATTGAAAACAACATTGTCATATACGTTATGTTCAATTTCACACTAACATTCACACTTGGATCTAATAATCTGTCACATAATGTAACGCTGTTACCTCGATGTTCCATTGCAGATAGTACTGCAGATAGTACTACAGGTAGTACTGCCTCATTTGTTTCTCTCACTGACTGTAGAGTCACTACTCGCTCGCTCTGAAGATAATCGCCGTCACGAGCCTACAAGCTACGCGGCTAGCAAGCTAAAACCGGCCGAGGCTTGTGTCTGTTTTGTTTGCGGTCTGCGAAATTACAAGACCCGCCCTTCAATCACTACTATTGGCCAGGCGTCGAAGGTAACGTAACTCCATTTGTTCAGGTCCTATCCCCTGACCAATCCACTATCCTCACCACTCGCGGTGAAATGCCTAAACCAAACCAATCAGCTGCTTCGTAGGGCGGGACATGGTGTGGCCATAGACAGTTAAAGAAGTGGACCAACAGATCCCGTTGCTCTCTCTATGTGTTACTCGTGCGTTAAAAAAATTATCGGCATTAAAATGGGTTTGCGTTAACGCCGTTAATAACGCGTTAAACTGACAGCCCTAAAAATAATATATCAAATTATGGATTTTTAGATTTGATTTCAAACATGTTAAAAAAAAAGTATTCCCAGCAAACAAACAGCAGAATCTAATACAACATATTTAGGGTATTCATGTTACTGTATATGTTACAATTATGATACAATGTCATGTCTTAATGGCAACACATTCAGTAGTCATAGTGATAGTCATCATCATTGGATCATAGAATTTGAGTTGTTGCACCAAAGTTATGTTGTCTCCTTAAAACATTTCTCCATATTCAAATAAGAAATATAATCCCCTTTCACACATGCACTGCAAACCTGAACTTATCTAGACATTACGCGAAGGAGAACGGAATGTGAGAACGTAGGCCTAAATGTCCGAATCAGTTGGAGCGGACATTAAACGGTCTTTACCATAGTCTCGCATTGCCAGACCTTCCTCCACAGCGCTGTGGAGGAAGGTCTGACTAGTCCATACAGCATTCCTGGATGGAAGAAACACGTGCTCTGGTTTATCGGCATTTCTTTCAACCAATCACAATCGTCTTGGGCGGCGATAAGCGCCGGACGGAGCCACGGTGCCTCTGCAAAATAGCCTCGGGAAGGAACTTGTTTTGGTGGAACATGTGTACGTTCAAAAGTAGTTTTTGTCGTGCAACAGAAAACTCAGATTGGACAGATAGTCTAGCTAGCTGTCTGGATTTACCCTGCAGAGATCTCAGGAGCAGTTAACCAGAGTCCTCACAAATCAGCCAGAGGTTAGAACGCCAACACAGAGACAGAGGACAGGGACGGACATCTGGTGGAATTACCGCCACCACCGGAGCAATCCAGGAAGTGGAACTTCGTGGGTATAGACTATCTTTACCCTGCTCCCAAATACAAAGTCTGTGAATTATCTGATTGAGCCCATGTGAAAATAAAGCAGCTCATTGTCCGGATAGTTAGGGTGAAAAAAAGAAGGGTGATTTACACGAAGACGCCAACGACAATCTCTAACAAGAGAGACGATGAGATAAAGGAACTTCTGTCGGAAAAAAACGATGCCAAAATCATCGGACAAATTCAAGGAACCGCAAGAGAACTTGAATGTTTATTACAAAATTATGAACCGTCTCCGTGACCGTGTCATGTCCTGCCTCCTGCTCGCTCTACCGAGGCTCCGCCCCTCGCCTAAACCAAACGCAGTATTTCCAGGAAGCGAGAACATGTCTGACACGGACAATCTGCTGTTGTTGCTACATGTGAGAAAGGGAAACTCCACAAACGGCTTAATAACAATACAATTACATCCAAACCCCACATAGACATTAAACATAACACAACTAGAACAATTTAAATGGATTTACAGGTAGGACAGGACAACAATAATAATCTCAGTTGCATTTTATTAAATCAAATAATTATTAAATTCTTACACTGCACTGTACATATTAGTCTTGTATTTTATATGTCTTCTTCTATTTTAGCTTCTATTCTCTTGGGTCTTTAACTCTTTTTAATTTAATTCATAGTGTGTTTCTTTTGCACTTTATTTCAATGCTTTTGATGTTTCATATGAAGACCTTTGAATTGCCTTCACTTTGAAATGTGCTCTATTAATAAACTTAAACCTAGATCCATTGAAAGAATCGTCTGTTTTAGCGGCTGTTGCAGTGACGTTAAGCCAAAGAAAGGTGGCTGTCAGTCGCGCACAAAGCTCTGCAAGGTCGCTCTGCAAGGTCGCTCTTTTTAGCGGTCGTTGTTGTTACAATTAGTCCATAAAACGTGACTGTCAGCCACGTACAGAGCTCTGCGAAAGCACAGGCTTTTATAACCCTCAACATAGCAGCATCTAGCAACTCTGCTGCGATGTGGAGTAATGTCTGGCAATGCGAGACTAGCATCAAGCTAACACTGACATTGTGAGACGTTGGGTTTAGCCTTCTCAACACCTGGCAACTCCCGTGAACTTCGACGATGGGGGAGGAGGGGCCGGGGGAGACGACTCTTTTCAGTATTTTGAATTTGGACTGCAGTAACCATTTTAAACGCTCACACTCAGTATTACATATCGGACCTATAAACCTAAATCCATGGACACATTTGGACTTTAAAAAGTGTTCAGTACTATTATTATCACCCCCTTCAAATTACAGACTATCAGACCTGTTGTTTTGTCACACAGACCTTCAGTGGTGATATCTTCAGTGGGACTTTATCCCCAGTGTTAACGTATGGAAACAGCCTCTCAGTGAAAGTGTGTGTGAAGGTGTGTATGTGTGTGTTAGTATCAGGATCAGAGAACGACAGATTTCCTCTGTTCCAGTCCAGAGTCACTCTGATCCTCTGGAGCTGCTTCTTAAACGGGAGATCAATGTCTGGAGCTGGTGGAGACCACGCTGAGTATTTACCTCTATAGAACCATATTCTCCATAATCCAGACTTTATGCCTCCCTTCCTCTGGACGGACTCTGCTAACACACCCAGTTGCCAGTATGTACTGTCTCCAACCTCGACATCCCAGCTGTGAGTCCCTGAGTTAAAGCCCTCAGAGCCCAGGACAGAGAGGTGAGAATCAATCCTCTCTGGATTATCAGGAAGCTGCTGTTTATATCCTCCAAGTCCCACGCCAGTCAGATCT
>CM042437.1:1539819-1544819 GCA_023631565.1 Gymnocephalus cernua | reverse complement strand
TGAGTAAAAGTCTTAAAGTATCTGATATTTACAGTACTTAAGTAGTAAGTTACGGGTTGGATCGCCTTTCCAGGGCACTTTCACGGGTAGAAGGTGGTGAAAACGCAGGTTACGGGTCGCCTGGAACGCAGCATAAGTCGCTATAAAACACGGTGATCAGATGTATGCAAATACCTTCTAAAAAAAAGGTAAATGTTGAGATGTTAAACGCCCTCAGAGGGTCAAACGGCTCCGAAGTAGAAACTGAGGAACCAATAAACTGTCTGTAGATTTGTCCCAAATTCACCAGAAGTTATCATTAGATAATACGTCACCATAAAGAAACAAAGTTGTCCTGATTTGTCAAGAAAATTGACTCTACTTTTCCCTCGTTGGTGTTTTTTTTTTGGTGAGATGCAGTTGCGCCGTTTGTCCAGCAGGTGGCGCCGATGCTGCGTTCAAAGCACAGACAGCAGCGTGGGACAAACTGCAGAATAAACGTGGTTTTTATTTATATCATCAGTCTTCATAATTCAGAATTTTTTAACCATAAAAAGTCTTATTTCGACTTATACGTTTCTCTTTTTGGACGTCAATTGTCATCTAGTAAAAAAAAAGTAAACATTTAGTAGTTTTTTTGGTGAAAGTACTCAACAGTTGTATATTTTTAGGGGTTGATGGTGAATCATGTTTTTTGTAAAGTAAGATTTAAACAGCTGATAGTTTGGAATTTCTATCACGTTGCTTTGAAGTTAAAGTTTGTGTCTCATAACTTTCTTCTTTTACACACTCACACACACACACTCACACACACACTCTCTCACACACACTCTCTCACACACACTCACACACACTCTCACACACTCACACACTCTCTCACACACTCTCTCACTCACACACACTCTCACACACACTCTCACACACACACTCACACACACACTCTCACACACATTCTCTCACACACACACACTCTCTCTCTCACACACTCTCACACTCTCTCTCGCACACACTCTCACTCACACACACACACACACTCTCTCTCTCGCACACACACACACACACACACACTCTCTCTCGCACACACTCACACACACTCACACACACTCTCTCTCTCTCGCACACACACACACACACACGTGAAAGAAGCAGAAGAGACGCTGACAGTTTGTGTACTAAAATAAGGTTATTTACTTAAAAATCGTTACACTGGACAGACTGTTTACAGAGTTTCTCGGTAAACTCATAAGGCACCGAACCAAAAACAACAACAACAAAACATTAACGATTTACATATTAGAGATTATTCCTATACGGGGAGTCAGCTCGCATATTTATTACACAGAAAAACACTAAAGTTACTACTGCTCTTAAATATCGACTGTATGAACAACACAGACAGAGACACACACACACACACACACACACACACACACACAGAGAGACACGCACACAGAGACGCACACACACACACACACACAGACGCACACAGAGACGCACACACACACACACACACAGACACACACAGAGAGACACGCACACACAGAGACGCACACACACACACACACACACACACAGAGACAGACAGACACACACAGACACACACACACACACACACACACGCTGCTGAGGAGACATTAAAACAGTTTAAAGGTCCAGTCCAACATTTTAGGTAACTCTGTGGTCGGTACAGTCAAAGGTCCAGCGTGTGTTTAGCGTAGCTTAGCACAAAGACTGGAAACGGGGGGAAACTGCTAGCCTAGCTCCAAATAGCTCCAATGCTAACTTAACTTCTGCTACAACGTCACATTGTTCCTCGTCCGCTGCTACACCCGTTCGATAAGCCGAAAACTCCAGCTTTCAATAACTTGTCATCCTTAATGTCTTGAAATTAAATCTGTCGGAGGAAATGGCGACAAAAAAAACCCGCCGTAGACTTCCCCGGTGATGGCTGAGCGTTACCGCGCAGCCTCAAACTGAGCTTGATGACGTAGATGTGACGTGAGCAACGTGTCTGAACGTTGTAAGTCTTCTGGTAGCTGTGCCGAGAGAAATCTCAATCATTCCCAATCTATCAGAGACGGAGAGCGTAGGTATATGTAAGGAGATAACATAGGCACAGGCTAATTATTGATCACTAAAATGCTAGTTAACATTAGTAATTAAACTAAACAGCTGATGTAAGTCCAAACTGCCTGCGAGCTTCTCCTGTACTGTACGGTAATTCCTCTACTATGAGACAGTAAGTCTCCTTTTATACATTGTCGTGTTTCTTTAGAAATAAACAACGGACAAATGAAGTCTTTAAACGCTTCAGATGTAAAGTTATTGGCTGTCAAAGTGACGCCAAAATGAATGGCAGTCAATGGGATGCTAACGGGGGGTGATGGCTTGTTAGCATCAAAATGGCGCCACAGGAGAAACGCTTGCAAATAGCACATTGAATTAAAAAAAGACTTCCTTTTGAGTTTAGGGAGTAATAACCGTCTCCGGCTCTAAATATTCAGCGCTGTTCTTCTCTGATGCTAAGCTAGGCTAGCCCAACAGCTTCCCTTTGCTTCCAGTCTTTGTGCTAAGCTACGCTAAACACATTCTGAACCGGTTTCCCCAAAATATTCTGAACCAAAAAAAACAAAAACAAAAAACAACATTTTGTTTTCATAATGCAACTGAAGTAATCTCCTGATTAAAGTCAGAAACTAATCTGATTGGACGAGTTGAACCTGAGTGGGAGGAGCCTAAATACTGACGTTGATATTTCCGCTGTTCTTGTTCAGGATTGGCTGAGATTTAACTCGACCAATCAGATTTCTCTGTGCCACCGGAACAGCTTTTAACTGACCAATCACCAGACAGACAGACAGACAGACAGACAGGACGGCAGACGTCTCCATAGCGACCCCGTCTCCAGGAGTCGGCGTGACGTCATCACTGCAGCAGTGTTCTGGTTGGTTGAGAGTCGGCACGGCATCCAACGATAACACGTATTTACACATTAAAATTCACATATTATAATAGTACCTTTTCTTTTTATAATTACCTCTACTGTGTCTTAGAGCGGAGATATATATATATATATATATATATATATATTTCAATATGGCAGGAGAACTCGGTCCTGAAGAGAAAACAACAACAACAACAACAACAACAACAAACTGGCATTTCTGAAGCGTTCTGAAACGGGCAGAAGTGGAGGAGGAATCTGTGTTTGTTCACAGCGAGCGCCGGCCTCCGTGCCGCCGCCGCCGCCGCTCAATCGTCTCGTTTTGGCTTTCACAGAAAGCGTCAAACTCTAAAATGGCTGCCGCGCTCGGCACAGAGAGGAGGAAGGAGGAGGAGGAGGAGAAAAGGAATTATTATGTTTGTTTCCCCAAGTCTCTGATATCTCCTCGCGTCTCCTCGCTCAAACAGGAAGTAGTTCTGGCTCTCCGACTCAAAGCTCTGACACCCGCCTCGAGGAGCGAGGATGTAGAGGCAAGGAAGTAGGGGCTAGGATGTAGGAGCAAGGAAGTAGGGGCTAGGATGTAGGGGCAAGGAAGTAGGCGGTAGGAAGTAGGAGCTAGGATGTAGGGGCAAGGAAGTAGGCGCTAGGAAGTAGGAGCTAGGATGTAGGGGCAAGGATTTAGGCGCTAGGAAGTAGGGGCTAGGATGTAGAAGCTAGGAAGTAGGGGCAAGGATGTAGGGGCAAGGAAGTAGGCACTAGGATGTAGGGGCAAGGAAGTAGGCACTAGGATGTAGGGGCAAGGAAGTAGGGGCAAGGATGTAGGGGCTAGGATGTAGGGCCAAGGAAGTAGGCACTAGGATGTAGGGGCAAGGAAGTAGGGGCAAGGAAGTAGGAGCTAGGATGTAAGGGTTAGGATGTAGAAGCTAGGAAGTAGGGGCAAGGATGTATGAGCTAGGATGTAGGGGTTAGGATGTAGGGGCAAGGATGTAGAAGCTAGGAAGTAGGGGCTAGGATGTAGGGGTTAGGATGTAGGGGCAAGGATGTAGAAGCTAGGAAGTAGGGGCTAGGATGTAGGGGTTAGGATGTAGGGGCAAGGATGTAGAAGCTAGGAAGTAGGGGCAAGGATGTAGGATGGATCTCTGAGGACCTATAGGCGAGGATACAGAGAGCAGCCTTCCTGGTTGCTAACTCCGCCCACACAGCGGAGGAGGAAAGGACGTGTCATCGCTCTAAAAGCACGTTTCCTCCCAATCGTTTCCTCTCTCCTCGCAGGATTCCCTCGCTGCGTCTCTCCTCTCTCCTTTCCTCTCTCCTTTCCTCTCTCCTCGCAGGATTCCCTCGCTGCGTCTCTCCCGTGCTTCCTCGGCGGGACGGACTAAGACGCTAAGAGGAAGGGAAGCAAGTGAAGGAAACAAGGATGCAATTTCAGAACCTCGAATGAATGTTTGTGCGGTTTCCGCCCCGACAACAACGGGTCCTTTGTTAATATTATTTTTTATAGTCATTAGAATCTCGTCCTGGTGCGTCTCCGGCGGGTGAAGAGCGGCGGGCGGCGGTCAGATCTTGATGTCCTGCGACTCCACCATCTTGGCGAGCGTCTTCTTCACCCGGAGGATGGTGAGGCGGGAGGCGGGGTTATGAGCCCAGCACTCGGACATCAGCTTCAGCATGGCGCGAAGGCACTACGGAAACACACGAGGCACAAAATTACATCAAGAAATTAAAAAATAAATAAAAATATGTATAAAAAATAAACAAAAAATGTTATTATCATAGAAATAAGAAAAAAGTAAATAAACAGAAAAATAAAGTGATCCTAAACATAAAATAAAAAATTATAAAATAAGTTAAAAAAAATAAAAATTATCATAAAAAAATCCAATTAAAATGAATAAAAATAAAATAATAATAAATAAATAAATAAACAATTAATTAGAAACTGAATAATAGTGAAAAAGCGTGAATAAATACGGCGTTTTCAGTTGTGAGGCGGGAGGAAAACGTGCGGGTGAAGCCCCCCCGAGGGAACCGTGGTGTAATCCACCGCGAGGGTGACGGGACACAGAAGCGCTATGAA
>CM042437.1:1507319-1522319 GCA_023631565.1 Gymnocephalus cernua | reverse complement strand
TCTCTTCCAGCTGATTAACACGTAATCACTGTTAACAAAAGGCCTCTGATGGCGATCTGTGTGCTGCTGATAACAGACGGCGGCCATGACGACTTCTTACGTTAACGTGCTGCTTATCTCACTGAAAAAAACCCAAAATGTTAATGAATAACTCGGCAGCTCAAACGCCCCCAGAGTTTAAACGCAGTCGGGACTAACCCTACGTTTTCATTTTTAAAGCGGCATTTTGAGACGAAAAAAAACAATCTCTGTCCATATTAACGTTACCTAACGTTGAAAACCCTAAGAAAACGCAGAATATTTTTTTAAAAACCCCCAAAAAACGTTGAAAACCCCCCAAAAACGCAGATTTTGTTTTGAAAAACCCCCAAAAAACGCAGAAACAACGTGAAAAACCCCAAAAACCGCAGATTTTTTTTTTGAAAAACCCCAAAAAAACGCAGAAACAACGTTGAAAAAAACAAGAAAACACAGAAATATTTTTTGAAAAAAAACAAGAAAACGCAGAAAAAACGTTGAAAAACCCCAAAAAACGCAGAAAAAAACGTTGAAAAAACCCCCCAAGAAAACGCAGACTTTTTTTTTGAAAAACCCCCAAAAAACGCCGAAAAAACGTTGAAAACCCCCCCAAAAAACGCAGAAAAAAAGCGTTGAAAAACACAAGAAAACGCAGAAAATTTTTTCAAAAACGCAGAAAAAACCTTGAAACAAACTGTTAGCCGCTCGCTAATGCCGTTTTCTCTCGATCCTTCTTTTGGAATATGGACCAGGAACCTGAAAACGGGCCTTTATTCCTAATTTCTCCAAACATCCTTTTACCTATAGCTGAGCTAACGAGCTGTGCTCCGCCTGCAGCAGCTGGGGGAGCCTGGCATACGCTTCGTTGATCTGATTGGTTGGATTTGGCCCGTCTATCACCAACATAGGTAAATGTAATCGTACTGTATTGATACAGCGCTTTTCCAGTCTTAACGACTACTCGCATCCACCATTCACACACATTCACACGCTGTGGCCGAGACTGCCGTACAAGGAAGCTCATCAGAAAACATTCACACACGTTTACACTCCGTAGGTGGTGATAGACGGATGGTTTATCCAATCAGATAACCGGTATTTTCGCCCCCGTTCCCAAAAGTTCTCCGATGGACAGTTCCCAGATGGATATGTCCGAGCCGACGTGAAGGTAAGGTTTAGTACGTTTCTGCAGCAAAGACGCTTCCACTCATCAGAATCTGTTTACAGTTTATTTTCCTATAACTTGTAATTGCTGGTGGAGTGACGCTTACCGTGGGCTCTGAGGGCGAGCAGGAGCGTGGCGGCCATCACAGCCAAACAGACGCGGCAGGACCCGCCATCCTGCAGCGCACACTGAGTACGGGACCAGAGCTGGCCCAGACTGGGCCAGGGGGGAGGGGGAGTTGGTTTCTGGTCCGCTATCAAAGAGTCCTGACAGAAAGTCCTGAGGATGGTCGTCCGTAGGGATGAAATGAGGGTGGAAGAGGGAGGAGATATATCACAATTATCTCACTGGCTCTCTGGCTCAAAACCCTGAAGAAGGACGAGAAAACACAGAAGTTGAGTTTCACAGTTCATGATTTTTTGGGGGCATTTCTGCCTTTATTTAACAGTCCCTCCAGAAAAAACACAGTTTTTTGTGATTGTTGAGGGCAAAAAATCCTTCATTATGCGGCACGTTTTCTTAAAAAATGCGATGGAATATGGGGATATATTATATATTCACTAGGCGACTGGTATGAAAACTGAGATATGAGAGTATTTTTATTAGGGGAAGATCAAAGCACGGCCCGACTAGCAGCTAAATATGTCTTCCTCCTGCCACAATACTAGACTACATACATAGAGAATGGTAGATATTAGCATCTTTATTGGTTCTATCCTTTTATTTTACTTGTATTCCTTTTTTTATTGTTTCAACTTTAGAGGGACATGCACAGAATTTGTTTAGTATCTGCATTCATGTCATAATTACCCTGTTTACTTATTATTAGTATTATTATTATTATTCTAATATCAGATGTATTTACTCCTTGTTGTTGTTTCTTATTTGTTTGTTGTTATGCTGTGGCAACACAGATGTATTTTTTGTCATGCAATAAAGGCAACATGAAATTGAAATTGAGAGAGAGAGAGAGAGAAGGAGAGAGAGGGAGAGAAAGAGAGAGAGAAGGAGAGACAGAGAGAGAGAGAGGAGAGAGAGAGAGACAGAGAGAGAGAAGAGAGAGGAGAGAGGGAGAGAGAGAGACAGAGAGAGACAGAGAGAGAGACAGAGAGAGAGAGAGAGAAGAGAGGAGAGAGAGAGGAGACAGAGAGAGAGAGAGAAGAGAGAGAGGAGAGGGAGAGAAAGAGAGAGAGGGAGAGAAAGAGAGAGGAGAAGAGAGAGAGACAGAGAGAGAAAGGAGAGAGAGAGAGGAAGAGAGAGAGACAGAGAAGAGAAGGAGAGAGAGAGAGAAGAGAGAGAGACAGAGAGAGGGGAGAGAAAGAGAGAGAGAAGGAGAGAGAGAAGAGAGAGAGGAGAGGAGAGAGAGAGGGAGAGAGACAGAGAGAGAGAGAGAGAGAGAGAGAGACAGAGAGAGAGAGAGAGGGAGAGAGACAGAGAGAGAGAGAGAGAGAGAGAGACAGAGAGAGAGAGCCAGAGAGAGAGAGACAGAGAGGAGAGAGAGAGAGAGAGAGACAGAGAGAGAGAGACAGAGAGAGAGAGGACAGAGGAGAGAGAGAGAGAGAGAGAGAGAGAGGACAGAGAGAGAGAAGAGGGAGAGAGACAGAGAGAGAGAGAGAGAGAGAGAGAGAGAGAGAGAGAGAGACAGAGAGAGAGAGAGAGGGAGAGAGACAGAGAGAGAGAGAGAGAGATGAGAGAGAGACAGAGAGAGAGAGACAGAGAGAGAGAGACAGAGAGAGAGAGACAGAGAGAGAGAGGACAGAGAGAGAGAGACAGAGAGAGAGAGAGAGAGAGAGAGACAGAGAGAGAGAGAGGGAGAGAGACAGAGAGAGAGAGAGAGACAGAGAGAGAGAGAGGACAGAGAGAGAGAGAGAGAGAGACAGAGAAGAGAGAGACAGAGGAGAGACAGAGAGAGAGAGAGAGAGAGAGACAGAGAGAGAGAGAGAGAGAGAGACACAGAGAGAGGAGAGAGAGAGAGACAAGGAGAGAGAGACAGAGAGAGAGAGACAGAGAGAGACAGAGAGAGAGAGAGAGAGAGAGACAGAGAGAGAGAGACAGAGAGAGAGAGACAGAGAGAGAGAGACAGAGAGAGAGAGAGAGAGACAGAGAGAGAGACAGAGAGAGAGAGAGAGAGAGAGAGAGAGAGAGAGACAGGAGAGAGGAGACAGAGAGAGAGACAGAGAGAGAGAGAGAGAGAGAGAGAGAGAGAGAGATGTGCAGGAAAACCGGATTTGTCTGTCTCTCTCTCTGCTGTAACCCGGTGACCTCCACCGGCCGGCGCTAACTAACTACCAAATTTTTTTGTCCAGGGATGTTCTGCAAATTACAGCCGCTGCCCAGCACAGGGCTGATAACGCATGCTGCAATTAGTGGGCGCCCTGTGTGTGTGTGTGTGTGTGTGTGTGTGGTGTGTGTGTGTGTGTGTGTGTGTGTGTGTGTGTGTGTGTGGGTGTGTGTGGTGTGGGTGTGTGTGTGTGTGTGAATTAGTGCTGATGCGAGGCCGGGTGTCTGTCACTTTTCATTTGCCCGGGGAGGACAAAGAGGTCCGACCTGTGACCCACTTTCACACATCTCTGGCTGAGGAGGCCGAGGACACACACACGCACTGCACACTCACACACACCACACACACACACACACACACACACACACACACACACACACACACACGCACGCACGCACGCACGCACACGCACGCACACACACACGTACTGTAAATGAGGGGGAACGTAGTGGGATGTGAGACAGGAAAAGTGTGTGAAGCTGTGCCAAGTTAGTGAATGCCTACCATCCACCAGAACGAGTTTCTCAAAAGGGGGTACGTGACCCCCTAGGGGTTCTCTGGAGGACTGCAGGGGGTACGTGTCCCCCTAGGGGTTCTCTGGAGGACTGCAGGGGGTACGTGTCCCCCTAGTGGTACTCTGGAGGACTGCAGGGGGTACGTGTCCCCCTAGTGGTACTCTGGAGGACTGCAGGGGGTACGTGTCCCCCCTAGTGGTACTCTGGAGGACTGCAGGGGGTACGTGACCCCCTAGGGGTACTCTGGAGGACTGCAGGGGGTACGTGACCCCCTAGGGGTACTCTGGAGGACTGCAGGGGGTACGTGTCCCCCTAGGGGTACTCTGGAGGACTGCAGGGGGAGGGACGCTAAAAAACCGCAGCGGCCTTTGATCAAAGGTTGCGACTGGCTCACGCCGCGGTGGCCAGTTATGCAAGCGTGGATCAGACTTGTCGGTGTGTTTTGAGGCGGTGGGAGAGTCCTGTACAGGAAGCAGGAAACATCACTGCCTCCATCTCTGCCACAAGACAACTGCCCGTCTTTTCTTTATCTTTCTCTTAGATCGAGCTGCCTTCAAGTGCGCTCGGAAACGTCCACATCTATGAACCATCAGACGGAAAACAGCAACTGCAGAAACATGAGTCTTCTTGTAATTCTCGTAATTCAGGCAACAACAGAGTGAAAACAACGGGATTTCCCTTTGCGGCATTAATAAAGTATAAGTCAGTCCCTCCAGGAAAACGTGATTATGCGATCGCATAATTCAACGCATAATCAGCCAAAGTCTGCATATTTATGCGGGGGGGGAGGGCGCATTTCTTTCCAAATACGCCGCACTTTCGCCGCAGAAATTGCCGATCTCCGCGCAAAATATGCGGGGCTTGCACGATTTCATAATCCCCGCATTTGTTGCAAAAAAAGTCACAAATATCTCAGCAGGAAGTTGAAAAATGTTGCGTTTACTTCACACGAGAGCGGCCATTTTCCCCTGTTGCCATGGGAACGTTATGAAGTGACGTCATTTCGCCTAGTGAGAACACGGTGTTGGGGGGGAATCACTTTTTTTATCTCTTTTCCATCAAACCAGTTTTTGCAAGTTCCCGCAATTTCATCGCATAAAATTGCATAAATATCCCGCATATTTCATCACATTTTTTTTAATAAAACGTGCCACATAATGAAGGATTTTTGCCCGCAACAATCACAAAAAAAAAAAAGCGTTTTTCTGGCGGGACTGTTAAATTATTATTATATTAAACCGGACACTCTCACCGCCGCACAACTCTCCGAACTCTCACCCAAATGTCACGCAGATTAGGACGTAAGATCGTCCACACAGCGCATCTACAACATTAAGATAAAAAGTTAAGATGGTCCTCATAGGTGCACATTTTCTAACCCTCCGAGCACAGATAAGGAATGTGCGTGAGAGGCCGATGTGCGTGTGCAGGGGGGGGGGGTAAGTGAAGGAGTGTGTGATGTGTGCGTTGCGAGAGAGGGGGAGCGAAGGCGTGTCGTCTCGACGATAACAGAAAAGTGGAAATGTTTTCACCTCGCTGCCACAACAAAACCTCAAGGCTGTTTGGGGCTCTTTGCTCCATTTAGAGGGCGACAACAACAGCAGCAGCTTGACGGGAGATAACGCACACAAAGACACATTCAGACGGAGAGGGAGGGAGGGAGGGAGGGAGGGAGGGAGGGAGGGCAAGACGAGGCAGGTTCAGGAAGGACAGGCCCACAGACAGGAAGCTGCCTTCACACACACACACACACACACACACACACACCCTTCCCTTTGAACACACAGTAAGGCGACTGAGCACCAGGGTTTATGATAGTAAACTAAAAGCAATGGAAAATATTTTTAGTGAACAAACTGATAAAAATGAAGGTGAATCATTTCAGTTTTAGTTTTTTTATCACTAACTGAAAAAGAGAAACCACAAAAATCACTCCAATTAAAACTAAGTGCCGACATCAAGAACAACAGAATATGTGAAGATGGAAATAAAACAGGGGAATATGATACACACACACACACACACAGGCTGTACATACAGGCGCACACACACACACACACACACACACACACACACACACACACACACACAGGCTGTACATACAGGCGCACACACACACACACACACACACACACACAGGCTGTACATACAGGTCACACACACACAGACACACACACACACACACACACACACACACACACAGGCTGTACATACAGGTCACACACACACAGACACACACACACACACACACACACACACACACACAAACACACAGGTCACACACACACACACAGTACATACAGGTTACACACGCAGACACACACACACACACACACACTGTACATACAGGCGCACACACACACACTGTACATACACACACACACTGTACATACAGGTCACACACACACACTGTACATACAAGTCACACACACACACTGTACATACAGGCGCGCACACACACACACACACACACACACACAAACACACAGGTCACACACACACACGCGCTGTACATACAGGTCACACACACACAGACACACACACACACACACACACACACACACACACACACAGGTCACACACACACACACACACACAGTACATACAGGTCACACACACAGACACACACACACACACACACTGTACATACAGGCGCGCACACACACACACACACACTGTACATACAGGCGCGCACACACACACACACACACTGTACATACAGGCGCGCACACACACACACACACACACACTGTACATACAGGCGCACACACACACTGTGTGTGGAGAGCGTCTGGCTGGAGGCCGGCAGACAGACGAGTGTCCGTTGTTTAAACCCTGAACCCTCTCTCTGCTCGCTGCTCTTCCTCTTGTTCCAGCTCGTCTGATCCTTCGTTCTGCTTCTCGCTTCAACTTTGAAAACGGGTCAAATTTGATGAAATTTTGAAATTTTATCCTCTTTTCCTCTCCTCGTCTATCCTCTCTTTTCCTTTCCTTGTCTCTTTTCCTCTCCTTGTCCATCCTTCTTTCCTTTCCTTGTCTATCCATCTTTCCTTTTCCTTGTCTATCCTCTTTTTCTTTCCTTGTCTCTCTTCTCCTTTCCTTGTTCCCTGTCTATCCTCTCTTCTCCTTTCCTTGTTCCCTCTCTTCTCCTTTCCTTGTCTCTCCTCTTCTTTCCTTGTTCCCTGTCTATCCTCTCTTCTCCTTTCCTTGTTCCCTCTCTTCTCCTTTCCTTGTCTCTCTTCTCCTTTCCTTGTTCCCTCTCTTCTCCTTTCCTTGTTCCCTCTCTTCTCCTTTCCTTGTTCCCTGTCTATCCTCTCTTCTCCTTTCCTTGTCTCTCTTCTCCTTTCCTTGTTCCCTGTCTATCCTCTCTTCTCCTTTCCTTGTTCCCTCTCTTCTCCTTTCCTTGTTCCCTGTCTATCCTCTCTTCTCCTTGTCTCTTCTCCTTTCTTTGTCTCTCTTCTCCTTTCCTTGTTCCCTCTCTTCTCCTTTCTTTGTCTCTCTTCTCCTTTCCTTGTTCCCTCTCTTCTCCTTTCCTTGTTCCCTGTCCATCCTCTCTTCTCCTTTCCTTGTCCCCTCTCTTCTCCTTTCCTTGTCTCTCTTCTCCTTTCCTTGTTCCCTCTCTTCTCCTTTCCTTGTTCCCTGTCTATCCTCTCTTCTCCTTTTCCAAAGACAAAAAACAGCAAATATAACTAAACATATGTAAGATTGTTTGTAGGTAGGTGAGACCGTTATGTAAGTGTTAACCCGAGGTTAGCGTAGCGTAGGCTACCTGGACGTGACATCAGAGTCTCGAGAGAACGGGAATGAAAGGAGGTATTGTTAGCGGTCCCACCTGTACATAATAAACTGCCCTTATAGGGAACCACTGAGCCGTAGCCGAGCCCCCCTCGGGGGAAGGAATTTAAGGTCACACCATCTCCGGGGAGGCTGGGACAGAAACCCAAGCAGCGAGTTAAGAGCTGCAGAAGAAAGAGAGCTCTTTAGAGGCTTCTGGGTATAATAACTTTCATTTGGCTGCAGAGGGAGCCGGCAATAAAAACTGTTATGTAAAATGATATTTTGCTGCCATGAAGGCGTCTAATGCAGCCGTGTGTAAAGACTGTGAGTTCACTGTGACCGCTGTTATTATTATTACTACGGTTAGTATACGCGCGTATAGCCGCGTAGCCAGGCAGGTAATCACATACAGGACGACCACAGTGCAGCCCCGGGTTTATGGTGATTTTTGCACATGCACACACGCCACTCAAGACAATGCTTGTGATTGGACAAGTGCAGCTGGTCAGTGAGCTAGCGTTACCCTGTGTCTTTAGCTGCATGTGTCCAGTCAGTGAGCTAACGTTACCCTGTGTCTTTAGCTGCATGTGTCCAGTCGGTGAGCTAACGTTACCCTGTGTCTTTAGCTGCATATGTCCAGTCAGTGAGCTAACGTTACCCTGTGTCTTTAGCTGCATATGTCCAGTCGGTGAGCTAACGTTACCCTGTGTCTTTAGCTGCATGCTACCAGCCGGTGAGCTAACATTACCCTGTGTCTTTAGCTGCACGCTACCAGCCGGTAAGCTAGCATTACCCTGTGTCTTTAGCTGCACGCTACCAGCCGGTAAGCTAGCATTACCCTGTGTCTTTAGCTGCACGCTACCAGCCGGTGAGCTAACGTTACCCTGTGTCTTTAGCTGCACGCTACCAGCCGGTGAGCTAATGTTACTCTGTGTCTTTAGCTGCACGCTACCAGCCGGTGAGCTAACGTTACCCTGTGTCTTTAGCTGCACGCTACCAGCCGGTGAGCTAGCGTTACCCTGTGTCTTTAGCTGCATGCTACCAGCCGGTAAGCTAGCGTTACCCTGTGTCTTTAGCTGCATGCTACCAGCCGGTGAGCTAACGTTACCCTGTGTCTTTAGCTGCACGCTACCAGCTGGTCAGCTAGCGTTACCCTGTGTCTTTAGCTGCACGCTACCAGCCGGTGAGCTAACGTTACCCTGTGTCTTTAGCTGCACGCTACCAGCCGGTGAGCTAACGTTACTCTGTGTCTTTAGCTGCACGCTACCAGCCGGTGAGCTAGCGTTACCCTGTGTCTTTAGCTGCATGCTACCAGCCGGTAAGCTAGCGTTACCCTGTGTCTTTAGCTGCATGCTACCAGCCGGTGAGCTAACGTTACCCTGTGTCTTTAGCTGCACGCTACCAGCTGGTCAGCTAGCGTTACCCTGTGTCTTTAGCTGCACGCTACCAGCCGGTGAGCTAACGTTACCCTGTGTCTTTAGCTGCATGCTACCAGCCGGTGAGCTAACATTACCCTGTGTCTTTAGCTGCACGCTACCAGCCGGTGAGCTAACGTTACCCTGTGTCTTTAGCTGCACGCTACCAGCCGGTGAGCTAGCGTTACGCTGTGTCTTTAGCTGCACGCTACCAGCCGGTCAGCTAACGTTACCCTGTGTCTTTAGCTGCACCCTACCAGCCGGTGAGCTAACGTTACCCTGTGTCTTTAGCTGCACGCTACCAGCCGGTCAGCTAACGTTACCCTGTGTCTTTAGCTGCACGCTACCAGCCGGTCAGCTAACGTTACCCTGTGTCTTTAGCTGCATGCTACCAGCCGGTGAGCTAGCGTTACTCTGTGTCTTTCGCTGCATGCTACCAGCCGGTGAGCTAACATTACCCTGTGTCTTTAGCTGCATGCTACCAGCCGGTGAGCTAACGCTACCCTGTGTCTTTAGCTGCACGCTACCAGCCGGTGAGCTAACGCTACCCTGTGTCTTTAGCTGCATGCTACCAGCCGGTGAGCTAACGTTACTCTGTGTCTTTAGCTGCATGCTACCAGCCGGTGAGCTAACGTTACCCTGTGTCTTTAGCTGCATGCTACCAGCCGGTGAGCTAACGTTACTCTGTGTCTTTAGCTGCATGCTACCAGCCGGTCAGCTAACGTTACCCTGTGTCTTTAGCTGCATGCTACCAGCCGGTGAGCTAACGTTACCCTGTGTCTTTAGCTGCATGCTACCAGCCGGTGAGCTAGCGTTACCCTGTGTCTTTAGCTGCACGCTACCAGCCGGTCAGCTAACGTTACGCTGTGTCTTTAGCTGCACGCGTCCAGCCGGTGAGCTAACGTTACGCTGTGTCTTTAGCTGCACGCGTCCAGCCGGTGAGCTAACGTTACCCTGTGTCTTTAGCTGCATGCTACCAGCCGGTGAGCTAGCGTTACGCTGTGTCTTTAGCTGCATGCTACCAGCCGGTGAGCTAGCGTTACGCTGTGTCTTTAGCTGCACGCGTCCAGCCGGTGAGCTAGCGTTACCCTGTGTCTTTAGCTGCATGCTACCAGCCGGTGAGCTAGCGTTACGCTGTGTCTTTAGCTGCATGCTACCAGCCGGTGAGCTAGCGTTACCCTGTGTCTTTAGCTGCATGCTACCAGCCAGTGAGCTAACGTTACCCTGTGTCTTTAGCTGCACGCTACCAGCCGGTGAGCTAGCGTTACCCTGTGTCTTTAGCTGCACGCTACCAGCCGGTGAGCTAGCGTTACCCTGTGTCTTTAGCTGCACGCTACCAGCCGGTGAGCTAACATTACCCTGTGTCTTTAGCTGCATGCCGGTGAGCTAACGTTACCCTGTGTCTTTAGCTGCACGCTACCAGCCGGTGAGCTAGTGTTACCCTGTGTCTTTAGCTGCATGCTACCAGCCGGTGAGCTAGTGTTACCCTGTGTCTTTAGCTGCATGCTACCAGCCGGTGAGCTAACGTTACCCTGTGTCTTTAGCTGCACGCTACCAGCCGGTGAGCTAGTGTTACCCTGTGTCTTTAGCTGCATGCTACCAGCCGGTGAGCTAGTGTTACCCTGTGTCTTTAGCTGCATGCTACCAGCCGGTGAGCTAGTGTTACCCTGTGTCTTTAGCTGCACGCTACCAGCCGGTGAGCTAGTGTTACCCTGTGTCTTTAGCTGCATGCCGGTGAGCTAACATTACCCTGTGTCTTTAGCTGCACGCTACCAGCCGGTGAGCTAGTGTTACCCTGTGTCTTTAGCTGCATGCTACCAGCCGGTGAGCTAGTGTTACCCTGTGTCTTTAGCTGCATGCTACCAGCCGGTGAGCTAACGTTACCCTGTGTCTTTAGCTGCACGCTACCAGCCGGTGAGCTAGTGTTACCCTGTGTCTTTAGCTGCATGCTACCAGCCGGTGAGCTAGTGTTACCCTGTGTCTTTAGCTGCATGCTACCAGCCGGTGAGCTAGTGTTACCCTGTGTCTTTAGCTGCACGCTACCAGCCGGTGAGCTAGTGTTACCCTGTGTCTTTAGCTGCATGCCGGTGAGCTAACATTACCCTGTGTCTTTAGCTGCATGCTACCAGCCGGTGAGCTAGTGTTACCCTGTGTCTTTAGCTGCATGCTACCAGCCGGTGAGCTAGTGTTACCCTGTGTCTTTAGCTGCATGCTACCAGCCGGTGAGCTAACGTTACCCTGTGTCTTTAGCTGCACGCTACCAGCCGGTGAGCTAGTGTTACCCTGTGTCTTTAGCTGCATGCTACCAGCCGGTGAGCTAGTGTTACCCTGTGTCTTTAGCTGCATGCTACCAGCCGGTGAGCTAGTGTTACCCTGTGTCTTTAGCTGCATGCTACCAGCCGGTGAGCTGAGTATTACTCAAACCTACGGCCCAAATCAGGGCTTTCCCTACAATAGATGTAAAGATATTAAGAGTCTGAAGTGGACTTCTTTACCAAATGTAGTCTCTACGTTTACTGAGTGTTATTGATTTATTATCTGATCAAGCTTTTCCAATGTTTTAGACACAGATATGGGAATAATAACTATCGAAAGGCTGCAAAACTGCAGATTTTCTTTATTTTAAAAACCTTTACATTTTCTGGAGGGAGGACTTCTATCCCTCCCCCCTACCCCCCACCACCACCACCCACCACCAAATACACACACTTAAGTCTTCCAGAACCTAGAGAAAACACTACTAATGGTTCACAAATGTCCAAAAAAAAAATCCAAAAACCTTCGTAGAGGCTGTGTGTTTGTTGGGGGGAAAACATTGGACAGCTTGTTTTGGAAAGTTCTGCAGCTCTGAAGTGCTTCCAGCTCCCCCCCCCCCCCCTCCCCTCCGCACCCCGTGTATGTGCACACGTGATTTACTGACTTTACAGCTCCTCAAAGAGATATTAAAATGCTGGAAAGTGACACTGGACTTTGGTAGGGAGGCATTAATAATCCAGCTGGCCTACCTCCTCCTCCTCCTCCTCCTCCTGCTGCTGCTGCTCCTCGGCTCCTCGGGCTGCAGCGCGAGGGGGCCAGACGTCAATAATCAAGCCTTAATGCGTCTCCGCGTCCCGCTCTGGGAGAATGGCGGCAGACTAAATAAACGACACGGAAGGCTTGATTGGAAGAGCGGTGGAGACCGACAGCTCCATGAGCTCTACAAATAAATGCAGTAATGAGGGAGATCGGGATCGGTTTAACAGGACAGCTGGGACGGACGCACTGCGAGCTGCGGAGGACGCGGTTTGTTTTTACGTATTAGTTTTTTATCTGTCCAATTAAAAAAAGATTTCAATGTTTTAATTGTTTAGTCTTCACCCTCCCGTTCTCCATTTGTTCCTCTCCCTCCTCCTCTTCTTCTTCTTCTTCTCCTCCTCCCCCTGCAGCTTCTCATTTCTTCCTCTCTCTCTCTCTCCCTCCATCATGTCTGTGTTTGTGATTATTTTTCTGAGTTATGACAGACAGACAAAGTATTTGATTTTAAATGCAATTGCAGCAATTCGCAAAACAGACACGTTTCTTTTGTTCTCTCCATCTTATCATCTTTCCTTTCAAGAATCATATTTCCCCTTTTTTCATTTCTGTCTCTTTCACTTATCGTTTTTTTCTCATCTTACCTTCTCTTTCTTCCCCCCGTTCTCCCATTTCCATTTGTTCGTCTCCCTCCTCCTCCTCCTCCTACTCCACTTCTCTCCCTGCTGCTTCTCATCTCTCCTTCATTTTTGTCTCCCCTCCCTTCTTACCTCCTCTTTCTTCCCCCAGTTCCTTTCCCATATCTCTTATCGTGTCTGTTTGTGTACGTACGTATGCACCAATCCCCAAGGCTAATTCCAGGTGTAGGTGTAACTTATTTTCTGATTCTCTCCCTCCTCCTCCTCCTCTCTCCCTGCAGCCTTTCATTTCTCCTCTCTCTTTCTCCCCTTCATTTTTGTCTCTTCTGTCTTCCCTCCCTCTGTCACTTCGGGTTTTTTTTCCACATCTTACCTTCTCTGTCTTCCCCCGTTCTCCACTTGTTGCTTTCCCTCTTCTCTCCCTGCAGCTTGTCATTCCTCCTCTTTCCTTTTCTCTCCCTCCTCCTTTTCTCTCCCTGCAGCTTTTCATTCCTCCTCTCTTCCCTTTTCTCTCCCTCCTCCTTTTCTCTCCCTGCAGCTTTTCATTCCTCCTCTTCCCTTTTCTCTCCCTCCTCCTTTTCTCTCCCTGCAGCTTTTCATTTCTCTTCCTCCTTTTCTCTCCCTGCAGCTTTTCATTTCTCTTCCTCCTTTTCTCTCCCTGCAGCTTTTCATTTCTCTTCCTCCTTTTCTCTCCCTGCAGCTTTTCATTCCTCCTCCTCCTTTTCTCTCCCTGCAGCTTTTCATTCCTCCTCTCTTCCCTTTTCTCTCCCTCCTCCTCCTTTTCTCTCCCTGCAGCTTTTCATTTCTCTTCTCTCTCTCTCTTCCCCCCTTCATTCCTGTCTCTTATGTCCTCCCTCCTTGTGTCACTTTTTCTGATCATATCTTTTCTTTCTTCCCGTTCTCTATTTCCTTGCGTTGCTTTCCCATTCCTCTCCCTCCTCCCTTTCTCTCCCTGCAGCTTCTCCTCTCTCTCTTTCCTCTCCCTCCCTCCCTCCATCTTGGCCCCGTTCCCCCATCCCCTCCAGGGGCCCCTCCTTGCAGGCGGGCCTCTGGGTGCTGCAGCAGCGGCAGCCTCCCTGCCCGACATGCCTTTCAGGGCCTGGGAGACTGCCGGCCAGACTTTCTGGCTCCACTGCCATTGTTTGCTTGGCTGCTCTGCACCTCATCCCCGGCGATGGATTAGCATAAGAATACCCAGAATCCCCCGAGTCACGGCGAGCGACGCAGCGGGCCTCTTCCTCCCTGCATCTTCTGCCTCCTCTTCTTCATCATCCTTTAGTTAACCCCTTGAATGCTTTTCCTTCCTCTTGCACGGCTTGCAAGAGACGCAACATTTAGAGGGAATTGTCTTGATTTATCAAATGTATTAGAGGTAACTTATGGATTTAAATAGACCCGTATAACGCACATTATCTTCTGCTTCTTGCAAAGAATCTATTTTTATAATCGATTAAAGTGCCCATATTATGAATGGGGTGTTATTTTGTGTCTCTGGTGCTTCCACATACATGCAAACTTGGAGAATAACCATTCATGCTGTTCTGAGTGAGATACGGTTTCTGAATGATTCCTGCCTTCAGTCTCTGGGTGAGCTGGTCAACATCTGCAGGGCTTTCTACGTCAGTAGCCGAGACGAGGTGGCTAACCGTAGCATGCTAGCTCGTTCTCAATGACAAAACGCTGCTACAACACACACTAGTTCACCATAACCTCCAGAAGAACTACTTCCTGTCCCTGTTCTGCAGGTATTCCACGCTAAGGTGGAAGTGTTCCCTGTTTAGAAGAAGTCTCCCTGCTGATCCTGCCTTGAAGTTAGAGAAACAAACAGCTAGCTGATGTGATCTTACCGAGCTACTGAGCATGTGCGACTCACTACAAAGATGGTATAGAGGTGAGATGTCTCACTCTGTAGCTAAAACAGAGAGCTCAACACACAGGGTGAAAAGAGGAGCCGCAGCAATGTGCAGTACAACAAAAATATGGTGTTTTTGGTGTAGTTTCTTCTCTCCTCTGGGACAGGAAACAGAATATCTTTGAGTTGTGGACAAAAACGAGACATTTGAGGACGTCATCTTGGGACTTTGGGGAAACACTGACCCACATTTTAGACTACTAATATATAGTATAGATAGATATCTTTAAGATGCCCCTTTGTTTTCACTTTATGTTCTTTTTTATT
>CM042437.1:1489819-1499819 GCA_023631565.1 Gymnocephalus cernua | reverse complement strand
CATTTCCATCATCATGTGACGTTTAGTCCACTTAGAACATGGGTCTCAAACTCGCGGCCCGGGGGCCAGTTGAGGCCCGCGGGATGATATTTTTGTGGCCCCCCTACTTGACATCAAAGTGTAATGTTAGCGCGGCCCGCGCGTTGTTCTGAAACGCAGCTTTTTGCCGAGTCGTTGCGTGTGCCGCGCTTTTATTTTATTTTTTTAAATCACTTATTGGTCGCTGCCGTAGATAATCTCACGGCAGCTTCCGGCGGCGTTTGTTGTCAACGGTTAGGGTTAGTCAAGCTATAGCCGAGTAGTACCGCGAAGTACCTGGGGAAGTATCGACGTCAGTCACCTTGGTTGAAACGTTTTCCGGAGTGACGGATAAAATATATATAAATATACGCCATCACCCAGTTCCAGTCACGTCTCTCTCACAACGCGGCGTGGAGAGAGAGGTTGGCGACCAGCACACGGGCGACTTCAGGGAAAGTGGGAGATGGAATATTTTGTTGCGGAGCACAGGGTGACACCTACGTGTCTCACGTGCACAGAGAAAGTTGCGGCGTACGAGGAATATAACATCAGACGTCGTTACTCAGCTAGACATGCTGAGGAGTTTATAAAGTACCAGGGAGATGAGAGAAAGAACCGGGTCGCCGATCTTACAAAATGTCTCGAGGCAACAAGATTTATTCAAGAAAGTAAACAAGAATACTTGACACGGCCGAGCCTGATCCTCACTCTACCCCCTCCCCTAAGGTAAGTTGAGTTTGAGACCCCCCGACTTTGAACAGAAAACAGCTTTAAAGTTCTGGTATTTTCCAGGAAAGTGACCCACTTCAAAAGTATGTAAGAACTGCAAAAACACCACGAGATCTGGTACAGGATGCATCTTTTACATTTAATATTTGAAAAATAAGGCCTTAAAAGCAAGAGCTGCAAAGACCACCTTGGTCGAGTCCAAGACCAGGACTAGTCGAGACCGAGTCAAGACCGAGTCCGAGTCAAGACAGGACAGAAGAAGTCTGTGTTTGCAGTCTGGCCTGTGTGTCTTTTTAATCCCTGGTGATTTCTATAACCACCATAAATTTGATTATGGCAGAATTGGCGGACATCTTTGTTTGTTACAGTGTGTGTGAATCGATGAAAATGAACGGCGGTGACGTCAGCAGGGCACGCAGCTGCAGGGGGCGTGCGAAGATAATCTAGCGTGTGATTGGTTATCAGGTGGCCAGTGTTTTCACTTTCCCTCCAATATTATTATAAACATAATAAAGACACCTGGACTCGGTCGAGACCAAAAAGCCATATTTGGCGAGACCGGCGGCAGAGACGGAGACAAGTCCGTGTGTGTGTGTGTGTGTGTGTGTGTGTGTGTGTGTGTGTGTGTGTGTGTGTGTGTGTGTGTGTGTGTGTGCGTGCGTGCGTGCGTGCGTGCGTGCGTGCGTGCGTGCGTGCGTGCGTGCGTGCGTGCGTGCGTGCGTGCGTGCGTGTCTGTGTGTCTGTGTGTGTAATCCTAGTGCCTTCCAGACAGCGCTGCCTGGAAGGCGACGTTGAGGGCTTAAAACACCAAACACAGATAGAGAGAGTAACTGACTAACATTATAGGTTTATATATAAAAAAAAAAATAACAACATTGCTCGCTTGAGGTCAAAGGTCGGCCTCGAAGCAGAGCGTAGACGGTCTCACGCCGACGCTGCCCGAAACTAACAACCTCCGCTGGAAAATGCACTCAAGAACAGACTGGAAAACTGTGTTGATGTGTTGACCTGTGTGTGTGTGTGTGTGTGTGTGTGTGTGTGTGTGTGTGTGTGTGTGTGTGTGTGTGTGTGTGTGTGTGTGTGTGTGTGGATTCAGCCGCTGAGTTATTATAGAACAGACGAGGAGAAAATAGATGTCCGAAGACGGGGGCTGAGAGCGAGCGGCGGTCACGAGGTTGGCGAAAAAACAGCTGCTGCCTTCTCTGTTCAACAGTCTCTCACACACACACACACTGAGTCACACACACAAAGTCTCTCACACACACTCACACAGTGAGTCACTCACACACACACACAGTCTCTCTCACACACACACACACCAAGTCTCACACACACACACACACACACACACACACAGTGAGTCACTCACACACACACACAGTCTCTCTCACACACACACTGAGTCACACACACAAAGTCTCTCACACACACTCACACACCAAGTCTCACACACACACACACACTCTCACACACACACACACACCAAGTCTCACACACACACACACTCTCACACACACACACACACACCAAGTCTCTCACTCACACACACACCGAGTCTCACACACACACCAAGTCTCTCACTCACACACACACACACCAAGTCTCTCACTCACACACAGTCTCACACACACAGTCTCACACACACCAAGTCTCTCACTCACACACACACCAAGTCTCTCACTCACACACACACACACACACACACACACACACACACACACACACACACGGTCACTGTTTAGTTGTTTGTTTTTTTAACGTTCTTTCATCAATTGTTTTTCAAATGCTATCTAACTGAATTAAACACCCAAATTCAACGACAGTACTGAACTGACCACAATGGTTGTACAGAACTACCTACGTCATTTATTTATTTATTTTAGACAATCTTTATGAAACTGGGTCAGATTTGACCCCCGAGGACGACGGGGGACGGTTAAATCCTGCCGTCGGGAGTTTTATTTTGTTAGTTCGGCCGCTGCGAGCGGCTTCCTGTTCTGTCTGCAGCATCTCTGCTCAGACTCACTCAGTGTGAATATTAACTCACTCTCCTGACGTCTGCCTCCTCGACTAAATAAAGCGTCCTTTCAGGGACTCCGCGCCGTCAAATAAAGAGGCTTCTGTGTCTGCGGGGCCGAAGAAGAAGAAGAGGAGGAGGAGGAGGAGGAGGAAACTCTGACTGCCCGCCACGCTGCTCCACTTATCTCTTCACAAACAGAAACACGCCACAAACACACGGACATAAACACTGATCTAAAGATGGAGCCCGGGACTCCTTGAGGAGGGTCCAAGGCACGCCGTTTTGTGTTTTTAAGCCCCCGACGTCGTCTTCCAGGCAGCGCTGCCTGCAAGGCGCAAGGGCTGTGTCTCAAACCGCCTACTTGCACACTTCACACACTTAGTTTTAGGTATATAGTGGAGATAAAATAGTGCTGGGCGGTACGACCAAAAATTCATATCACGTTTTTTTTCTAAATTATGCCGTTTTCTGGTTTTTGACGGGTTTTTTTCATGCATATTCAGATGTTCGATGCATTTTCTACTCGTTGAGAGAGGAATTACTGCAGTAAATTGCCTTAATTGACTCATTCCTCACCACTGTATTAAGGGGACCGTGTCTTTAGCTCGGTGGTTGGTGATGGAGTTTGTAATCTGCTTTTTCTGTCATAGCGAGTCCCTCTAGCAAACGCGTCTTTAAGTGACATTTGGCTCGACTTTTCTTTAGCTTTCCCCGTGTTACCTGCTGATGTGGAGGGCGCTGAGCCTGCTGACTTTAATTTCATACATTCTTGATACTCCAAGACGTGTTTGCAGCTGAGGTGGTGGAGCAAATTGCTCGTGTTGCCGCGTTTCGCGACTATTTTAGCCCGACAGCACTCGCATAAAACGGTTGTTTGGTCAACGTCGGATTTTTGGAAACCAAAAAACCTCCAAACAACAGACCCGGCGGCTCCTTTTTTTGGCACAAGTTCGTCTGTGTCGTTACTTCTGCAGCATCCATCTTCCGTGTGACGTCCCTCTGGTGCGCTGCTGTTTACCGTCGCTGCTTAGAAGTGCAGCATTTTAAAGGGTCCGTCTAAAACAGTGTCGCGCAGCGTAACGTTCGTTCCGGACGTTGTGTTATTAAACACACCGGTATGGCGCTATATTAAAAATGAACATGGTGACGAAAATATACACCGGTTTTCGGTATGAACCGGTATATACCGCCCAGCACTAGGATAACGAAAAAGTCAGAGCACTGAAAGTACCAGGATGTCCCCCTAAAAAAAAGTCAAAAAGTTCAGTGTACACTAAACCGGCGCCATCTTGACTACAAAGCGGAAAGGGGGCGGGACCGGGGACGTCGACCGGCAGCTGATTGGACGAACGCGTCACGTGCGTACTAGCTCCCGCGGATTTCACAACCGAGCTTAATGGCGGCCAGATGGCGGCTCGTTTGGAATACGAGCTCGAATTTTACGAAAATAGTTCACCGAAACGTGTTTCTGAAAACATTTTAAGCGAGAAATAGGCCGTCGTGCAGTTGCTGAATCTGTCTTCATTTCAGATCAACTAAGGTCAGTTTAAAAGATTTTCATCAGATTTTGAGAGGCGGCGAGCCGAGCCGACCGCTCGCTATTTCCGGTAAGTGTTTTATCATAAGTGTTCCATTTGGGACGATACTAACCATCGACAGCGGGCGCTACGGCAGGAAGTGGTCAGTGCACATTAGCGGCGGACTGACCGAAGTAGGCGGTTTGACACAGCCTGGGATTAGGCAACGGTTAGGGTTAGGTAGGGCTGGCAAAAAAATCAATTTGGTACGTCAAATCAATTAATATTTTCTCCCCCTCTTCAGTATAGCGTACATACATTTTGCATACGCCAAATCTTCCTTCTGGGTTTCCGTAGCAACGCTCCCTGTTGTTTTATTAGCTCAATATAAACACAGAATAAATAATTTGGATGTGTAACAATCTTTGTTGCACACTGACTCTTCAGGTAGAGAAAGGGTTTGCCTTTGCAATTTTGTTTATGTTGATGCACTTTTTACACTAATTAAATACAATAAATATATATTTTTAAAATATAGTTACAGTTCGCAGTTATTTTGTTTTAAATGGAAGGGGGAAAAACAATCGAAAAATCGCCCAGCTCTAGGGTGAGGTGCCTTGAAGTCGACATTGGGGGCTTAAAAGCCCGAGGCACGCGTGTCAAACTCGAAGGCCGCGTGGCGAGCCTGGCCCCTCGCCAATGTTGATAACTTCTGGCCCACCTCGTTGGGCGCCAAACCAAAAAGACGGGAAACTTGTTTTTTAAACTGCAAGTATGCGATTTGTGACATTTTGTGAGATCTGTAGAGTGTTTTCATATTCAGGCTGGGAAACACACACACTCACACACACACACGCGCAGACACACACACACACACACACACGCGCAGACACACACACACACACACACGCGCAGACACACACACACACACCCGCAGACACACACACACACACAAACACACACACACGCAGACAGACACACACACACACACAGAGAGACACACACACACACACACAGACAGACACACACACACAGAGACACACACACACACGCAGACAGACACACACACTCACTCACACACACACAGGCAGACAGACACACACATAGACACACACGCACACACACACGCAGGTACACAGACACACACACACACACACACACACGCACATGCAAACAGACACACACACACTAATGTAATAACTAACTTTCAACAACAACTTCTTTCACCAGTAAATTGCTGTTAAATGACAAAAACAGATGAGAAAATGGTACGTTACAGTAACTTTAAGAGCACCATTTAGTCTCGTCTGTGTTTTTATTTTCTCCCTCCCTCCCTCCCTTCCCTCCCCCTCCCTCCCGTCAGTCTTGGCTTGTTTGTTTGTGTGTGTGTCTATGAACTTTCACGGTCTGCACGCCTCCGCCAACCCGCCCTTCTTACGTGAGCAGGACTGGTTTCACAACTTTCCTGTCAGACTGCGGTCTCACACCTTCATCAGACACGTCGCCGCTGCAACACATTCAGGAATGTCTGTACGTGCAACCACCAGCGGCCTCAGAGGCAGTTTATAAACTCTGCTAAACTGCTTTGCTCGGCTTGTTAGCGGACTTAATGGATCTTTACACGACAACAAAATGTCTTTCATAGCGTACGGTGAAGATGGCCAAAGTCACTAAAATAACATCACACCGCCTGTGTAGTCTGAAGAAGAGATCTGATCATTTTTAGATCATGAAAAGAAATGTTTTTGAATGCATACATATCTGGTGTGTGTGTGTGTGTGTGTGTGTGTGTGTGTGTGTGTGTGTGTGTGTGTGTGTGTGTGTGTGTGTGTGTGTGTGTGTGTGTGTGTGTGTGTGTGTGTGTGTGTGTGTGTGTGAACATTAGCAGGAAGTGGAAGCGAAGGGTTCCGATTGCGATCGCAGCAGTTAAAGCCGTCGGCTTTCCCAAAACCAACAGAGAGCAAACGGGCCGAGCGTGGAGGCCGGGAGGAGACAATCACTACATCAAAGTCAACCAGCAGCCACAGCTAATCGCCATTAAGACCAGAAAACAAGGGGGGGGGGGGGGGGGGGAGGCAGAGAGAGAGAGAGAGAGAGACAGAAAGAGGGGGAGAGAGAGGGAGAGAGACAGAGAGAGAGACGGGGGAGAGAGAGAGACGGGGGAGAGAGGCAGAAAGAGAGAGAGATAGAGACGGGAGAGAGACGGGGGAGAGAGAGAGAGAGAGACGGGGGAGAGAGACGGGGGAGAGAGGCAGAAAGAGAGAGAGAGAGAGAGAGAGACAAAAAGAGGGGGAGAGAGAGAGACAGAAAGAAAGAGAGAGCGAGACAGAAAGAGGGGGAGAGAGAGGCAGACAGAGAGACAGACAGACAGACAGAGAGAGAGAGAGACGGGGGAGAAAGAGAGGAAGAGAGAGAGAGACAGAAAGAGGGGGGAGAGACAGACAGACAGAGAGAGAGAGAGAGAGAGACGGGGGAGAAAGAGAGGAAGAGAGAGAGACAGAAAGAGGGGGGGGAGAGAGGCAGAGAAACACAGAGAGAGACGGGGGAGAGAGAGAGAGAGAGAGAGAGAGACAGAAAGAGGGAGAGAGACAGACTGGAGGATGTGATGTTAGCTGTTGACGTATTAAGCTCCGCCCAGTTCTAGTACAAAAGGTAATTATTATGCTCCCTGGTTGTGACCCAGGTGATCTCTGATGTCATGACCAGGGTAATATGTAATATATATATATATATATATATATATATATATATATATATATATATATATATATATATATATATATATATATATATATATATATATATATATATACAGCATAAGTTCCCTCTCATGAACTGGATAAACTTCCTGTAACTCCACGTAAAGCACGCCAGGCACTTTCAGAAACCTCTCCTTCCTCGCTCGGTGACGCCGGTCAGACGGTCTAATCCTGATGAGGAGAAAGTGGCGGCTCCGTTAGTGGGGTCAGGGGTCAGGGGGGGTCGGGGGTCAGAGGTCAGGGGCCACCGTCACTTCAGAGGGATTGCTGCACCTATCGGGGCCGAGGAGGGATTACAGCCAAGAATGAAGAAGGAACTCTACACAACCAGGACGTCTTTCCTTCCCTACCTGTCCTCCATCTTCTTTCCTTCCTCCTTCCCTACCTGTCCTCCATCTTCTTTCCTTCCTCCTTCCCTACCTGTCCTCCATCTTCTTTCGTTCCTCCTTCCTTACCTGTCCTCCATCTTCTTTCCTTCCTCCTTCCCTACCTGTCCTCCATCTTCTTTCCTTCCTCCTTCCCTACCTGTCCTCCATCTTCTTTCCTTCCTCCTTCCCTACCTGTCCTCCATCTTCTTTCCTTCCTCCTTCCCTACCTGTCCTCCATCTTCTTTCCTTCCCATCCTCCATCTTCTTTCCTTCCCATCCTCCTTTCCTATGTTCCCTCCCATCTTCTTTCCTTCCCTACCTGTCCTCCATCTTCTTTCCTTCCCTTCCTCCTTTCCTACGTTTCCTCGCATCTTCTTTCCTTCCCTTCCCTACCTGTCCTCCATCTTCTTTCCTTCCCTTCCTTTCCTCCATCTTCTTTCCTTCCTCCCATCTTCTTTCCTTCCTCATTCCCTACCTTTCCTCCATCTTCTTTCCTTCCCTTCCTCCTTTCCTCCCATCTTCTTTCCTTCCCTCCATCTTCTTTCCTTCCCTTTCTCCATCTCTACCTTTCCTCCATCTTCCTTCCTTCCCTTCCTCCTTCCCTCCAATCTTATTTCCTTCCCTTCCTCCTTCTCTACCTTTCCTCCATCCTCTTTCCTTCCCTTCCTCCTTCCCTCCCATCTTATTTCCTTCCCTTCCTCCTTCCCTACCTTCCCTCCCATCTTATTTCCTTCCCTTCCTCCTTCCCTACCTTTCCTCCATCTTCTTTCCTTCCCTACCTTTCCTTCATCTTCTTTCCTTCCCTACCTGTCCTCCATCTTCTTTCCTTCCCTACCTGTCCTCCATCTTCCTCGTCATCTTCTTTGTGGCCTTTTTTCCCCGACAACGCCGCCGCTGTGATGTTCGCCGCTCTTCACAAACTCAACACAGGAGCCGCAAATAATCACATTTCACAGCGGGAGAAAACCGCCCTGGATTCTCTCTCTCTCTCTCTCTCTCTCTCTCTCTCTGTGGAGGGGTGGATCTGAATTATTTACTGGGATGGGAGGTATTTAAAGCAGAGATCAATACCATTAAAGGACAGGCTGCCGCCGGAGACGAAGGCCGCTTCGACCTTCAACTGAGTCAGACCGGAGAACAAGAACGAGAACAAATCTCTGGTAACAACGTCCCAATCAGCGTAGTGTTGCCGGTTAGCATGTTGTGAGTAAAAGTGAGCCAACAACTGCTAGAGGAGACCCCACCTATCTACAGCTAGTGGAGACCCCACCTATCTACAGCTAGAGGAGACCCCACCTATCTACAACTAGAGGAGACCCCACCTATCTACAGCTAGAGGAGACCCCACCTATCTACAGCTAGAGGAGACCCCACCTATCTACAGCTAGAGGAGACCCCACCTATCTACAGCTAGAGGAGACCCCACCTATCTACAGCTAGAGGAGACCCCACCTATCTACAGCTAGAGGAGACCCCACCTATCTACAGCTAGAGGAGACCCCACCTATCTACAGCTAGAGGAGACCCCACCTATCTACAGCTAGAGGAGACCCCACCTATCTACAGCTAGAGGAGACCCCACCTATCTAAGCTTTTTCTGACATTTTTGTCACTTTTTTCAACGTTCTTTCATAAAAAAATTTCTCAAAATGCTATAAAATGTAATAAAATACCCAAATTCAATGAAAGTAGTGAACTGATTATGTATTCTCCTTGTGAAGAGCGTTGTGTGGAAACATCCACGTTATTGTTTTTGACAATTTGGTTAGAAGAAACGGGTCAGATTTGACCCCCCGAGGACGACGGGAGGGTTAAGAAACTCAAGTCATCCTGAAGCAGTTTCACCTTTGCCACATATCCTGCAGAATGAAAACACGGTGCAGGGTATAAAATATCTCTGCAGGGATGGAAGAAGGGAGGAAGGGAGGAAAAGGGGGGGGGGGGGGGGAGGAGAGAAGGAGGTGAAGAATTGTCCCTCTGTGTGCTCAGCTCCCCGGCGTTTACTGCCTTTATTTATCAGCAGAGAGGCTGGACGTATAGAAGAGAGGGAGGAGGAAAAGGAGAGGGGAGGATTGCATGTTTTCCTCCCCGGCTCAGCCACTCTGTCTCCAGGCCGCCGGGGGGGAGGCGGGGGGAGAAAGAGAAAAGAGGAGGGAGGCAAGGCAGACAGATGAGAGCGCTGGAGATGTGAAACCTGATATCCTCCCCTCCCTCCCTCCCTCCCTCCCTCCATCCTCCTCCTTCACTGCCACCTCGCCAGAGAGCCTCCCAGACTCCCGGAGTAATCTGACCCTCAGCCTCCGAGACGTGGAAGCACACTCGGAGAGAGGGAAGGAAAAGAAACGAAGAGAATTGGAGGAAAAAAGAAGGAGAAGGAGGAGGAGGAGGAGGAGGAGGGGAGATAGAAATAGAGCAGAGGGAGAAGAATAAAAAAAAAAACAGAGAGAGAGAAAGCTGAGACGGAGTACACCGAGCAGGGGAGAAATAGAGATTGGAAAAAGATGAGAGATTTTGTAGGTCAAGACAGAAGACTAGAGTGGCCGGGTTGGCTCAGTGGGTAGAGCAGGCGCACATATACTATACGCA
>CM042437.1:1452319-1484819 GCA_023631565.1 Gymnocephalus cernua | reverse complement strand
TTTTTTTTTTTATTCACCCTGGGACCAGGTTTCAAAAAAGTGCGTTTACGGGATTCGTGTGGACAGTCGGCCCAAACGATGCAAAAGATGTGCGTTTGCATCGAAATACGTTTGCGTGTGGATAGGGCCTAAATCGATGGCGTTTTCAGAATTTTTGAGGTGTTTTCTGAATACGTAGGTGTTGTGGCGTTTGCATGTGTTGTGACCCTTCTCGGCCACCGTACAAAAGAACGCTGAAAAAAGTGACAAATGTTGGAAAAAGCTAAAAAAAAAAAAAAACATTTTTTTTTTTTAAACGCTGAAATATGTGACCAAAAAAAAAAACTTTGGAGAAAAAGTGAGAAAAAAAAAAACTTGTTAAAAACGCCAAAAAAAGTGACCAAAAAAAATGAAAAAAACATTTGAATAAAATCGACAAAAACGTTGACAAAAGTGCAGAAAAAAACAACAACAAAATGTTGAAATTTCAACCCAGAAAAAAACTTTTTTGAGGGACTTTTTCACACATTTTCTGATATTCGTAGCCGGGCCCCTTCCCCCCCCCCCCCCCTCATGCAGACATGTCCCGGGATCCCCCCTCCCCCCCCCTCATGCAGACATGTCCCGGGATCCCCCCTCCCCCCCCCTCATGCAGACATGTCCCGGGACCTCCCCCCCCCCCTTCATGCAGACATGCCCCGGGACCCCCCATCCACCCCCTTCATGCAGACATGTCCCGGGACCTCCCCCCCACCTCCAAAATTTACGCCCTTGGTTACTCAACAGAAAATGAATCAACAACTTCAGTAATCTAGTAATAGTCTCTCTAAATCAACTCAAAATGACGCAAAACGCGTCACTTAGTTACTCTGCTGGCCGTTGGTATGGTAACGTTCTAACCCGGGGGCCGTTGGGAAAGAGGGAAGTTTAACAAAAGTTCATATTTACACATTAACTACAAACTGTACTACGATACAAAGTTGGTAAAATATCGGCAAAGTATCCCGTAGGTCGTACCACGTAACTTTACTTTGAGAAAACCACAACTTTTGACCTTAAAACTGATTAAAATGGGTTAGTTAGCTAGCTAGCTAGCGTTGCTATAACTACAGCCGAGCAACGTAAACTAGCTAGATATGTATCTGTGTGTGTGTAACGTTAAACTACGGAGCAAAGTTAGCTTAAAACGAGGAATGTGGCTAACAAGTCACCAAATATCCTCCGCAGACAAACCTCACTAACTGCCGCGAACATTGCCGTAATAAACAAAGTTAATTCAATTATTTGTTGATGTTTGTAAAGTGTGGTTTTAAAACAACAAACTTTTTTTTTTTTTTTTTTTTCCACGACAGCAGCCAGGAGGGACCCGTCTATCTCCTGGCGCCAACACACACACAAAAAAATCAGTTCGCCGAACTCCCTTTTTGTTTTTGGTAAATTATTCCCAAAAATTTAATACATACTCAATTTTATAAGAAATACGCAAATATACTTTAAAATTAACCACAAAGTCAAGTATACAAGTTCGGCTGTTTCACACTCGACACATCGTAAACACGGAGCACTCCAACCCAGAGACTATGTCAGCTCCAGGGAATAGACGCAGCCCAAAAGTCGGGCTCAGAGCCGCAGGCTGGGGGAATGAAGTTTTTGGATTCTGCCTTACCTTTTCTCCCTTTTTCTCCAATTCCTCTGTGAATGTACCGGTCCTTTCGACGTTATTCCATCGTAGTAGTTCAACTCCAACTCCCAACCGCGATAACACGACAGAAAAGCGTAATTTCCCGGCGTTATTTGTAGTAATATTCGGCGACGTACGCTCCTCTGCTCCCCGCTCAGTCGGTCTGCGGTTGGGGCCGTTTGATGATGGAGGAGTGCAAATACCAGCCCGGCGAAGATCGTCTGTAACTGCGACGACGGATCACTCTGTGGTTGAAAACAAAGGGCCGAACTGCTGGTCGGCAAGACAGGGTGGTGACCCACCACGCATGCGCTCGCTTTTTCACCTTTCAGGTATCTTCAAGTGAGATATAAGTTTAAAAGTGGACATTTTCTAAAGGAATTTCGTGTAAAAAAAAAAAAAGATAAAATGTTTTTTTGATATTTGCACACATACATTAGTTGTAGGCCTATACTATTAATTTCTGGGATTGTTTAGCAAATTAGGGCTATTTCCATTCTCCAATTAAAGATCAAAAACTTTATACTCTGATTACTACGGAGCCGAGAACGGCCATGGATTTTTATTTTTTATTTTATTTATTTTTTGATTATTTTTTTATGGATTTTTATTTTTTATTTTATTTATTTTTTGATTATTTTTTTATGGATTTTTATTTTATTTATTTTTTGATTATTTTTTATGGATTTGTATTTTTTATTTTATTTATTCTTTGATTATTTTTTTATGGATTTTTTATTTTTTATTTTATTTATTTTTTGATAATTTTTTAATGGATTTTTTTTATGCACTGTTATCTCGTGATAACAACTTATTAATTCGTTATCTCGACATGACAAAGTTTGTTTTCTCGCACTAATCCCACTAAGACACCCTATACATTTCACCCGGGGAATGGGGCTCCATAAGCGGATAGAAATCTGTCGTTTCTCCCTCCTCTTCCTCCCAGATAACAGTGCATAAAACAAAAAAAAATCCATAAAAAAATAAAATAAAAAATAAAAAATCCATGGCCGTTCTCGGCTTCCCGTAGATTACAGTGTTTTTAGACTCAATATTAAATCTAAATGTATGTCTCCAGAGCGAGACTTTATTCTTGGCAGTGCGTTGCAACATTTAGACAAAACAACATTTAACCCTCATGTTGCCCTCGGGTCAAATTTGACCCGTTTTCAAAGTTTCTATATCATAAATTTGGGTTTCTTTGAACCAAATTGTCCCAAAATAACACAGATGGTTCCATAAGACGCTCTTCACGAAGAAAATTCTGCATCAGATCTCTATGTTCATAGAATTTGGGGTGTTGTATTCAATTTTAGAGCATCATCCTGACTAAACTCACAGATCTGTGATTATCTATCACCTTCATTCCTCTGATATTAACCATTAGTCAAAATCATTCATCATTTCTGCTTTTTACTTACAAAAAATTGAAAATTTCATATAAATGAGGTTTATTGACCATGAATTCCAAAAAAAATGCTAATAAATAGGTCTAGTGGTGAATACACCTCCCTAGGGAGGCGCCCAGGGGGCATCCTTACCAGATGCCCGAACCACCTCAACTGGCTCCTTTCGACGTGAAGGAGCAGCGGCTCTACTCCGAGCTCCTCACGGATGACTGAGCTTCTCACCCTATCTCTAAGGGAGACGCCAGCCCCCCTCCTGAGGAAACCCATTTCGGCCGCTTGTACCCTGGATCTCGTTCTTTCGGTCATGACCCAACCTTCATGACCATAGGTGAGGGTAGGAACGAAAGCTGACCGGTAGATCGAGAGCTTTGCCTTCTGGCTCAGCTCTCTTTTCATCACAACGGTGCGATAAACTGAATGTAATACCGCCCCCGCTGCGCCGATTCTCCGACCAATCTCCCGCTCCGTTGTCCCCTCACTCGCAAACAAGACCCCAAGGTACTTAAACTCCTTCACTTGGGGTAAGGACTCATTCTCTACACCTCTCTATCTGTCATCACTTTTTCATGCTGCTCATAACACCTATCACACGAGATCAAGTCATTTTATTAAGTTTACTTCTGCTACCTTTTGGACTCAAGGCCTTCTGCTTTGCAGCAGTACATGACTGGAACATACAGATACTGTCACCACATTCAAGAGTAAACTTAAGACTCTCCTCTTTGATAAAGCTTATAGTTAGGGAGTGAGGAGTTGCAGCATCTGCCTAGCCCGGCCCACCTGCTTCTCTGTCCCAGAAATGCTTGTTACTAACCTAGCTCTGGGGAGAAAAAATTAAAAAATGGATGCTTTATTTTTGGTGTCTGTGATGAATTAAATGATTAACATTTTGTTTTCAGTGTACCTTTAGTGTTTTGTTTTTGTGGTCTCCCAACACAGAGGCAGAGTGAGACCTCTTCACTGCAGAGAGACCTGCGGGCTTTTATTTTGAAGAGACCCAGGCGCCCTCTGGTGTTGATCAACGGAACATCACACACAATAAAATAAAATAAAATAAAATAAAATAAAATAAAATAAAATAAAATAAAATAAAATAAAATAAAATAAAATAAAATAAAATAAAATGTATGTATTTAATTTACTTTAATTTAATTTTTCTTAATTTTATTAAGAAATGAAATGAAATTAAATTAAGAATTGAATAAGAAACAATTCAACTATATTTAAAAAAGAAATAAAATAATGAAACAATAAAATAAATGAATAATAAAAAATAAGATTATTATTAAAATAAATTAATGATAATAAAAATTACAAAAATAAAAATTAAATTAAATATATTAAAATTATTAATAAAAAATACAAAAAATATATAAAAAATAACCAAGTATCTAAGTAACAAGATAAATGGGTGTGACAATAAGTTTTAAAATATTTACTGTCACACCGGTTAGTATAAGAGGCGATTTGTGAAAAATGAAAAGTCTTCTGAGTGTGAGAGTTGGCGTTGCGTTGCATCAGTTTTAAATTAAACTGCTGACGTGTGTGTGGCGTCGTGAGTCAGAGGAACAGAAGTAAGAAGTGAAAGAGGAACTTCCTGTAAGTGTTTCAAACCGACGGTCTAACAGAGAAGAAGAAGAACAAGATGGTTTTCATATCTGTTCATAAAAAGTGTTTAATTTTGAGGAGAAGATTAAAACTAATGTTAATCCTCCTGTTGTCCTCGGGTCACATGTCAACTTCATCATGTGTGTGTGTGTGTGTGTGTGTGTGTCTGTGTGTGTCTGTGTGTGTGTGTGTGTATATATGTGTGTGTCTGTGTGTGTCTGTCTGTGTGTGTGTGTCTCTGTGTGTGTGTGTGTGTCTGTGTGTGTGTGTCTGTGTGTATGTCTGTCTGTCTGTGTGTGTGTGTCTGTGTGTGTGTCTGTCTGTGTGTGTGTGTGTGTGTATATGTGTGTGTGTCTGTGTGTGTGTGTGTCTGTCTGTGTGTGTCTGTGTGTGTGTCTGTGTGTGTGTGTGTGTCTGTGTGTGTGTGTCTGTGTGTGTGTGTGTCTGTCTGTGTGTGTGTGTGTCTGTCTGTGTGTGTGTGTGTGTGTGTGTGTCTGTGTCTGTCTGTCTGTGTGTGTGTGTGTGCGGCTGTGTCTGTGTGTGTGTGTGTCTGTGTGTGTGTGTGTGTGTCTGTGTGTCTGTGTGTGTGTCTGTGTGTGTGTGTGTGTCTGTGTGTGTGTGTGTGTGTGTCTGTGTGTGTGTGTGTGTCTGTGTGTGTCTGTGTGTCTGTGTGTGTGTCTGTGTGTGTGTGTGTGTCTGTGTGTGTGTGTCTGTGTGTGTGTCTGTGTGTCTCTGTGTGTGTGTGTTGTGTTTATGAAGGTAAACAAGCTGAACAATAACCCTGTTAACTTCCATCGTAGCTTGTTACTCTGCTGCCGGCTGCAGCGATCTCTCTTAATACTGGACCAACGTCACAGACTGTTGTTCCCAGACACACACACACACACACACACACACACACACACACACACACACACACACACACACACACACACACACACACACACACACACACAGGAACACACACTGTAGGGTCCAGGTTGAGTTCCCCTTTAAACGAGCAGAAAAATAACTTCACAGCAAAACGTTTCAAGTGTTTGAAGCGCCCAATTTATTCAGCTTTTGCAACACAAATATTCATCAAATACTGAAAACATTTTCACCACACGTCTGAAGCAGCTGACGCTCCAACAACCAGGAGCGCCGTAAAGTCACTTCATCTTCTTTCCATCCTCTCGAAATGTGACGTTAATAAAGTTTTCCACTTTCAACTCATCGACACAAAAAAAAAAAAAGTTCAAACTCTCACAAAAAAACAGCGACGCGGCGACACAAACTAACCTCGCTCCACATGCTGGGACAAACCGTCTGAAAAAACACCCAAACTGTATAAAATATTCAAAGTATAAACTGTACACCGCCACGCAGACTCGGCGGCGGTCAGCAGGCGGATCGCGGAGCGTTCCTAAGGCACAAAACGCCGCAAAGAGTCCGACAGGTTCTCACTCCCGTCGCGTAAAATACGGCCGCTTGGTCAGCCGCCTTTGGCGTTTGTTATCGGCGCTAAACGTCTCCTTTAGCGTCGCAGAACGCGCTTTATCTGTATAATATTGGAGGGAGAGTGAAAAAACACTGGCCACCCGATAACCAATCACACGCTAGATTATCTTCGCGCGCCCCCCTGCGGCTGCGTGCCCTGCTGACGTTACCGCCGTTCATTGTTCATCGATTCACACACACACTGTAACAAACAAAGTCTGTCGGGCGCCGCTGAAAGAAATAGACTGGTGCGCGCCCTTATGACGTCATTATGATGTCACGAATGCTAGCGCTAATCGTCCGTCTGACAGTCCGGCGAGGTCGGTGACTCGAGGATGTTCGGCGTGTTCCGTGCCGTCGGCCTTCGCTTTCACCGATTTGCAGGGCGTAGTCGGGAGGGCGGGCACTGCCGGCAACCCGGCTCAAATGACCGATCTGATTGGTGGAGAGCTAACCAGGAAACAGGAAGCGGGATGAGATCTTCTAAACTGACCTTTGTTGATCTGAGATGAAGACAGATTCAGCAACTGCACGGCCGATTTCTCCTCAACATGTTTTCAGGAACACGTGACGGTGAAATATTTGAGTAGAATATGAGATCGTGTTCTCAAGAAGCCGCCATTATGGTCGGGGAGCAGCTGCGACAATCCAGATCAGCGCCGCCTGCTGTTACGGAGACGTATTACGTCTCGTCTCCTCGGCGTGCTCCGAGGCGGGTATTTTTTGGCCCGACTCGTGGAGACCGATCGGTCCGACCGGTCGGCCGTCTGGTCCGTGTGTCTGAACCTTCAAACTACTCGCTACTCTCTAAATGCGACGTCATCTTCAAGCGCCGCGTAGCCGCTGCGTTCTACACTCACACTGAAGGAGGACGTCTGCGTCGTACCGGACGCCGTCCAAACGTCTTGGACGTATTTTACGAGTTCGGAGTGAGAACGAGTTGCAAGGTCGTTTTTTACTTCAGCCAAAAAAAAAAAAAAACACAGTTTCCTAAATCACGTAATCAGTGTACGTACGCGAGGCTCCGTTAGAAACACCACGAGAAGTGATCGGGATGTTTTCATAGGCGCGTGCTGCGGCGCCCCCCGGTGGCCACGCGGTAACACTGCGATGACAATAAAATGACATAGCTTATAAATAAATCAGTCCCTCCAGAAAAACGTGATTATGCGATCGCATAATTCAATGCATAATCAGCCAAAGTCTGCATATTTATGCGGGGGGGGGGGCGCATTTTTTTCAAATACGCCGCACTTTTGCCGCATAAATTGCCGATTTCCGCGCAAAATATGCGGGGCTTGCATGATTTCATAATCCCCGCATTTTCATTGCAAAAAAGTCACATATATCTCAGCAGGAAGATGAAAAATGTTGTTTACTTCACACGAGAGCAGCCATTTTCCCCTGTTGCCATGGGAACGTTATGAAATGATGTAATTTCTCCTAGTGAGAACACGGTGTTGGGGGAATCACTTTGTTTTCTCTTTTTCATCAAACCGCAGTTTTTGTAAGTTCCCGCAATTTTTGTAAGTTCCCACAATTTTTGCAAGTTCCCGCAATTTTTGTAAGTTCCCGCACTTTTTGAAAGTTCCCGCACTTTTTGTAAGTTCCCACAATTTTTGTAAGTTCCCGCACTTTTTGTAAGTTCCCGCAATTTTTGCAAGTTCCCGCACTTTTTGTAAGTTCCCACAATTTTTGTAAGTTCCCGCACTTTTTGCAAGTTCCCGCACTTTTTGAAAGTTCCCGCACTTTTTGTAAGTTCCCACAATTTTTGTAAGTTCCCGCACTTTTTGCAAGTTCCCGCACTTTTTGTAAGTTCCCGCAATTTTTGCAAGTTCCCGCAATTTCATCGTATAAGACTGCATAAATATCTCTCATATTCCATCGCATTTTATAAGAAAACGTGCCGCATAATCAAGGATTTTTGCCTGCAACAATCACAAAAAAAACTTTTTCTGGAGGGACCGATTAATACAGAGACCGATCACGGTGGTTTATCGTTGCCTAAAAGCTCCAATTTGTTGCTCTAGTGAAATGGAAACTTGAGTATATTTCGGAAAACAGAGTTGCGGCTGTTCGCCGTTAACCCAACAATGAGATCGGCTTATTTTTTGTGCCATTTGGTTTCTCTAAAAAAGGATCAGGTGACCTTTTCTGCACAGATTCTGACCCTGTAACATTTTTGCACGCAACAATCACAAAAAAAACTCAGCGTTTTTCTGGAGGGACTGATTATTGTATTTTGTATGTCGTGTCTGGGGGTTGTGTGGGATGGAGAGAGGGATACTTTTAGTAATTTTTGAATTATTTAATTAATCTTCAGTGTGTCTTGGCCAATCAGATTTGTCTTGATGTGATTTTTTTTAAAAGGAGACAGACGTAGAGTGGTCTGCTATACAACAGTCCTTCAAGAAAAATGTGAATGAGTATTTTTGTGATTGTTGCGGGCAAAAATCCTTGATTATGCGGCACGTTTTCTTAAAAAATGCGATGGAATATGCGGGATATTTATGCAATTTTATGCGATGAAATTGCGGGAACTTGCAAAAACTGCGGTTTGATGAAAAAGAGAAAACAAAGTAATTCCCCCCCAACACCGTGTTCTCACTAGGCGGAATGACATCACTTCATAACGTTCCCATGGCAACAGGGGAAAACGGCTGCTCTTGTGTGAAGTAAATGCAAAATTATTCAACTTTCTGCTGAGATATATGTGACTTTTTTGCACGGAAATCGGCAATTTATGCGGCGAAAGTGCGGCGTATTTGAAAAAATGCGGCCCGCGCATAAATATGCAGACTTTGGCTGGTGATGCGTTGAATTCTGCGATTGCATAATCATGTTTTTCTGGAGGGAGTGGCATTACAGAGCCTGTGTAACGTAGTTTCTTTAGACGTAGACGTGGACCGTAGAGTCTCGTGTGCACAAGATCAAATAAAACAAGATATAAAAGAAAGAGGCTGATTAGATGAAGCAGTCTGCAGTGTGAGCGGAGGCGTGAAGCGGCCTCGTAGTAAACAACACGGCGCCCTAATAAACATTCAAGCTCTTACAGTTCAGACAAAAAACCATCCGTCAACACTCACACATCCACGCAGCCGCGGAAACAACTAATAATGTGTTGAGCACTGAACACAGCAGTGAAGATATATCAGCTTTCAAATAAATATCACACGCTCAGAGACGCTTTCAGGTTATTTGTTGCATAGTAACGTGACATCAGAGAGAGGTTAGGGTTACCTAACAGCGTAATATATAATAGAGATACACAAGTGATGCTGTTAATCTGCAGCGGTACGCACGAACGCTTCTGAGAACAGCTGATCTAGTCTGTTTAACATCGTAGTGTGTGTGTGTCTTTGTCTGTGTGTGTGTATGTACGTCCACGTGTGTGTGTGTGTGTGTGTGTGTGTCTTGTCCGTGTGAGTGTGTGTGTGTGCGTGTGTGTGTGTGTAGCGAGAGGTGACGTCAGGCGTACGGTCGGCACTAAAATCTGCGGAAAACGGACGCACGCCGCGTGGAGTCGAGCAGATACCACGTGATGGAAAAACGCCATAAGAGGCTAAAGTCTTTGTTACATTCGGCACACACCAGACTCCATTGGGGGGGGGGGGGGGGGGGGGGTGGGGGGTTGATACAGCATAGTATTGATCTTTTATCATATATGTGTCGGTCGGTTTGTCTGCTTGACGATCACATTTTGCAGTGAGATGAACAAACTGAGAAATGTTTCTTTTTAGATAAAACATGTCGACAAAGTTTCCTTTTGGGGACATTAGTTAAAGGTATAGTGGAGGATTTTCTTTTTGATGAGGAACACATTACCCATGATGCTTAGAGCCGAGGAGCCCTTATCTGAGAGAGAGAGGGCCCTCGACACATACAGTATATAATGAAATTAAAGACATTAGTTAAAGGTATAGTGGAGGATTTTCTTTTCCCGGGTGGATCATCAATACTATTGGTCCTCCTAGTCCGAATATTGCAATATGTTTAAAATCGCAATAATATTGTATCGTGACATTAAGTATCGTGATGATATCGCATCGCGAGGCCTCTGCTGATCCCCGCCCCTACACTCCATACGAAAAACTCTACATTTCTGAGCACGGCGGACACGGCGGTCGAGTAGTTTCTGGTAGAAAACATAAGAAAAGCAAAAGTACAAAGTGAAGTTGGACAACGGAGAACGGCGTGACTTTGTTTCGTCAGGCAGCGTCGTTTCAATCGTTCACATTCATATCAATGCACAGAAAAAAGGAAACCAGAGTGTATTCTGCACACAGAGCGTTTCACACACATCTTGTAAATGTCGTCGTCGTCGTCGTCGTCGTTGTTGTCGTCGTCGTCGTCGTCGTCTGCTTGCGCTGTCCGTCGCCCCCTCCCCCTCCCCCCGGTGGCGTTGGTCTACACGTTGATGGCGTGAGCGTGCTTCTTGCACAGAGGTTTGTCTTTCTTGGAGTAGAACGGCTGGCCCTCCAGGTTCACGTTGCAAACCTGCACACACACAACAAAGTGGCAAAATTGTGAGTTTATTTTGTAGTTTTTTCCTGTTTTATTTTGTACTATTTTGTTTTTTCTAGGGCTGTCAAAATAACGCGTTCATTTCGATTAATTAATCTGAGAAAAACGCAAATTAATCCATTCCATATTGACGTTGCACCCGGAGCCGCTGTAGCCGCCATTCGACTGTAAAATGAAGGAGGGAGACGAGAGAATGCGTTGCTACAGGCAACAGAAACATGGCTGCACGTGGCGCTAGTTAACGCTACACTCAGCAGCAGGTAACGTTAGCCTTCCGCTAGCTAGCAGCTGGATTAAACACAGCTAAAATGCTAACAGCTAACGCTAAACGCTGTAAAGTTTGACTGTGTTTCTGCCGTTGGATGGAGACGGTGCGTTCAATGAAACTGGTAATCTACAGCCTCGCGGTGCATTCGTAGTTATTGTAAAATACCCTTTTGAATTTATTTCCAAGTTCCAATTTTATGCGATTTTATGCGATGAAATTGCGGGAACTTGCAAAACTGCGGATTGATGAAAAAGAGAAAATAAAGTGATTCCCCCCCAACACCGTGTTCTCACTAGGAGAAATGACATCACTTCATAACGTTCCCATGGCAACAGGGGAAAATGGCTGCTCTCGTGTGAAGTAAACGCAACATTTTTCATCTTCCTGCTGAGATATATGTGAGTTTTTTGCAATGAAAATGCGGGGATTATGAAATCATGCAAGCCCCGCATATTTTGCGCGGAAATCGGCAAATTTATGCGGCGAAAGTGCGGCGTATTTGAAAAAAATGCGGCCCACCCGCATAAATATGCAGACTTTGGCTGATTATGCATTGAGTTATGCGATCGCATAATCACATTTTTCTGGAGGGACTGATTAAAGGACAATTCCCTGATTTCCTCATTGGCTTTTTAGGACTGGTGTCTCGAATGTAAGTTGCATGTTGGTCTCATTTAGCCATTTTAACGGCGTCTGTTTGTGGTTCTTACCGCACAGACGAAGCAGGTGTCGTGCCAGGTGTGACCCAGAGCCTCGATGAACTTATCTCCAGCTTCAACCGGGAAGTCACAGCCATGACACTTGGTGCTGAAGAGGGAGATATAATCTGACAGAGAGACAGAGGCCGTTAGAAATACCTGAGAAATACCTGAGAAATACCTGAGGTTATTATCACAGCAAACACTCTGAAAACTGAGTTGTCTAAGCCGTACCTTTCTCGCAGTACGGCTCTCCGTCCTCCATGTGGAAGAGGCTGTTTCCGAACGCTTTGCCGCACGCCGCGCACACAAAGCATGTGGTGTGCCACGTCTGCCGCAGAGCGTGCATCACTTCCTGTAAAAAACAACAACAACAATGCGTTAAGTTTGGTCAGTTTGATGCTGTTTCAAATGCTATGAAATTAAATAAATTAACCAAAATTCAGTGGATGTGATCATCAATCTTACCTGCGAAAAACATGAATGCATGGATGTATATGTTGTATGGGTTCCATGCAACGTACATGCATGCATCCTAGTTATTTTGAGGCAATTTGGTTGCAAGAAACTCATATTTCTGACATGAAAAACTTTGAAAACGGGTCAAATTTGACCCGAGTCGAATGCAGCGAGGACTAGCCAGACCTTCCTCCGCAGCGCTGTGGAGATACATCGATACAGACAGAAATGACAGATAATCTGGAGGCGGGCGAGCGGAGCGTCTCACCCCCATGATCTTGGTGTTGCAGCGGGCGCAGGTCGGAGCGAAGAACTCCTCGTAGCAGTTCTCGCAGTAGACGCTGTTCTGCTCCTCCACGAAGCTGACGTCAGCCAGAGACATGTGGCAGTAGTGGCAGTTGAACTCCTCGGGGTGCCAGGAGCGGCCCAGGGCCACCAGGAAGGGGCCCCTGGAGACAAGGTGCAGGCTCAGGTTACTTTATTCATACCCGCTGTCACTGCCCGATGTGAGTCGAGTGCAGATGTGAGCTGCGCATGCTCAGATTTAAACGGTTTACGGCATCTATCCTATTGTTAAACCAGCTACATTAAATCCAGTGCAATACTACTTCTCGTCTCCAATGACATTGTCTGTGTGTATGCTTATGTCATTTTCTGGTGTACATGTTCTCTTTGTTCTTGGAATACGTGCAAGTTTATGTCATTTGTGGTAATGTTTCATGTATGTCTGTTTAGTGTTATCAATCTTATGCATGCTTATACATATGTGTATGTCCTCTTTTGTTTACGAGCTACCCAGGGATGCACAAAGAATTTCAGCCTTGCCTGACAATAAAGTTGCACTGTATCATATCGTATTGCATATTGCTAACATTAGCTCAAAACGCCATTCAAGTGACAGCCGTTGTTGTATTCTTGGACCGTTAATATTAATGGACAAAGCATCCGGTTCGGCAAAGTGCTGCAAATGCGGAAGGGCCTGCGTTCTGTCTGAATTCCTGCAGGGGGAGACTCCTTAAACCTGCATTTTATCTGATTTCCTGCAGGGGGAGACTCCTTAAACCTGCATTTTATCTGAATTCCTGCAGGGGGAGACTCCTTAAACCTGCATTCTACCTGAATTCCTGCAGGGGGAGACTCCTTAAACCTGCATTCTGTCTGAATTCCTGCAGGGGGAGACTCCTTAAACCTGCATTCTGTCTGAATTCCAGCAGGGGGAGACTCCTTAAACCTGCATTCTGTCTGAATTCCAGCAGGGGGAGACTCCTTAAACCTGCATTCTGTCTGAATTCCAGCAGGGGGAGACTCCTTAAACCTGCATTCTGTCTGAATTCCAGCAGGGGGAGACTCCTTAAACCTGCATTCTGTCTGAATTCCTGCAGGGGGAGACTCCTTAAACCTGCATTCTGTCTGAATTCCTGCAGGGGGAGACACCTTAAACCTGCATTCTGTCTGAATTCCTGCAGGGGGAGACTCCTTAAAGCTGCATTCTGTCTGAATTCCTGCAGGGGGAGACTCCTTAAAGCTGCATTCTGTCTGAATTCCTGCAGGGGGAGACTCCTTAAACCTGCATTCTGCCTGAATTCCTGCAGGGGGAGACTCCTTAAACCTGCATTCTGTCTGAATTCCTGCAGGGGGAGACTCCTTAAACCTGCATTCTGCCTGAATTCCTGCAGGGGGAGACTCCTTAAACCTGCATTCTGTCTGAATTCCTGCAGGGGGCGACTCCTTAAACCTGCATTCTGTCTGAATTCCTGCAGGGGGAGACTCCTTAAACCTGCATTCTGTCTGAATTCCGGCAGGGGGAGACTCCTTAAACCTGCATTCTACCTGAATTCCTGCAGGGGGAGACTCCTTAAACCTGTATTCTATCTGAATTCCTGCAGGGGGAGACTCCTTAAACCTGCATTCTATCTGAATTCCTGCAGGGGGCGACTCCTTAAACCTGTATTCTATCTGAATTCCTGCAGGGGGCAACACGTGCGGTTACAAAAGGAGGTCTGTTTCTGTAGAAGTCTATGAGAAAGTGACCCACTTCTCACTTGATTTATTACCTCAGTAAACATTTTCATAATGACTTTATGGTCTCAATCGCTAGTTTTAAGTCTTCTACAACACAGAATGATGTTCCTTTTTTGAATTATGGGCTCGTTGATTTTAAAATCAGCGATAAAGCGGCGGTTGTTTTAGGGCGTGGCTACGATGCGATTGCCAGTGAAAGTGTGTAACGTAACGTGACTCGTCCCTCTCGTCTAAAATCGTCACATCCACAACCAGGAGGACGACTCATAGCAGATCTCCACCAACCAATGAGTGACGTCACACATGCTCTGTCCATTAATATTAACGGTCTATGGTTGTGTTTGATTGCTAACGTTAGCTCAAAACGCCATTCAAGTGACAGCCTTAGTTGTGTCTGATTGCTTACTTGTAGCCAGCAGTGAACCAACTTGGTTATGTAGGTCCATTTCGACTGTAATGACATTACAGACGTCTCTCGTTAGCATCTTGTAGGCTATAATTGTTGCAAATTGCCGCATGCGCAACTCACATCTGCACTCGACTCACATCGGGTAGTGACACTTGTGGGGAAATTTGTTTTGCAGCTACGGCGTCCATGACACACACAGAGACAACATACAAAGAACTGAACGTCATGCCGCGATCACAGAAGATGACCGCAGGTTACCTGATGACACTGTTGCAGGATCCACACAGAGGCGTGCGGCTGCTGGCGGCAAACCTCTCCGCCCTTTGGGCCACGCCCCTCGCCACGGGAGAGAAGGGGGCGGGGCTTGGTGTGACGGGGGCGGGGCTGGGAGTGGCGGGTGCAGCGGAGGAGGGATTGGGGATGAACACTGGGGGAGGAGGGGCGCCCTGGGGCAGCGGCTGCACCTTCACGGTGCCCGTGGTCGTCTTACTGGGGTCGAACTTGTCAGCGAAGTTGGTGTCGGACACCCAGGGGGGGCGGTTAGAGGAGGCGGGGCCAGAGGGCGCCGGGGCGGCAGCCGGAGGGGCGGGAGCTGGAGAAGGAGGAGAGGAAAATTATTCGTTTAAAAACATCCAATCTAAATCCTAAATAAATTGTTTCTGGTTGTTGTCCGTGTTTTCATCTTAAAGTGCTCATATTATGCTCCTCCCCCTTTCCTTTATTGTGTTATATATCTTTTTTGTGCACGTTATAGGTTTACAGAGTGAAAAAGCCCAAAGTCCCCCCCAAAGGGACTTACCATCTCCACCATACGTCCTCATACTCTGCTTCTGACTGGCTAGTAGTCCTTACCTAGGTACTGTCAGGACACGCCCTCATACTCTGCTTCTGACTGGCTAGTAGTCCTTACCTAGGTACTGTCAGGACACGCCCTCATACTCTGCTTCTGACTGGCTAGTAGTCCTTACCTAGGTACTGTCAGGACACGCCCTCACACTCTGCTTCTGACTGGCTAGTAGTCCTTACCTAGGTACTGTCAGGACACGCCCTCATATTCTGCTTCTGACTGGCTAGTAGTCCTTACCTAGGTACTGTCAGGACACGCCCTCACACTCTGCTTCTGACTGGCTAGTAGTCCTTACCTAGCTACTGTCAGGACACGCCCTCATATTCTGCTTCTGACTGGCTAGTAGTCCTTACCTAGGTACTGTCAGGACACGCCCTCATACTCTGCTTCTGACTGGCTAGTAGTCCTTACCTAGCTACTGTCAGGGCACGCCCTCATACTCTGCTTCTGACTGGCTAGTAGTCCTTACCTAGCTACTGTCAGGGCACGCCCTCATACTCTGCTTCTGACTGGCTAGTAGTCCTTACCTAGCTACTGTCAGGACACGCCCTCATACTCTGCTTCTGACTGGCTAGTAGTCCTTACCTAGGTACTGTCAGGGCACGCCCTCATACTCTGCTTCTGACTGGCTAGTAGTCCTTACCTAGGTACTGTCAGGACACGCCCTCATACTCTGCTTCTGACTGGCTAGTAGTCCTTACCTAGGTACTGTCAGGACACGCCCTCATACTCTGCTTCTGACTGGCTAGTAGTCCTTACCTAGGTACTGTCAGGGCACGCCCTCATACTCTGCTTCTGACTGGCTAGAGCTGAACGTGCCTCCTGTGTTGCAGCTGTTCTCACCTGGCTGGGAGGGGTAGATGCAGGCGGTGCTGACCACCTTCGGGGGGCCGGAGCCAAGAGGGACTTGGATGGAGCTCTGCTGAGTGGGCGGGGCCTGCTGCGTGTGGGGCTGCTGGTACTGCTGCTGCATTGGCTGCTGGTACTGCTGCTGGATTGGCTGCTGGTACTGCTGCTGGATTGGTTGTTGGTACTGCTGAGGGATTGGCTGCTGGTACTGCTGCGGGATTGGCTGCTGGTACTGCTGCTGGTACTGCTGCGGGATTGGCTGGTACTGCTGAGGAGGCGGGGCTTGTGGAGCCTGATGCATGGCAGGAGGCTGAGCGTATTGGCTGGAGAGAGACGGGGAAATGTTGATTCGTCACTGCACGTTTCTGTTTCTGTACAAACAACCTGTAACACTCACTGAGCTGGGATTCTGAAAACGATGACAGAGAGATTCACAACAACCACAAAGAGACACAAAACGACCACATAGAGACACAAAACAACCACATAGAGACACAAAACAACCACATAGAGACACAAAACGACCACATAGAGACACAAAACAACCACATAGAGACACAAAACAACCACATAGAGACACAAAACAACCACATAGAGACACACGACTGCTAGAGATACAAAATGACCATGTTTTGTATCTGTCAGATGTAGGAGGGCTGCGGGGCCTTTTTACATGTCTGTGTCCCGGGGGCCCAATGTGTTTAAATCCTCCAGAATTTACGTTTGATTGTCTAAAAACTGCTTATACTTTAATCTACACAGTTGATTTCTCGCCTAAAAAGTTCCCAGAAGGTGAATTTAGTGATGAATTAGCACCACATGTTGGGATACCGATGCTGCCAAGTTCTTACAAGTTCTTACACGTTACCCATTTTTCTTGGCGAAATGCGAATTTCATAGCCTGACAAGCCAGACCCACATCCAGATGTTGGGTCTGGGAACTCCCCATTGGCCGGGCTCAATAGGACTCTATACACGATGCGATTGGCCTGACTAGCAGACTGTTCTCCTGAAATGGCGTCTATATGACACGACAATTCGTATGGCATGATTTGCGTGCTATTAAGACGCGTACTCGCTTTTTAGCGTGTTTTTCGACATCGTTTGGCGTCCATCGACATACGTTATGTTGCTATTGTGTTGCCGTGGTGACTAGTATATAGGGACAGAAGAGCGTGTAAGGAGGTTGGTTGGTATGGCAGATGGGTAAAACACACGACTTTGACCCGGGAGAACGGAGACCACGTCCCGCGTGTGGCGTTTGTCAGTTGTGTTTTTTTTTTTTTTTTTTTTTTAAGTAAGCCTTCCCCAATGTTCTTTTCCTAACCCCAACCTTTTTGTTTTTTCACCCGTGTGACGTTCTCGCAATATTACGACCCGTTCTCGCGATAACACGGCACGTGGCAAGTGCCGTGTATGTTTACATCCACCGTATACATACATACAGCGTAGATATACACGCAGAGAGCTCAAAATGCATACAGATAACACGCCACTTGGCTTTAGGAAAGTGGCGTGTATGTTTACGCTACGTCATGATGCCACGTTGTGACTACAGTTTGGTTTTTCCAGCTCGCATGCCAACGGAGAGTTGCTAGACGGACCCTGGCTGCAAACTACATTTGCTGCCGCTAGGCCGCGTCTAGACTTCTAGACTAGCGAACTCGTGTATAAACACCGAACTTTGGCTCCAAAAAGACGACGTTTCACAAGAACAGACAGGAACACAGACTGAGGGAGGCCCCCTCTCTCTGTGATGCAGATCAAAAACCAAACGGCTGAATGAGATGTGATTGTTACCTGTGAGGGGCGGGGCCAGGTGAAGCGTGGGCGGGGTCCAGAGGCTGCAGAGCGGCGGCGGCGGAGCCAGCAGAAGCTGGAGCATGCTCAGTAGGGCTGAAGCACAGGAAGCGTTAGGAGCAAGAGAGACATATTCTTAGCTGGAGTCATGAAATATAGTTTATACATTTATATATTTACACACGCAGCCCTCACCAGCCTGCGCGTGAACATATATAAAGTATATTTAGTGTTCAGATCAGATTAGTTAAAGCAAGGAAAGAGGAAAAGATCAAGCTTGTTATCGTCTCATGCACAAATCAAAAATGCTCGATATTGCTCCGGATGAAAATGCAATTTTTATTTTTTACTTTGGTGATTTGAACGTATCCTTTAAACCTCTGGTTCTCAAGCTTTTACTAATATTGTTCCCCCTGTGAACAGGGTTTTTAAGCCATGTACCCCCTAACTAGCGCAAATTATTTTTGGTAGAAACAAAACATCTCTATAAAGAGGAAGAATACAGCGATGTCAGCGATAGATTTACTAAACAACAGCCTCGGACCTGGAAAATGTTTAAATGATGATGAAGAAAGGAGACAAAAACTTGGAAAAAGAAGGTAGAAAGAAGGAAGTAAGGCAAGAATATGTTGAACGTAGTAATAAATACTTCGATAAAAAACAAAGTACAAAGAAGGAAGGCAACACTAGGGCGACAAAAGTGACAAAAAATTTGAAAAAAGCCACAAACTTGGAGTAACTTCAGCTTTGGAACAGTACACAGGACACGTACCCCCTGCAGTCCTCCAGAGTACCACTAGGGGGACACGTACCCGCTGCAGTCCTCCAGAGTACCTCTAGGAGGACACGTACCACCTGCAGTCCCCTAAAGTACCCCTAGGGGGACTCATACGTCCTGCAGTCCTCCAGAGTACCTCTAGGGGGACACATACCCCTGCAGCCCTCCAGAGTACCCCTAGGGGGACACGTACCCCCTGCAGTCCTCCAGAGTACCACTAGGGGGACACGTACCCCCTGCAGTCCTCCAGAGTATCCCAAGGGGGACACGTACCCCCTGCAGTCCTCCAGAGTATCCCAAGGGGGACACGTACCCCCTGCAGTCCTCCAGAGTGTGACCTCTATAGGGCTTTATGTCGACCTCTACGGGGCTTTATGTCGACCTCTACGGGGCTTTATGTCGACCTCTATGGGACTTTATGTTGACCTCTACGGGGCTTAATGTTGACCTCTATGGGGCTTTATGTCGACCTCTACGGGGCTTTATGTCGACCTCTACGGGGCTTTATGTCGACCTCTACGGGGCTTTATGTCGACCTCTACGGGGCTTTATGTCGACCTCTACGGGGCTTTATGTCGACCTCTACGGGGCTTTATGTCGACCTCTACGGGGCTTTATGTCGACCTCTATAGGGCTTTATGTCGACCTCTACGGGGCTTTATGTCGACCTCTACGGGGCTTTATGTCGACCTCTACGGGGCTTTATGTTGACCTCTACGGGGCTTTACGTCGACCTCTACGGGGCTTTATGTCGACCTCTACGGGGCTTTATGTTGACCTCTACGGGGCTTTATGTCGACCTCTACGGGGCTTTATGTCGACCTCTACGGGGCTTTATGTCGACCTCTATGGGGCTTTATGTCGACCTCTATAGGGCTTTATGTCGACCTCTACGGGGCTTTATGTCGACCTCTACGGGGCTTTATGTCGACCTCTACGGGGCTTTATGTCGACCTCTACGGGGCTTTATGTCGACCTCTAAGGGGCTTTATGTCGACCTCTAAGGGGCTTTATGTCGACCTCTAAGGGGCTTTATGTCGACCTCTACGGGGCTCTAAGGGGCTTTATGTCGACCTCTATGGGGCTTTATGTCGACCTCTACGGGGCTTTATGTCGACCTCTACGGGGCTTTATGTCGACCTCTACGGGGCTTTATGTCGACCAAACTGTAAGTGAGAAAGCTACATGAGACATGCAGTAATAATTGACTTTTTCGATGAAGTAAAAACATGTGAACAAACTCTACGTGTCTGTCCTCTGACGTGATTCTTAGTTTCCAGTCTGCCTCGCAGTGACGCTGGTCCAGATGATCTGTGCACAGATGTTCAGATCAGACGACTTCAGCATTTCAAGAATTCATTCAATGGAAAGTATTTCTTTGTGTTTTATTTCGTCTTCAGTGAGTCACGTCTGAGCTGCTTCCTTCAGGATGACTTCAGAGACAGAAAGGTAAAAACAGTCTCAGTCTCTTCACTGCTCCGGCTGATTCATGTTGAGTCATCGCGCGGCGGATACTGACGGACGGGAGGGCGGAGGGCAGGGATCGATTGTGCATAATGGAGGGATGATTAAACAAGTGTGCGGAGCAGAGAAAGCTCCATCCATCAGCGCTCGGGGCCGAGTTAAAAGCTTTGTCTGTCCTCTCAGAGAATCAGAAGATCTCCTGATACGCAGCGCTGCATCTCAGCATTATATTCATTTAGACCAGCGGCTCTCGAGCTTTTATTAATAATGTTCCCCCTGTGAACAGTGTTTTTAAGCCATGTACCTCCTAACCAGCGGCAATCATCTTATAGAAACAAAAAGTCTCTATAAAGAGGAAGAATACAGCGACGTCAGCCATAGATTTACTAAACAACAGCCTCGGACCTGGAACATGTTTAAATGATTGTGGAGGTGTGGGGAGGAGGTGTGAGGAGAGAGTGTGGGGAGGAGGTGTGGGGAGAGAGTGTGGGAGAGAGTGTGGGGAGGAGGTGTGGGGAGGAGGTGTGGGGAGGAGGTGTGGGAGAGAGTGTGGGGAGGAGGTGTGGGAGAGAGTGTGGGGAGGAGGTGTGGGGAGGAGGTGTGGGGAGAGAGTGTGAGGAGGAGGTGTGGGGAGGAGGTGTGGGGAGGAGGTGTGGGGAGAGAGTGTGGGGAGGAGGTGTGGGGAGGAGGTGTGGGGAGAGAGTGTGGGGAGGAGGTGTGGGGAGAGAGTGTGGGGATGAGATGTGAGGAGAGAGTGTGGGGAGGAGGTGTGGGGGAGAGAGTGTGGGGAGGAGGTGTGGGGAGAGAGTGTGGGGAGGAGGTGTGGGGAGAGAGTGTGGGGAGAGAGTGTGGGGGAGGAGGTGTTGGGAGGAGGTGTGGGGAGGAGGTGTGTGGAGGAGGTGTGAGGAGAGAGTGTGGGGAGGAGGTGTGGGGAGAGAGTGTGGGGAGGAGGTGTGGGGAGAGAGTGTGGGGAGAGAGTGTGGGGGAGGAGGTGTGAGGAGAGAGTGTGGGGAGGAGGTGTGGGGGAGAGAGTGTGGGGAGGAGGTGTGGGGAGAGAGTGTGGGGAGAGAGTGTGGGGGAGGAGGTGTGAGGAGAGAGTGTGGGGAGGAGGTGTGTGGAGGAGGTGTGGGGAGGAGGTGTGTGGAGGAGGTGTGTGGAGGAGGTGTGTGGAGAGAGTGTGAGGAGAGAGTGTGTGGAGGAGGTGTGTGGAGAGAGTGTGAGGAGAGAGTGTGGGGAGGAGGTGTGTGGAGGAGGTGTGTAAAGGTATTTTACACCGCTGCTGTATTTCAAAATAAGAGTCTAAAAGACGATCAAGATGAGTTAACCTGATAGTTCATTATGATGTTAAGATACAGGGACCTTTAGGGGAGGTGAGGAGCGGGGCGAGGTGTTGGGGGCGGGGTGAGCAGCAAGGGGGGGGGGGGGGGCAGCAGCTGTCTGCGTACCTGCTCCTCCTCACAGCCTCCTCCTCCTCCTCCTCCTCCTCCTCCCCTGGTACTGCAGACAGAAGACAGCGGAGAGCAGACGTCAGTCAGCATCCTCTGTTTGTGACGCAGGTAACAAACTACAAAGAAAAGGTGTGTTTTTAGCAGATAAACCCCCCCCCCCCCCCCCCCCCCCTCTTTTCCAATGAATGTCGCTAGCACAAGTTCCAAAAAGTCGCTAGATGACGTCATACGCTCATTTGCTTATTTGTGACGTCATTACGCAACCATTCGCGTAAAGCTTAGTGGTTGTGTCAGCAAGGTAGATGGAAAGAAAATACAAATGTTTAGCCAAATAATCACAAATTCAATACAGGAATTTATTTTACCTCATAATTATTAGTTAGGGAGCAGATCTCTGAAGTTAAAAAAAACATAAATTCTACCACGGGAGGGAGAAAGATCGATAAAGAAGGCTGCAGAGAGGGGAGGGGAGGGGTTTCTCCTCTGCTCCTCAGTCACAGAACAGCAGACCACGGGAGAGAAATACCTTGCGTGCTCGCTGGACAATGTTGGCGACTTTTCTACAGAAAGTCGCCAGATTTGTCGCTAGCCGCTTTTCTGAAGAAAAAAAGTCGCTAAGGTGGGTCTGAAAAGTCGCTAAATCTAGGGACAAAGTCGCTAAGATGGCAACACTGCTGGTGTGCAAACACATAGAAAACGCCACGCAACAGAAACGCCACGCAGCAGAAACGCCACGCAACAGAAACGCCACGCAGCAGAAACGCCACGCAGGCGGCGTGCAGGAAGTCTTACGTATGCGGAGCAGGTGCTCCGACGCTACGCTTCCACTATAATCAGTGACACTGGAGACAGCGGACAGAGGGCGGCGTAGTGGTGCGTCTGTGTAAATAATAATAAAAGGAAGCGGGAACTCACGGGCCTGAGTTCTGGTCACATGGGCCAAGACTCTGAAGGACTTGGACTGCAGGTTGGCTGCAGCGCTGCGGCGCCCCCATTCGCTCAGGTCCTGGTCCTTCTCCGCACTCTGGACCGCCTGATAGACGGGGGACGCGCTGTCTACCAGAGCAACAGGGAGAGGACTGCAAACCCCCCCCCACAACACCAAACCAAGTCAACACGTAAGACACCACAGACCTCAGCTGGAGGGGAGGGGGGGGAGGAGGACGAGGAGGGGGACTTTAGGGAGACATTGAGTTGGTCTGGGGTAAAGTTTGGGATGCCCTGCTGCTGTTTTTACTGAAAACTAAACAGTTTTTTTATGATTTCTAAAGCTAGACGTTGGATTGATGTGAACGATCTGATAGATAGAAAAGGAAAGCAATATTGAGCTGCTGCTGATTTGATTTTGCACAACATTGACATGAAAACAAAGATGAAAATGGATGCAAATGAGAGCGAGTTAAAGAGGTATTTTAGGTTATTTTCCACTCTATGTTCCCATGTTTTTGTGTCTAAGTGACTAATGTGAACAACAATCTTTGAAGCTGGTCCAGAATTGAGCGAGAACGCTGTAACCTGCCGACCGAGCTGTAATGTAACCCTACAGGACTGATGTTCAGCAGCAGTTAGTCCACTAAAAGTTCTGTTGTTGCTGCTGACAGACTCAGATTATTATTCTAAGTGTCTGACAACATTATGAAAGGATCCCTACAGAGATAGACCTTTTAGTTAAAGAGGAAGATCCTTTTAGTTTAACATGAAACAGCCCCGAAATCACCATCACCAAAACTACACCAGACTCCATGTAAATAATCACTACTTTTAGCGTGTATAGAGCCAGACTCCATGTAAATAATCACTACTTTTAGCGTGTATAGAGCCAGACTCCATGTAAATAATCAGGACTTTTAGCGTGTATAGAGCCAGACTCCATGTAAATAATCACTACTTTTAGCGTGTATAGAGCCAGACTCCATGTAAATAATCAGGACTTTTAGCGTGTATAGAGCCAGACTCCATGTAAATAATCAGGACTTTTAGCGTGTATAGAGCCAGACTCCATGTAAATAATCAGGACTTTTAGCGTGTATAGAGCCAGACTCCATGTAAATAATCACTACTTTTAGCGTGTATAGAGCCAGACTCCATGTAAATAATCAGGACTTTTAGCGTGTATAGAGCCAGACTCCATGTAAATAATCACTACTTTTAGCGTGTATAGAGCCAGCATATCTCCACACGTAAATGGGTGAATTAAGGGTTTATTTCAACCAGACCAGAGTGGTGATTGTTGGAACAGTGGAAAGATTTTTCTGTCCACTTTGAAAGAAGTGTGTTTTACGATGTTAAAAGTCCTGATTATTTACATGGAGTCTGGCTCTATACACGCTAAAAGTAGTGATTATTTACATGGAGTCTGGCTCTATACACGCTAAAAGTAGTGATTATTTACATGGAGTCTGGCTCTATACACGCTAAAAGTAGTGATTATTTACATGGAGTCTGGCTCTATAGACGCTAAAAGTCCTGATTATTTACATGGAGTCTGGCTCTATACACGCTAAAAGTCCTGATTATTTACATGGAGTCTGGCTCTATAGACGCTAAAAGTACTGATTATTTACATGGAGTCTGGCTCTATACACGCTAAAAGTAGTGATTATTTACATGGAGTCTGGCTCTATACACTCTAAAAGTAGTGATTATTTACATGGAGTCTGGCTCTATACACGCTAAAAGTCCTGATTATTTACATGGAGTCTGGTGTAGTTTGGTGATGGTGATTTCGGGGCTGTTTCATGTTAAACTAAAAGGATCTTACTCTTTAACTAAAAGGTCTATCTCTGTAGGGATCCATCCCATAATGTTGTCAGACACTTAGAATAATAATCTGAGTCTGTCAGCAGCAACAACAGAACTTTTGGTGGACGCTGACTGACGTTAGCTTGTTTCTTGCGTAATACTGCACCAATTTCAAAAATTGTTGTTCCCATTATTCACTTACATACATGGGAAAATAGGGTTCAAGTTGAAAATACAAAAGTTACCAAAAGAGCAAAAGGTTAAATGTTTGTTAGACACAGAATAAAGAGACATAAACCACCGAAAGCAGGAGAAAAGGGCTCAGAACATCCAGGTGTGATCCAGTCTGACTTCCTGTTTATTTAAACAATTTATTTTCCTATGCTGAGTTTATTTGTCCGTTTAGTTTTGTATTCTGACGAGTTCTGACGATGAGGACCAACAGGAGTGTGATTGATTGAACCCCGTGTGTGTGTGTGTGTGTGTGTGTGTGTGCGTGTCTGTGTGTGTGTGTGTGTGTGTGTGTGTCTGTGTGTGTGTGTGTGTAAAAGGCATCAGTATTTTTAATGATGGCTACTTGGCAGTTTATAAACGTGACTCCGAAGAGGAAGAAGAGAGGATTGAAGAAGAGGAAAAAGAGTGGATTGAAGAAGAGGAAGAAGAGTGGATTGAAGAAGAGGAAGAAGAGAGAATTGAAGAGGAAGATGAGAGGATTGAAGAAGAGGAAGAAGAGAGGACAGAAGAAGAGGAAGAAGAGAGGACTGAAGACGAGGAAGAAGAGAGGATTGAAGGAGAGGAGGATGAGAGGATTGAAGAAGATGAGAGGAGAGGACTGAAGAAGAGGAAGAAGAGAGGATTGAAGAACAGGAAGAAGAGAGAATTGAAGAGGAAGATGGGAGGACAGAAGAAGAGGAAGAAGAGAGGACAGAAGAAGAGGAAGAAGAGAGGACTGAAGAAGAGAAGACTGAAGAAGAGGAAGAAGTTAGGATTGAAGAAGAGGAAGAAGAGAGGATTAAAGAAGAGGAAGAAGAGCGGATGGAAGAAGAGGAAGATGAGAGGATGGAAGAAGAGGAAGAAGAGAGGATTGAAGAAGAGGAAGAAGAGAGGATTGAAGAAGAGGAAGAAGAGTGGATTGAAGAAGAGGAAGAAGAGAGAATTGAAGAGGAAGATGAGAGGATTGAAGAAGAGGAAGAAGAGAGGACAGAAGAAGAGGAAGAAGAGAGGACTGAAGACGAGGAAGAAGAGAGGATTGAAGAAAAGGAGGATTAGAGGATTGAAGAAGATGAGAGGAGAGGACTGAAGAAGAGGAAGAAGAGAGGATTGAAGATGAGGAAGAAGAGAGGATTGAAGAGGAAGAAGAGAGGACTGAAGAAGAGGAAGAAGAGAGGACAGAAGAAGAGGAAGAAGAGAGGATTGAAGAAGAGGAAGAAGAGAGGACAGAAGAAGAGGAAGAAGAGATGACTGAAGAAGAGGAAGAAGAGAGGACAGAAGAAGAGGAAGAAGAGATGACTGAAGAAGAGGAAGAAGAGAGGACTGAAGAAGAGGAAGAAGAGAGGACTGAAGAAGAGGAAGATGAGAGGATTGATGAAGAGGAAGATGAGAGGATTGAAGAGGAAGAAGAGAGGACTGAAGAAGAGGAAGAAGAGAGGATTGAAGAAGAGGAAGAAGAGAGGATTGAAGAAGAGGAAGAAGAGCGGATGGAAGAAGAGGAAGATGAGAGGATGGAAGAAGAGGAAGAAGAGAGGATTGAAGAAGAGGAAGATGAGAGGATTGAAGAAGAGGAAGATGAGAGGATTGAAGAAGAGGAAGATGAGAAGAGAGGATTGAAGAAGAGGAAGAAGAGAGGACTGAAGAAGAGGAAGAAGAGAGGATTGAAGAAGAGGAAGAAGATAGGGTTGAAGAAGAGGAAGAAGAGTGGATTGAAGAAGAGGAAGATGAGAGGATTGAAGAAGAGGAGGATGAGAGGATTGAAGAAGATGAGAGGAGAGGACTGAAGAAGAGGAAGAAGAGAGGATTGAAGAAGAGGAAGAAGAGAGGACTGAAGTAGAGGAAGAAGGGAGGATTGAAGAAGAGGAAGAAGAGCGGATGGAAGAAGAGGAAGAAGAGAGGATTGAAGAAGAGGAAGAAGAGAGGACTGAAGAAGAGGAAGAAGAGAGGATTGAAGAGGAAGATGAGAGGATTGAAGAAGATGAGAGGAGAGGACTGAAGAAGAGGAAGAAGAGAGGACTGAAGAAGAGGAAGAAGAGAGGACTGAAGAAGAGGAAGATGAGAGGATTGAAGAGGAAGAAGAGAGGACTGAAGAAGAGGAAGAAGAGAGGACAGAAGAAGAGGAAGAAGAGGAAGATGAGAGGACAGAAGAAGAGGAAGAAGAGAGGACTGAAGAAGAGGAAGAAGAGAGAATTGAAGAGGAAGATGAGAGGACAGAAGAAGAGGAAGAAGAGAGGATTGAAGAAGATGAAGAAGAGAGGACAGAAGAAGAGGAAGAAGAGAGGATTGAAGAAGAGGAAGAAGAGAGGACTGAAGAAGAGGAAGAGAGGACAGAAGAAGAGGAAGAAGAGAGGATTGAAGAGGAAGAAGAGAGGACAGAAGAGGAAGAAGAGAGGACAGAAGAAGAGGAAGAAGAGAGGACTGAAGAAGAGGAAGAAGAGAGGATTGAAGAGGAAGATGAGAGGATTGAAGAAGAGGAAGAAGAGAGGATTGAAGAAGAGGAAGATGAGAGGATTGAAGAAGAGGAAGAAGAGAGGATTGAAGAAGAGGAAGATGAGAGGATTGAAGAAGAGGAAGAAGAGAGGACAGAAGAAGAGAGGATTGAAGAAGAGGAAGATGAGAGGATAGAAGAAGAGGAAGATGAGAGGATAGAAGAAGAGGAAGAAGAGAGGACTGAAGAAGAGGAAGATGAGAGGATAGAAGAAGAGGAAGAAGAGAGGACTGAAGAAGAGGAAGAAGAGGAAGAAGAGGAAGAAGGGAAGCGGAGGCGACAGAAGCCGGGCGGGTCTTACCCGCCGTCGTGGCCCATCCCCTGCGTCTGCCCGGCGATGACGTCCATGATGGCGTCCTGCGAGTACATGCTGATGGGCGTGTTGTACTGGGCGTGGATGATGGTGGCCTTGCCGCCGGGGCCCTTCACCTCGATGGGCTTGTGGGTGGGGAGGGCGCCCGGGTTGAACCCGGCGCTGGCGTACGTTGGCAGGGCGACGGAGAGGGGGAAGAAGAGGCGAGGAGAAGAAAGGTGGCGGAACAAAGGTAGAGGGAAGTTTGTGAGGGCGGGAGATGAGACGGAGAGCGACGGCGTGTTACACGAAAATAACACTCGAAAATATGGATTCCATGAATGTAAAGTTCTCTTATTATCAGTCAGTGATCATGTTATGTTATATATATGTATGTATGTATATATATGTTATTATTATGTTATTATTATGTTATTATGTTATTATTAGATCATGTTATGGTATATATATGTATATATGTGTTATTATGATGTTATTATTATGTGATCATGTCCTAAAGCAGGAAAACAACAACAAACCAACCAAAATACATCCAGTTAGAGACGATCAGTCGGATCTATCTGACGTTAATCAAACTGTTCAACGGGTGTGTGTGTCTGTGTGTGTGTGTGTGAGTGTGTGTCTGTGTGTGTGTGTGTGAGTGTGTGTGTGTGTGAGTGTGTGTGTCTGTGAGTGTGTGTGCGTGTCTGTGTGTTTGTCTGTGTTATTGTGTGTGTGTGTGTGAGTGTGTGTGTGTGTGTTTGTGAGTCTGTGTGTGTGTGTGTGTGTGTGTTTGTCTGTGTTATTGTGTGTGTGTGTGTGAGTGTGTGTGTGTGTGTTTGTGAGTCTGTGTGTGTGTGTGTGTGTGTGTTTGTCTGTGTTATTGTGTGTGTGTGTGTGTGTGTGAGAGTGTGTGTGTATGTGCATCTGTGAGTGTATGTGTGTTTGTCTGTGAGTCTGTGTGTGTGTGTGTGTGTGTCTGTGCATCTGTGAGTCTGTGTGTGTGTGTGTGTGTGTGTGTGTGTGGTCATCTGTGAATCTGTGTGTGTGTGTGTGTGTGTGTGCATCTGTGAGTGTATGTGTGTTTGTCTGTGAGTATGTGTGTGAGTGTGTGTGTTTGTCTGTGTGTGTGTGTGTGTCAAACAGCGACGTTTGCTAACAGAAAGGTAAGCAGTGTTTTCTGTAATATATGAATGTTTCTGAGGATGCATGCAGAGCCAATCAGCACACGGCAAACACCCAGAGCCAATCAGAACACGGCAAACACCCAGAGCCAATCAGAACACGGCAAACACCTGAGGAACTAAGAAACATCCCCAAAAACCCTCAGAGGGGGTTTCTGACAGCTGATTAAGTCGCTGCTACAACAACTCTCACAGCAAGATGATGATGCACATTCACTCGCTGAACACACAAAACAGGCAAAAAGTCCAGAAAAAAGCCCCGACTCGGGTAGAACACTATCAGGACCCCATCTCGCACCCGGCGCGGTGCGGCGCAGTTGTCAATTTCCCGTCCTGCGCCCACGTCGTTTAAATAGGAAATGCACCTGCACCCATCTTTGGCCTCGGAGCATTTTACTAATGTGCTGTTAAAATAACAATGAAATGCTGCGTTATTGACTTTAGACCAGGTTTTTGTTGGTCAATGGTGCCATCACTTCCTGCTGCCTCAAGATAGCAACACGCCCAGAATGCACCTGAACACACCTCCCTGTAAGACCAGCACGCCCAGAATGCACCTGAACACACCTCCCCGTAAGACCAGCACGCCCAGAATGCACCTGAACACACCTCCCCGTAAGACCAGCACGCCCAGAATGCACCTGAACACACCTCCCTGTAAGACCAGCACGCCCAGAATGCACCTGAACACACCTCCCTGTATTAACAGCACGCCCAGAATGCACCTGAACACACCTCCCTGTGAGACCAGCACGCCCAGAATGCACCTGAACACACCTCCCTGTAAGACCAGCACGCCCAGAATGCACCTGAACACACCTCCCTGTAAGAAGCAGAAGCAACTAAACTATTTCAGCCATGGTGCTTATGCGTAATTTTAGCCAGCTGTCTATTATTGGACAATGATGTACAGACGATTAAAAAAAGGCAACAGGCAGCACCACAGAACCACACCATGCCTTAAAAGGACCAAACGGCAGAGACGAGACACACAAGATGCACTCGGCGGGAGAGGATACTAACTTGGGAGCAGCGGGGGGGAAAACCTTCGACCGGCAGCAAGGAGAGACAGAAAATGAAGTCATTAGAAAACACATTCCCAGTTTGTTGTGTGAGTTATAACAGGCTGAAACCAATATCCTCCGACAAGCCTGGAGGCTGCAGAGCTGTGAACAGAGACATCGTCCACAGAGGGACACGACCAGCAGTCTTCTCCCAACACACGTTATGCAGACTGACCAGTCCCTCCAGAAAAACCTGGAGTTTTTTTGTGATTGTTGCGGCAAGAATCCTTGATTATGCGGCACGTTTTCTTAAAAAATGTGATGGAATATGCGGGATATTTATGCAATTGTATGTGATGAAATTGCGTACACTTGCAAAAATTGCGGGAACTTGTAAAAGAGAAACAAAGTGATTCCCCCCCAACACCGTGTTCTCACTAGGCGAAATTACATCACTTCATACCGTTCCTATGGCAACAGGGGAAAATGGCTGCTCTCGTGTGAAGTAAACGCAACATTTTTCAACTTCCTGCTGAGATATATGTGACTTTTTTGCAACGAAAATGCGGGGATTATGAAATCACGCAAGCCCCGCATATTTTGCGCGGAAATCGACAATTTATGTAAGTTCCCGCAGTTTTTGTATATTTCCCGCACTTTTTGTAAGTTCCCGCACTTTTTGTAAGTTCCCACAATTTTTGTAAGTTCCCGCACTTTTTGTAAGTTCCCGCACTTTTTGTAAGTTCCCGCACTTTTTGTAAGTTCCCGCACTTTTTGTAAGTTCCCACAATTTCTGTAAGTTCCCGCAATTTTTGTAAGTTCCCACACTTTTTGTAAATTCCCGCACTTTTTGTAAGTTCCCGCACTTTTTGTAAGTTCCCGCACTTTTTGTAAGTTCCCGCACTTTTTGTAAGTTCCCACACTTTTTGTAAGTTCCCGCAATTTTTGTAAGTTCCCGCACTTTTTGTAAGTTCCCGCACTTTTTGTAAGTTCCCACAATTTCTGTAAGTTCCCGCAATTTTTGTAAGTTCCCACACTTTTTGTAAATTCCCGCACTTTTTGTAAGTTCCCGCACTTTTTGTAAGTTCCCACACTTTTTGTAAGTTCCCGCAATTTTTGTAAGTTCCGCACTTTTTGTAAGTTCCCGCACTTTTTGTAAGTTCCCACAATTTTTGTAAGTTCCCACACTTTTTGTAAGTTCCCACACTTTTTGTAAGTTCCCGCAATTTTTGTAAGTTCCCACACTTTTTGTAAGTTCCCACACTTTTTGTAAGTTCCCGCAATTTTTGTAAGTTCCCACACTTTTTGTAAATTCACGCACTTTTTGTAAGTTCCCGCACTTTTTGTAAATTCACGCACTTTTTGTAAGTTCCCGCACTTTTTGTAAGTTCCCACAATTTTTGTAAGTTCCCACACTTTTTGTAAATTCCCGCAATTTTTGTAAGTTCCCACACTTTTTGTAAGTTCCCGCACTTTTTGTAAGTTCCCGCACTTTTTGTAAGTTCCCGCACTTTTTGTAAGTTCCCACAATTTTTGTAAGTTCCCACAATTTTTGTAAGTTCCCACAATTTCTGTAAGTTCCCGCACTTTTTGTAAGTTCCCACAATTTTTGTAAGTTCCCGCAATTTTTGCAAGTTCCCACAATTTCATTGCATAAAATTGTATAAAATTGCATAAATATCCCGCATATTCCATCGCATTTTTTAAGAAAACGTGCCGCATAATCAAGGATTTTTGCCCGCAACAATCACAAAAAAACTCTGTGTTTTTCTGGAGGGACTGATTAAAGGGACAGTCCACTTTGTTCATGGGAGTTGCAGCTCTACGGACGCCTCCATTGGTTAGTTATTTTGCTAGTTTCTAACCGTTTAAACCACCGAAGTCACCCGATGAAAGTAACCACGTATCTGATGGAGGCGGCGGCGGCGGAGCAGCAGCTCCGTGATCTGCGAGGTTAAAGGAGTCTGGTGGCGTTGAAGAGAGATAACGACCTTAAAACTGGACCAGCAGTCAGAGGGACCAACAGCTGTTTGGCCTCTTCAGAGACACAGTAACCCAATCACACAGGCATGCTGGGTAACTGGGCGTGTGTGTGTGTGTGTGTGTGTGTGTGTGTGAATATGAATAGTTATGTAACAGTCAGACACACTTCCGTCCATCATTGCTTCTGTAATACTAGTGTCAAGTTTTAAGTAGCAGAAAATACTCAAGTGAAGTACCTTTGAAGTTGTACTTAAAGAGATATTTTGCTAATTCTAAACAACTGTAAAAATTTGTTCCTATATTTCTTAAAAAACACGAAAATATAAATACCGCAGAATATATTTTTTTTAAATCCTGTTTTGCACGGCTGCATTTAAACTCGAATATTAGTAAAGTGAATATTAGTAAAGTGAATATTAGTGTATGTGTGTTTTTTTCTTTTTCAGAATAAGAGCACATGTGTGAGTGTGTGTGTGTGTGTGTGTGTGTGTTTCTTTCAGAATAAGAACGTGTGTATGTGTGTTTTTTTCGTTTTCAGAATAAGAGCACATGTGTGAGTGTGTGTGTTTTTCTTTTTCAGAATAAGAGCACATGTGTGTGTGTTTTTCTTTTTCAGAATAAGAGCATGAACCAGAATATAATGTGCACGTAAAGGCAGTCTGATACATCTGATCTGTTATTAATCATTAGTTATAATCAGTCTTTGGGAGACTTTAAGACACTGAATGTTCTGATGAGCCCATTTTTCTCCTTCTTTTCGGGGTTAAAGGTCAGCAGAGTCAGTTATTAATCTAAAATCAGATGAAATCTTCCTCCTACAGAGAGACTGTCTGCATGGCAACATGGCAACATGGCAACATGGCAACATGGCA
>CM042437.1:1427319-1447319 GCA_023631565.1 Gymnocephalus cernua | reverse complement strand
ATCTCTGTAGGGATCCATCCCATAATGTTGTCAGACTCTTAGAATAATAATCTTTTTAGCCTCCACGTGAATTCATGTATTCATAGTGTGCATTGTCCCTGATAAATAAACCTGAAATTAACAATCTGAGCCTGTCAGTGGCAAAAACAGAACTATTAATGGACGCAAACTGACCGTGAACATTTGTCCTGAAGGGTTACATTCAAGATTTTCTTGACATTAGTCTCTTAGACAACAATGCATGGTGACATATGGCTTAAAAAGAGCCAGACAATCTCAGATGAAGTGTTTGACAGCTCCAACAGACTGAAAGCCACAGATTTATCACGGTCACTTTGAGCTGCAGCCGGGGAAGAAGAAGAAGAAGAAAAACACCCCCAGTGACCCTGAAATGAAATTGTATTGTACTCTATGTGATTGTGTGTTTTTCATCAGAGGAGGAAGTGTGCTCAAACACAAAGCTTATATTATATCTGCTTCACATCTTTCCTGCAGGCCACCAACATGTGTCTCATTATACGCTGGTATGGACATTCAAAAATCACCCATAGGACCCAGTACCTGTAGTAGACCTGCACCAACTATAGACAGTTAAATACATGGACCAACAGGTCCCGTTGCTCTGGACCGAGACCAGTGAAGTGACTAATGATTGTGTTGTAAATTATCTGTTTTATTTTCTGGTATGTATTATGATGTTTTATGTGGTGTATATGTAACGTATGTTATTTTATTTGTTTACCTGCCCAGGGACAGCAGATGTAAACTAGCTGTTAGCTAACTCTGGTGCAATTACTTTTAATTGTGCATTGTCCCTGTAAAAATAAACAATAAAATGAAAAATGAAAAAGTCACTTTCCCGGTGATGGCTGAGCGTTACTGCGCAAAGGAAGGTGACAAAAAACGGAAGTGACAAAAAATTTGAAACAAATGACAAAAAATTGGAAGAAAGTGACAAAAAATGGAGAAAAAAATGGCAAACAATTTGAAAAATGTGACAAAAAATTGGAAGGAAGTCACAAAAAATGGAAGAAAGTGACAAAAAATTTGAAAGAAATGACAAAAAAAGAGAGATGGGGGGACAACCATAGACCTATATATAAACTGGACCATCAGGTCCCGTTGCTCTGGACGGAGACCAGTAAAGTCACTTTCCCGGTGATGGCTGAGCGTTACTGCGCAGCCTCAAACTGAGCTTGATGACGTAGATGTGATGTTTTTTTTCTCACGTTTTTTTTTCTCACATTTTTTTTCTCACATTTTTTTTCCTCATATTTTTTTTCTCACTTTTTTTTCTCACTTTTTTTTCTCACTTTTTTTTTCTCACATTTTTTCTCACTTTTTTTTCCTCAAATTTTTTTTCCTCAAATTTTTTTTCTCACTTTTTTTTCTCACGTTTTTTTTCTCACATTTTTTTTCTCACTTTTTTTTCTCACTTTTTTTTTCTCACTTTTTTTTTCTCACTTTTTTTCTCACATTTTTTTCCTCAAATTTTTTTTCCTCAAATTTTTTTTCTCACTTTTTTTTCTCACGTTTTTTTCTCACATTTCTTTTCTCACATTTTTTTTCTCACATTTTTTTTCTCGTGTTTTTTCTCACATTTTTTTTCTCACATTTATTTTCTCACTTTTTTTTTCTCACTTTTTTTTCTCACTTTTTTTTTCTCACATTTTTTCTCACTTTTTTTTCCTCAAATTTTTTTTCTCACTTTTTTTTTTCTCACATTTTTCTTCTCACATTTTTTTTCCTCACATTTTTTTTTCTCACATTTTTTTTCTCACATTTTTTTTTGTCACATTTTTTTTCTCACATTTTTTTTTCTCACATTTTTTTTTCTCACATTTTTTTTCCTCACATTTTTTTTTCTCACATTTTTTCTTCTCACATTTTTTTTTCTCACATTTTTTTCTCACTTTTTTTTCCTCACATTTTTTTCTCACTTTTTTTTCTCACATTGTTTTGCTCACATTTTTTTTCTCACATTTTTTTTTCTCACTTTTTTTTCTCACATTGTTTTTCTCACATTTTTCTTCTCACATTTTTCTTCTCACATTTTTTTTCCTCACATTTTTTTTTCTCACATTTTTTTTCTCACATTTTTTTTTGTCACATTTTTTTTCTCACATTTTTTTTTCTCACATTTTTTTTTCTCACATTTTTTTTTCTCACATTTTTTTTCTCACATTTTTTTCTCACATTTTTTTTTCTCACTTTTTTTTCTCACATTGTTTTTCTCACATTCTTCTTCTCACATTTTTTTTCTCACATTTTTTTCTCACATTTTTTTTTCTCACATTTTTTTTCTCACATTTTTTTTCTCACTTTTTTTTCCTCACATTTTTTTTTGTCACATTTTTTTTCTCACTTTTTTTTTTGTCACATTTTTTTTCTCACATTATTTTCTCACTTTTTTTTCTCACATTGTTTTCCTCACATTTTTTTTCTCACATTTTTCTTCTCACATTTTTTTCCTCACATTGTTTTCCTCACATTTTTTTTCTCACTTTTTTTTTCTCACATTTTTTTTCTCACATTTTTTTTGTCACTTTTTTTCTCACATTTTTTTTCTCACTTTTTTTTCTCACTTTTTTTTTCTCACTTTTTTTTTCTCACTTTTTTTCTCACATTTTTTTCCTCAAATTTTTTTTCCTCAAATTTTTTTTCTCACTTTTTTTTCTCACGTTTTTTTCTCACATTTCTTTTCTCACATTTTTTTTCTCGTGTTTTTTCTCACATTTTTTTTCTCACATTTTTTTCTCACATTTTTTTCCTCACATTTATTTTCTCACATTTTTTTTCTCACTTTTTTTTCTCAGTTTTTTTTTCTCACATTTTTTCTCACTTTTTTTTCCTCAAATTTTTTTTCTCACATTTTTTTTTCTCACACATTTTTTTCCTCACATATTTTTTCTCACTTTTTTTTTCTCACATTTTTTTTCTCATGTGTTTTTTCTCACATTTTTTTTCTCATATTTTGTTCCTCACATTTTTTTTCTCACATTTTTTTCCTCACATTTTGTTCCTCACATTTTTTTTCTCACATTTTTTTCCTCACATTTATTTTCTCACATTTTTTTTCTCACATTTTTCTTCTCACATTTTTCTTCTCACATTTTTTTTCCTCACATTTTTTTTTCTCACATTTTTTTTTCTCACATTTTTTTCTCACATTTTTTTCCTCACATTTTTTTCTCACTTTTTTTTCTCACATTGTTTTGCTCACATTTTTTTTCTCACATTTTTTTTTCTCACTTTTTTTTCTCACATTGTTTTTCTCACATTTTTCTTCTCACATTTTTCTTCTCACATTTTTTTTCCTCACATTTTTTTTTCTCACATTTTTTTTCTCACATTTTTTTTTCTCACATTTTTTTTCTCACATTTTTTTTTCTCACATTTTTTTTTCTCACATTTTTTTTCCTCACATTTTTTTTTCTCACATTTTTTTTTCTCACATTTTTTTTTCTCACATTTTTTTCTCACTTTTTTTTCCTCACATTTTTTTCTCACTTTTTTTTCTCACATTGTTTTGCTCACATTTTTCTTCTCACATTTTTTTTTCTCACTTTTTTTTTCTCACATTTTTTTTTGTCACATTTTTTTTCTCACATTTTTTTTTCTCACATTTTTTTTTCTCACATTTTTTTTCTCACATTTTTTTCTCACATTTTTTTTTCTCACTTTTTTTTCTCACATTGTTTTTCTCACATTCTTCTTCTCACATTTTTTTTCTCACATTTTTTTGTCACATTTTTTTTTGTCACATTTTTTTTCTCACTTTTTTTTCTCACATTATTTTCTCACTTTTTTTTCTCACATTGTTTTCCTCACATTTTTTTTCTCACATTTTTCTTCTCACATTTTTTTCCTCACATTGTTTTCCTCACATTTTTTTTTCTCACATTTTTTTTTCTCACATTTTTTTTCTCACATTTTTTTCTCACATTTTTTTTTCTCACTTTTTTTTCTCACATTTTTTTTCTCACATTTTTTTTCTCACTTTTTTTTCCTCACATTTTTTTTTGTCACATTTTTTTTCTCACTTTTTTTTTTGTCACATTTTTTTTCTCACATTATTTTCTCACTTTTTTTTCTCACATTGTTTTCCTCACATTTTTTTTCTCACATTTTTCTTCTCACATTTTTTTCCTCACATTGTTTTCCTCACATTTTTTTTCTCACTTTTTTTTTCTCACATTTTTTTTCTCACATTTTTTTTGTCACTTTTTTTCTCACATTTTTTTTCTCACATTTTTTTTTCTCACTTTTTTTTCTCACATTGTTTTTCTCACATTCTTCTTCTCACATTTTTTTTCTCACATTTTTTTGTCACATTTTTTTTTGTCACTTTTTTTTTCTCACTTTTTTTTTTGTCACATTTTTTTTCTCACATTATTTTCTCACTTTTTTTTCTCACATTGTTTTCCTCACATTTTTTTTCTCACATTTTTCTTCTCATTTTTTTCCTCACATTGTTTTCCTCACATTTTTTTTCTCACTTTTTTTTTCTCACTTTTTTTTTCTCACATTTTTTTTGTCACTTTTTTTCTCACATTTTTTTTCTCACATTTTTTTCTCACATTTTTTTTTCTCACTTTTTTTTCTCACATTGTTTTTCTCACATTCTTCTTCTCACATTTTTTTTCTCACATTTTTTTCTCACATTTTTTTTTCTCACATTTTTTTTTCTCACATTTTTTTTCTCACTTTTTTTTCCTCACATTTTTTTTTGTCACATTTTTTTTCTCACTTTTTTTTTTGTCACATTTTTTTTCTTACATTATTTTCTCACTTTTTTTTCTCACATTGTTTTCCTCAAATTTTTTTCTCACATTTTTCTTCTCACATTTTTTTCCTCACATTGTTTTCCTCACATTTTTTTCTCACTTTTTGTTCTCACATTGTTTTTCTCACATTTTTCTTCTCACATTTTTTTTCTCACATTTTTTTTCTCATATTTTGTTCCTCACATTTTTTTTCTCACATTGTTTTCCTCACATTTTGTTCCTCACATTTTTTTTCTCACATTTTTTTCCTCACATTTATTTTCTCACATTTTTTTTCTCACATTTTTCTTCTCACATTTTTCTTCTCACATTTTTTTTCCTCACATTTTTTTTTCTCACATTTTTTTTTCTCACATTTTTTTTTCTCACATTTTTTTCTCACTTTTTTTTCTCACATTGTTTTGCTCACATTTTTTTTCTCACATTTTTTTTTCTCACTTTTTTTTCTCACATTGTTTTTCTCACATTTTTCTTCTCACATTTTTCTTCTCACATTTTTTTTCCTCACATTTTTTTTTCTCACATTTTTTTTCTCACATTTTTTTTTGTCACATTTTTTTTCTCACATTTTTTTTTCTCACATTTTTTTTTCTCACATTTTTTTTCCTCACATTTTTTTTTCTCACATTTTTTTTTCTCACATTTTTTTTTCTCACATTTTTTTCTCACTTTTTTTTCCTCACATTTTTTTCTCACTTTTTTTTCTCACATTGTTTTGCTCACATTTTTTTTCTCACATTTTTTTTTCTCACTTTTTTTTCTCACATTGTTTTTCTCACATTTTTTTTTGTCACATTTTTTTTCTCACATTGTTTTCCTCACATTTTTTTTTCTCACATTTTTCTTCTCACATTTTTTTCCTCACATTGTTTTCCTCACATTTTTTTTCTCACTTTTTTTTCTCACTTTTTTTTTCTCACATTTTTTTTGTCACTTTTTTTCTCACATTTTTTTTCTCACATTTTTTTTCTCACATTTTTTTCTAACATTTTTTTTTCTCACTTTTTTTTCTCACATTCTTCTTCTCACATTTTTTTTCTCACATTTTTTTTTCTCACATTTTTTTTCTCACTTTTTTTTCTCACTTTTTTTTCCTCACATTTTTTTTGTCACATTTTTTTTCTCACTTTTTTTTTTGTCACATTTTTTTTCTTACATTATTTTCTCACTTTTTTTCTCACATTGTTTTCCTCACATTTTTTTTCTCACATTTTTCTTCTCACATTTTTTTCCTCACATTGTTTTCCTCACATTTTTTTCTCACTTTTTGTTCTCACATTGTTTTTCTCACATTTTTCTTCTCACATTTTTTTTCTCACATTTTTTTTCTCACATTTTTTTCTCACATTTTTTTTCTCACATTTTTTTGTTCTCACGTTTTCTCGTGAGATACAAGGAAATGGAGCCTTTACGCGTTGTCGTGTTTCTTTAGAAATAAACAACGTCTTTAAACGCTTCAGATGTAAAGTTATTGGCTGTCAAAGTGACGCCAAAATGAATGGCAGTCAATGGAATGCTAACGGGGGGGTGATGGTTTATTAGCATCAAAATGGCGCCATAGGAGGCTTCACTCTGAGGAGAGAGGCTTGCCGCCTTGGTACCAACTATATCTGACCAGATCGGCACAGAAGGCAGACAAGGTGTGCATGGATACAACCATATACTGTGTATTTATATTAATAAACAGTCCATGGATACAACCCATCCACTGTCGGTGGACTTCAACCCGCTCTCTTCTGGTCGTAGATATACATACGCTAACGCCAGAACTAACCAAGCAAAAAACTCATTTATTCCCATGACAATAACCAATTAAATAAGACATGGGGAGGGGTATGACTGGAGGAGGCATGTATATATATATATATGTGTGTGTGAAGTACTGTGCAGTAGTTTCATTTATTTATGACATTAGGCCTTTTAGTGAAGTGCAATATACTGCTTTTTACTGTATTCTACTTATTGATGTGTGTATGTTATGTGTTAGATAAATACTGCAGTAGATGTCTGGTTCAATGTTATTAATATATTACCATTGCACTGATCTGCCTTGCATTGTACTCATATTTAAATCCTAAAATCTCAGACTATTGACCGATATTGCACTAATCCTTCCCTATCTTTTTGTATATTTTTTGTAAAATTGTGAATTCTATTGTATTGTTATACTGTACTGTACTAACAGTATCTTTTATATTCTTACCGTCATCTGTGTTTTTATTCTTAATATGTTAAGTGTTGTACTTTGAGAGCAAAGATTACTGGAGTCAAATTCCTTGTTTGTCTACGCAAATCTGATTTTGATTCAATGTTTGTGTTGCGGATTATGAGTCAATATGCCTGCACTGTACAACAAATTGTATCTCTGGGACATTCAAGTTTTCTAAGTCTAAGTATAAGTCTAAGGCTCCTCATCCTCAGCCAAACGTCTTATCTTCATCACCCAGAGGGTTTGCGGTTATGAGACCCTGCTGTGGACCAACATTCATTTCCTCAGGGAGCTTATCAGATCTCTCCTGTCAGACACCTTCAGGGTACCAGGAGCAGGATTTCACTCTGGTTCAGCCCCGAGTGACACGGACACAGCCGGATCTTCTACATCGTTTTGTCTCTCTGTCTGTGTGTGTGTGTGTGTGTGTGTGTGTACCGCTGTGTTTGTGTGTGTGTGTGTGTCTGTGTTTGTGTGTGTGTGTGTGTGTGTGTGTGTATGTGTGTGTGTGTGTGTGTATGTGTGTGTCTCTGTGTGTGTGTGTCTGTCTGTGCTTGTGTGTGTGTGTGTGTCTCTATGTGTGTGTCTGTCCGTCTGTATGTGTGTGTGTCTCTGTGCTTGTGTGTGTGTGTGTGTGTGTGTGTGTGTGTGTGTGTGCGTGTGTCTATGTGTGTGTGTGTGTGTGTGTGTACCGCTGTGTTTGTGTGTGTGTGTCTGTGTTTGTGTGTGTGTGTGTGTGTGTGCGTGTGTGTATGTGTGTGTCTCTGTGTGTGTGTGTGTGTGTCTGTGCTTGTGTGTGTGTCTCTGTGTGTGTGTGTGTGTGTGTGTGTGTGCGTGTGTCTATGTGTGTGTGTGTGTGTGTGTGTGTGTGTGCTTGTGTGTGTGTGTGTGTGTGTGTGCTTGTTTGTGTGTGTGTACCTGCAGCACGTAAAGTCCAGTTCAGACCAAAACAAATTTACTTTTTTTTTATTATTTAATTTGTTTTTAATGCATTTCTTAATGTCCTTTAATAATTTAAATTTTTTAATTTATTTCCTAATTTTGATTCAGTTTTAATAATATTAATTAATTATTTAAAAAAATATATTTTTAATCCTTTTAATTAATTTTTTAAAATTTTAATTAGGGTTTTTTCTTTTAAATCTTTGTGTGATATGCGCTGCATTTATTACAGTTGATCACACTGGATCTTCAGGGGCCTCATGTATAAAAGATTGCGCAGCTTTCATACCAGAAGATGGCGTACGACCAAAACTAGAAAAGTACCTACGCACAGAAATATTCAGATGTATAAAACCGGACGTACGCCAGGTCCTGCGCACCTTTCCTTTATACGTCACAATCAACGTGAAATTGAGCGCACATGAATGAGCCACTGACCCCGCCTTGCCTCCTCCCATAAATGAATATGGAAATTACTATAAATGGGTTATCCCGCTGCAGACGGAAAAAAACTTCACCGAGGTTTAGGTGCTGATCGCGGAAGTGGAGGCGAGAAATGTTTTTCTGTCTGGAGGTTTGTCATCTCGGATAAGCAATAAAAGAAAATGCCCAGAGTGGTAAATGGTGACCAGGCAGTGAATGGCAGAAATTAAAAAAACAATGTCTAATGTCGAAGTGGAAATCAAGAGAATAGAGGCAGCACCACACCAGTTACAGAACAACATCTCAGTGTCAGTCCAAATGACGCACAATAAGCAGTTTGAACTCACTGATGTAATGCCATTTATTTTAAGTGTTAGTCGGCTAGAGCGCGAGAGAGATCCGAATCAGAGGAGAGGTTAGCGAGGCCAACGTCTCCACGGCAGGTGACAGTGCGCACGGATCCGCTGCGCCACGCATGGATGAAATAATGAAATAGTAAATAGGACTACAGTAACAGAAATATGTGCAGAATCAAGACAGTCAAGACGGCCCAGTGTTTGGTGCACCGGGTACACCTTGTTCACTTAATAGCCTACAAATCATCCACGGGATCAATTACGCATCACATGAGTTTGCCCCCCCGACACAGCGTTTGTTCCTGGGGAGATGGAGCCGTGCGTCCCGCCTCCCGTGCGCCATGGATGTCTGAGCCTCAGTAACTACAGACTTACAGACACTAACAAAAAGATCGCCACGGACAGATGTAATATAGGCTATTACATTTTTCAATGCCGATATTTTTGTTGCACAGTGAGTATATATTTCATCTAAATACAGAGGATGACTGAATATATTTCCCGTCCTCATGTTTAACAGGTTAAGTAGCCGGCAGATTAAACAGTTAATAGTGTGAAAGATGTGAAACATTATCCATATAAATGATCAAACTTTTATGGAGTATCAGCGGGTATAAATATGTTTTTTCATAGACAACGTCACAGACATATGCCAGTAAGTGAAGTGGAAACTTTATTTTGTAATGTTTGCTGATTTTCAGCACTTTTAACTTAGAATTCGCCACGTTACAGAGCCAGACTAGACTTTGCGGACGGTCCGCACATTCTCACGACTGCTCAACAGTTTGCGTGACGGCCCGCACATTCTCACGTCAAGTTTTTCTTTATACATCAGGAAATGTCCGTGACAACCAGCGTACGCAAGCTTTTTGTGCGTACGCAACGTTTATACATGAGGCCCCTGGACTGTTGAAACTAGTTTAACTCATCTTTCTGGCAGAGAGTTCTTTGTTTCAATAGATTTCTCAAAGTAATCTTTTTGGGGGTTCCTCAAGGCGCGATTTTAGGGCCACTATACCTTTACATTTTAATGTTACCTTTCGGCAATTTCAGCGGTAAACACAACATCTCTTTCCTTGCTTTAACTAATCCATTTAACTTATTTTTATAACCTTGTGTTATCTTTCCGTCGACCGAGTAACTTTTGGACTTTCTAGGTCAAAATTTAAACTTTTTTTTTCAAACGCTTGTCACTTTTACAAAGTTTTTCTTGTCACTTTTTCTGATGTTTTTGTCGATTTCTTTCTGCGCCTTTTGATGTTTTTGTGGGGGGTTTTCTGCACGTTTTTGAAGATTTCTGTCTCGTGATGTCTTCTCGTTAACCGAGCAACTTTTTGTTTTTCTTGGTCAAAATTTGGGTGTCTTTTTCGCCATTTTTGTCACTTTTTTCAACGTTCTTTTATGAATTTTTATTTTTTTTAAATGCTATGAAATGGTCTGAAAACCAGTCAGTATCTGGTGTTAGGGATAGTGTTCATCCCTCTCTCTCTCTCTGTCTTTCTGTCTCCCTCTCTCTGTCTCTCTCTCACTCTCTCTCTCTGTATCTCTCTCTCTCAATTTCAATTTTCAATTTCATGTTGCTTTATTGGCATGACAAAAAATACCTCTGTTGCCAAACCATAACAACAAACATACATATAAACAACAAGGAGTCTCTTCTCTCTCTCCCTCTCTCTCTCCCTCTCTCCCTCTCTCTCTCTCTGTCTCTCTCTCTCTCTCTTTCTCCCTCTCTCTCTCTTTCTCTCTCTCTCTCTCTCCCTCTCTCTGTCTCTCTCTCTCTCTCCCTCTCTCTCTCTCTCTCTCTCCCTCTCTCTCTCTGTCTTTCTCTCTCCCTCTCTCCCTCTCTCTCTCTCTCTGACTGCAGTTCGTCGTCCCGAGACAACAGGAGGGTTGATGAATAGTAAATGTTTTGATAAAATACAGTAAAGAAACTTTCTTGTATAGTCGATGCAGTGACTCGTACGATAAGAAAACTGTGTAGTTCAGTGATTAGTTTCTGTCTTTACTTGGTCATGGTGAGCGCCAGGTTGTAGTTGGCCATCTTGATTTTGTTCTGGGCCTCCAGGTGAGTCATCCCGTCGGTGCCGACGCCGTCGATGGCGACGATGACATCACCCTGGACCAGGTTACCCTGCGCCGCCTTGCTGCCCGGAGTAATCTGTCCAAAACACAAAAAACAAAGACTTTTAGATCCTTAATCAGACACATGATGAGATGGCTTAACGCCAACCACGCACCTGTTACCTGTTGTCCTTGTTTTTGTCCATTCTTTCAATGTTTTTGTCCATTTTCTGACACTTTTTTCAATGTTTATGTTAAGTTTTGTGCATTTTTTCAATGTTTCTGTCCTTTGAGTGACACTTTTTTAATGTTTTTGTCAATTTGTCCAATGTTTTTGTCCATTTTGTTGACACTTTTTCAATGTTTTGTCGATTTTGTCAATGTTTTTGGCCATTGTTTGACACTTTTTCAATGTTTTGTCCATTTTTTCAATGTTTTTGTCCATTGTTTTACACTTTTTCAATGTTTTGTCCATTTTTTCAATGTTTTTGTCCATTGTTTGACACTTTTTCCATGTTTTTGTCAATTTTTTCAATGTTTTGTCCATTTATGTTTTTACACTTTTTCAATGTTTTTGTCCCTTTTTTCAGTTTTGTCCATTTTTTTCAATGTTTTTGTCATTTTTTTGACACCTTTTCAATGTTTTGTCCATTTTTTCAATGTTTTTGTCTTTTTTTTGCCCGCTGACCCTTTTGTCCACTACCACCAGTACTGTGTACGCGCCACTCACCAACATATTACCACTACTGTTACACTTGTTTTTGGAATTCATGGTCAATAAACCCCTTTTAAAGGAAATTATACAAATTTATAAGATTTTGGAGTCAAAAAAGCAGAAATTAAGACTTATTTTGACTAATATCAGAGGAATCTATGTTGATGGTGTACATCAAAGTCTAGTCCGAATACTGTTTAGAAACCGTTTACATTTTTTTCAAATGCTATAAAACTGAAGAAAACAGTCAAAATGTAATGAAAGTATATAGTGATCATTAATTGTACTTGTGAAGAGCGTTGTAGGGAACCATCCGTGTTATTTTGGGGGTAATTTGGTTAAAAAGAAACCAATATTTCTAATATAGACATTTTGATAACGGATCAAATTTGACCCGAGGACGACATGAGCGTTAAAGACGCAACGTTTTTCAGATTTTATGTCATCTCCTTTTTGTTTATTCATATCCTGAATGTTGAGGTCGCAGCAGGGGTCAATCTGCATCTTTCAATCGTTTAATCACGGGAAGCTACGAGGAAAAGCTTCACCGTTTCACTAGAAAACAATCAGTCAGATGGGAACAGAATTAATCAATATGTCAATGATTAGTGTGTCTGCAAACTAAAGTGCCCTTAATCTGAAAATCCAACCCCCCCCCACCCTCAGGAGTGAAGTTTTGACCCTCATTCACACAGTTACACAACAAAAAGGGTCGACAAGCCTAAACATATAAACATAAAACAACTAAACTACATTTCAGAGAATTAGTAGATTTAAAAATGCCCCAACTCTCAGGTAAAAAAAACACTTTTTTGACGTGTTTTTCGATGACTTTGACACTTTTTCTGACATTTTTGCCCCTTTTTTGTCACGTTTCTGTCATTTTTTTCAACCTTTGACACATTTTTTCACTTCCACTAACCACTAACACCAACTTCTAACCACTATAGTTTGTTATTTTTGGAATTCATGGTCAATAAACCTCGTGTATATGAAGTTATACCTCATTTTTCAGTTAAAAAAAGCTGAAATTAGGAATAACTTTGACTAATATTAGATATTGATGGATAATCAAAAGACAGTATGTCACAGTTTAGCCAGGATACCGTTTACATTTGTTTTTTTTCAGGAGGACAACAGGAGGGTTAAAATCTGAACTGAAACATTGGAAATTTGTTTAACGAAGACAACAAATGTGAGAAGGAAGAAGGAAATGGCTGCAGGTATATAGGAGTACTTGTACCTGTTGTACTCCTTACGGATGTACATCTTAGACGGGAGCCAGACGGCAAGGACTGAAATTCAGGGAATAAGGGGTGGGAACTGTCGGAGCGAATAGCATCAGCTTTCCTGACTATCTGTCCGTGAAACAGGTCTGATTTTGGACCTCGGGCCTCCTCAAGTCCTCCGCTCGCCTCCCTTCCTCGCGTCTTAGTCCCTCCCACCGAGGAGGCTCGGGAGAGACGCGAGGAAATCACCGGAGGAGAGAGGCAACGAGCAAATTCTGGTTCACACCTTGGTCACCTCCCGCCTAGACTATTGCAACTCTCTCCTCTATGGTTTACCTGACAAATCCATCCATAAACTACAACTAGTCCAAAACTCTGCTGCCCGCATCATTACCAGAACCCCCTCCATCAGTCACATAACACCTGTCCTGCGGCAACTTCATTGGCTCCCCTTCAAATACCGCATCATTTACAAGATCCTACTCCTTACATTTAAAGCCATCAACAATCTTGCCCCTCAGTATCTCACTGAACTCGTCCATATCAAGACACCCACCCGTTCTCTCAGGTCCTCTTCCTCCATCCAGCTCATCCTCCCACCTGCTCGTCTGGTTACCATGGGGTCTAGAGCCTTCAGCCACTCAGCCCCCCACCTCTGGAACTCCCTGCCCCAATACATTCAACACTCCACGTCCATAACCACTTTCAAATCTCACCTAAAAACTTATCTTTTCAGACAGGCTTACTCTCTTTAACTCTTTTTCTTCATTTGTGCTTTGCCTGTTCTTTTTATTAACAGTATTATGATGTTATTTTACTGTTTGTTGCTCTGTTTGTTTAATGGATTGAGTGTTTTATGGTTGATTTTGTAAGGTGACCTTGAGTGTTTAGAAAGGCGCCTATAAATAAAATGCATTATTATTATTATTATTATCAAATGTGTTTTAGAGAGAAGAGACGGACAATTTTTCTAATTGTCAGTAAACACAAAGTATTGGACAAATTCAAATGTTGACGGGATGATGGCGCTACATGAAAAGTCACCAAAAGTTATTACAATTAAGTCAGTTTGGAGGAGAACATTAACTTTATTTTTTTTTTGCACTTATTTATTTTTTTATTTGACAATGACATACAATAACATTGGACGAACCATATGTATTAGTATGAGTGTTATAGCACACATGCTAATTTTCAACACCTGTCCACGGGAGGCTTTTAACAAGCAAATACAATAAGAAAAAAAATGATAATAACAATATTAACACAAACATAACTACAATATACCATATAGCTTAAAAAAAATGAAAACAAGAAGAATAAACAGCAAAAAATCAGAATTAAAGACTATTAATAGTAGGTTATTCATGTGAGCACTGTTGTTTAGTTTTTAGCCATTGTTTAAGTCCTCTTTTAAAAGCATTTTCTCTCGGCGATTGATAAGTTTTCAGTCCCTCAAGAAAAACGTGATCATGCAATCGCATAATTCAACGCATAATCAGCCAAAGTCTGCATATTTATGCGGGGGGGGGGGGGGGGGGGGGCGCATTTTTTCAAATACGCCGCACTTTCGCCGCATAAATTGCCGATTTCCGCGCAAAATATGCGGCTTGCATGATTTCATAATCCCCGCATTTTCATTGCAAAAAAGTCACATATATCTCAGCAGGAAGTTGAAAAATGTTGCGTTTACTTCACACGAGAGCAGCCATTTTCCCCTGTTGCCATGGGAACGTTATGAAGTGACGTAATTTCACCTACTGAGAACACGATGTTGGGGGGGAATCACTTTGTTTTCTCTGTTTCATCAAACTGCAGTTTTTGCAAGTTCCCGCAATTTTATCGCATAAAATTGCATAAATATCCCGCATATTCCATCACATTTTTTAAGAAAACGTGCCGCATAATCAAGAATTTTTGCCCGCAACAATCACAAAAAAACTCTGTGTTTTTTTCTGGAGGGACTGGGTTTTATCTCATCTTATCTCATGAATGTCCCTACAAGATTTCATCGCAATCCCGTCTAGTAGCTGCTGAGATATTTCACTCCGGGACCAAAGTGGTGCTCAGACAGATTAGCTGACATGCCGTGGCTAAAAATAGTTCTCAGCTTGGGGTTTTAAGTTAACAATAATGTGAGAATATCACGTAGAATCGTGCACTTCATCACCTGAATCTCCTAAAAGCAAGTGACGAGTTTCATCCATCAGATGAAGAGTGCGTCTGCAGATGTGGAAACATTTAAAAGTTGTAGACGTTGTAAGTTTTCCCTCACTGAGGCGGCGTGTGGCCTCGTGGCGCCTCTAACACAAGTGTTCATGCCTGAGTGTTAAACCCCGGGACAGCTGTCCGTGCACCGCTAACCCCCGCTGACTCACATCCACTCTCTCTGATTACTCCCCGAAAAATCCCTCCCGCTCCTCCGTGCTCTGTCTTTCTCGCCACTGCTATAAAACCCTGAAAACTGAGTGACCTTTGGCCTCTACCTGCCTCCTCAGGCTGTCAGCTATCTTTTATATATATATATATATATATATATATATATATATATTCTTTTATACATCATTGTACGTATATGTATATAAGTAGATAAGTGTATGTATATATACATAAATGCACACACTTACCTACATATATACATACATACACGCCTACATATATGAGGGCGGAGGGCGTCCGCTGCGTGGCGTGAGCGTGTCGGCTACATTGCGTGAGCGTGTCTGCTGCGTGGCGTGAGCGTGTCGGCTGCGTGGCGGCTGCGTGGCGGCTGCGTGGCGTGAGCGTGTCGGCTGCGTGGCGGCTGTGTGGCGGCTGTGTGGCGGCTGCGTGGCGTGAGCGTGTCAGCTGCGTGGCGTGAGCGTGTCAGCTGCGTGGCGTGTCCATTTTTATTCCAGCTTCCATGTTTACAGGTCAGAGCGTGCACGCTGCCTGCGTGACACGCACGTCTCAGAAAACGCGTGCGTGCTAGAAATAGACCCGACGCCTATTTTTCACGCCACACGCCAGCGTGTTGGAAGAGTTTCAGACAAAATAGAATAGGAAAAGATGTTTATTTGTCATTTAGACACAAATACATTTAATAAATGACATGTTGATGTTTGGAAGTCTCGAGGTTTTGACATAAATGCAGAAATATAAATGTAATTTAAAAAATATATATATATATGCAAATATGTCACCCGTCAATACAGAACCAAATATTCTGGAGTTTATTTCACCGTCAATACTGCCGACGTTGTCTTTGCTGTAATCAGATCAGAATATATTTATGTTTATGTTTATGGGAAACATCCATGTGTCCAGACAAGGCGAGCAGCAGCAGCAGCGCCGCGTCAGACACGTTTCTGGTGTGCAAAGACATAAAAAACTCCAAGCAGCCGCCACGCAACGCTCACGCCACCCAGCCAGCGTGCAGGAGGCCTCACGCACGTGTCGCGACACACAGAACATTTCTCACGTCTCTGTTTAGCGTCTGCTCTCTCCTCCGGCCTCCTGCCTGTGACCTGGAAATCGATCTCGGCGCTCCCCTCTCAAAAGGACGTCTCAATTCCTAAAATACATCTGGAGGAAAGAGGAGGCTCGCCGGAGGAGCTGCGAGCGAGGACGCACAGGTGCTAAAGACATTCGTAGAGAGTAGATTCTACGCAGAACCATAAATCAGGCAAAGAGAGACAAACTACAGAAGCTACACTCTCAGAAATAAAGGTACAGTGAGGGTACAATTAAGTACTATAAGGTACAATTTTCACAAATGTGCCAGCAATGGTACAAACATGTCTCCAGCTGAGTACCAACAAGTACCTTTCCAATGAAAAGGGTACACAATGAAATATGCATGGCGAAAGGTACATACAGGTACCCCCTTTGAAAAGGTACATTGTCACATATTAAGTTATAGTTAAGGTACAACATTTGCAAATGTACCATTAAAGGTCCTATCGTGTTCCCATGGGGTACTAAGAAGTACCTTTCGGGTACAAATCCTGTAGGGTACAAAAAAGTACCTTATTCAAGTCAAAGGGTACACTTCCTGTGGGGTACTAAGAAGTACCTTTCGGGTACAAATCCTGTTGGGTACAAAAAAGTACCTTATTCAAGTCAAAGGGTACACTTCCTGTGGGGTACTAAGAAGTACCTTTCGGGTACAAATCCTGTTGGGTACAAAAAAGTACCTTATTCAAGTCAAAGGGTACACTTCCTGTGGGGTACTAAGAAGTACCTTTTGGGTACAAATGCTGTAAGGTACAAAAAAGTACCTTATTCAAGTCAAAGGGTACACTTCCTGTAGGGTACAAAAAAGTACCTTATTCAAGTCAAAGGGTACACTTCCTGTGGGGTACTAAGAAGTACCTTTCGGGTACAAATCCTGTTGGGTACAAAAAAGTACCTTATTCAAGTCAAAGGGTACACTTCCTAAGAACTACTAAGAAGTACCTTTCAAGTGACAGGGTACACAATCCTCTCTCAACATGTTAGTCCTATAGAGCATTTAGGTCCATTATTGGGGTACACATTTGCTCCCAAAGGGTACAAACTGTAAGAGAACAAGTATGTACCCTTGTAAAGGGGTACAACTGGTGTACCTTCGAGGGTACTGCCCCAGTGACAAGCAGTTGGACCCCTTAAGGTACAGATATGGCACATTATTTCTGACAGTGTACATGATTTCAAAACAGCCATATTTGAGTGTGCACCTCCACAAATAAGCCCTGAAAACTGCACTTTCCCAGCGGATCTGTGCAGCAGAAATGCAACGTGAACGTAATCTACGGACAACACGGAGCTTTCGTCTCCACAAGTTGCTCTGACATTTGTTCCAGCAGCAGACGGAGGCCTGCAGAGTGGCAGGGAGCGTCTGCGGCTGCTGACAGGCCGGAGGCTGTTTTTAGCCTCAGAAGGTCACACACACACACACACACACACACACACACACACACACACACACAGACACACACACACACACACACACACACACACACACACACACACACACACACACACACACACACAAACACACACACACACACGTCTTATCAGCTCTTCCTCTACTGTTGCAGACCTACAGAGTCAGTGTGTTCGATATAATCCAGATTCACATTTTTAACTCCAGGTTGTAGTCAGACTCCATCACTGTATGAATGTTACTTTCTCAACGCTGTTGTCATTACATTACTTTTACATTACATTACATTACATTAGATTACATTACATTACATGTCATTTAGCTGACGCTTTTATCCAAAGCGACTTACAATTAAGTGCTTTCAACTGTGAAGGTACAAACTCCAGACAACAAGTAGTAAGTGCAAGTACATTAGCTTTAAATAAGTAAAACTACAAAGAGACGTATAAAAGTGCAAGTACATTAGCTTTAAGTAAGTAAGCTCCAAAGAGACACATGAAAGTGCAAGTACATTAGCTTTAAGTAAGTAAGCTCCAAAGAGACACATGAAAGTGCAAGTACATTAGCTTTAAATAAGTAAAACTACAAAGAGACATATGAAAGTGCAAGTACATTAGCTTTAAGTAAGTAAGCTCCAAAGAGACACATGAAAGTGCAAGTACATTAGCTTTAAATAAGTAAAGCTACAAAGAGACGTATAAAAGTGCAAGTACATTAGCTTTAAGTAAGTAAGCTACAAAGAGACATATTAAAGTGCAAGTACACAGCTTTAAGTAAGTAAAGCTACAAAGAGACATATGAAAGTGCAAGTACATTAGCTTTAAGTAAGTAAGCTACAAAGAGACATATGAAAGTGCAAGTACATTAGCTTTAAGTAAGTAAGCTACAAGGAGACATATGAAAGTGCAAGTACATTAGCTTTAAGTAAGTAAAGCTACAAAGAGACATATGAAAGTGCAGGTTCAAGATTTTTTTTTTATTTATATATATATTTTTTATCCAAGGTGTAGTCGGAAGAGATGTGTTTTAGCCTTGTCCAGCAGATTAGTTTAGTTTAAGTTTATTTAGCAGGACAATGTGCAGTTACATTAAAAAGATGGCTGCACCAGATTTAGCATTATGCTACTTTCCATCTGTAGTCCTCCACAATTAAAATGACATAACAGAGTTAAGTACACGACAAAAAACAATAGACATAACATGTTTATACAACAAAGACAGGTAATACAATATAAACAGGCTATTTACACCGAAGGTGCAGTACACAAATATACACAACAATGGAGTAAAGTGCGTTAGTGAGAGCAGGTCTGATGGTCTAAAAGCAAGTTTTTAACTGCCCGCGAGAAGCTTTTCAAATTGGAGATGTTCTTTAAATTGTTAGGAAGCCCATTCCATTCTTTGACTGCATTATAGGAAAAGGCTCATTGAGAAAAGACAGATTTTCTTTTGGGAACGTTGCAATCACCCCTGGATACAGACCTCAAGGCTCCGTCTGTCAGCTCAGAGCGTAGATCTGGTTATAAGTTGTAAGATATCGTGGACGCGGTGTGATCGTACTGTAGGAAGTGTATAAAAGTATGTGGGTCAGTGTGAAAGTAGGCCACCCTGCAGTCGGGTCGGACAGACCTCACATTGTTCGAGTTCAGTGAGACAAACTCTCCAAACATTTGTTTGCTCTAATCCAGCCGGTTGTGATGAAAAAATCTGGAAGCGGAGGAACCCTGAAATCAGCTAACAGACCCTGCAGAGGAGTTTTATGTAGGAAGTGATGTGTCTGAGGCCCTGCTGGGAGACACACACACACACACACGCACACACACACACACACACACACACACACACACACACACACACACACACACACACACACACACACACACACACACACACACACACACACACACACACACACACACTTGAGGAGAGTGTGGCAGCGGTGGAGTCATGGATCTTATTTGGGTTTCCCCTGACGTTAAACTGTTTGGGATCCCCTGACGTGCGACGGCGTGCAGAGGGATCAGGAGTTTATTGAGCGCTGAGTCGGCGCCATGTGTTACAGCAGGAGTCCGGTTCACGAGAGATCGGCTTTCACACGGACTGTAAAACTTTATTTAAACAGCTCAGAGCGACGCTCAACTGCACGCCGAGCAGAGAAGACAAGTACTGAACTCACACATGTTGGAGCAGATTGGTGTGTGTGTGCGCGTGTGAGTGTGTGTGTGTGTGTGTGTGTGTGTGCGTGTGTGTTTGTAGGTGTGTGTGTGTGTGTGTGTGTGTGTGTGTAGGTGTGTGTGTGTTTGAAGGTGTGTGTGTGTGTGTTTGTAGGTGTGTGTGTGTGTGTGTTTGTAGGTGTGTGTGTGTGTAGGTGTGTG
>CM042437.1:1379819-1422319 GCA_023631565.1 Gymnocephalus cernua | reverse complement strand
AGGATAAATAGAAAACTTCTGGAGTAGCCAGAATAACTGTGGAAAGAGTTGCAAACACAATCCTCTTGAATGAAGAGAATGATTCCTACAGATCAGGGGAACTTTCAATTCAACTCTGTAAAAAAAAAAGCATTTCAAAATGGAATCTGACAATCCCTTGAGGAAGACAAACACAAAGCAAAAGTCCCTGGCTCCTTGGAGATGTGTAGGAAAAATGTTTATCCGAAGTTAGAGCACAAGTGAGCGGTGTTGAAGTGCGAGCAGGCGGCTGAGCCGTCCCGTGGAACAACGGTGCAGGCGCTTCATTCATATTGTAGGCCTACAGCACAGTATTTGTAGTTCTGCACCACAGAGCAGCTGTGTGTCTGTGTCGGCCCTGTGAGGGATAGAGAGATTTTTGTGGATTTGTTGTCACTCAAGAATTATATGTCTTAAGAACTTTATTTTTTTTTAACTAAATTGAGCTCGAGGTTTTCAAAATAAGTGGTGGGTACAAAATGACCCATGATGAAATCTGATAGGTACGCGTACCCACCGTCCCCACCGAAATCGACGCCCATGTTAGAGACTCAAAGTGAAAGTACCTGAGGCATCTTCCTGCAGCAGGGAGGGGCACACGGGAGACGTTTACCTTCTGGGCTTTCTGCCAGAAATCTCTTAGGTTTAGACAACAACACTACTTAGTTAAGTTTAGGAAAAGATAGTTTGGGTTCAAATAAACTCTTCTGGCAGAATGGCCTGAAGGCAAACCTCTCCTGTATGGGAGGGAGAGAAACACAAGGGGGTCAGCCTGCCTCCACAGAGCGTAGCTCCTATTGAGTAATTTTGTTGCTAACTAGCCATCACCCACCGTTAGCATCCCATTGACTTCCATTCATTTTGGCGTCACTTTGACAGCCAATAACTTTACATCTGAAGCGTTTAAAGACTTCATTTGTCCGTTGTTTATTTCTTAAGAAATACGACGATGTATAAAAGGCTCCGTTACCTTGTACCTCACGTTATGGCTCCGTAGCAGACGTTTTTATAAAAATAGGCTAACGGTTGGGTCATAACCACGAGACTTACTGTCTCATAGTAGAGGAATTACCGTATAGTACAGGAGAAGCTCGCAGGCAGTTTGGACTTACATTAGCTGTTTAGTTTAATTACCAATGTTAACTAGCATTTTAGTTATAAATAATTAGCCTGTGCCTATGTTATCTCCTTACATATACCTACGCTCTCCGTCTCTGATAGATTGGGAATGATTGAGATTTCTCTTGGCACAGCTACCAGAAGACTTACAACGTTCAGACACGTTGCTCACGTCACATCTACGTCATCAAGCTCAGTTTGAGGCTGCGCAGTAACGCTCAGCCATCACCGGGGAAGTGCTTCTAATAGACTTCACTGGTCTCCGTCCGGAGCAACGGGATCTGGTAGTCCATATATTTAACTGTCTCCCACAACTGACTTCCTGTTTTAACGTCTGCTGTTTTTTCATCTGCTCTCAGAGACAAAATGGCTTCCATGTCAGAGGAGGATTTCTGCTGTTCAGTCTGTCATGAAGTCTTTAGAGATCCTGTTATTCTGTTATGTAGCCACAGCTTCTGTAAAGACTGTCTGAAGAGCTGGTGGGCAGAGAAACAGACACGGGAGTGTCCAGTTTGTAGGAAAAGAGCTTTAAGGCCAGAACCACCTCGTAACCTGGAGTTAAAGAAGCTGTGTGAGAGTTTCTTACAGCAGAGAGATCAGAGAGCTTCAGAGGCTCTCTGCAGTCTGCACTCTGAGAAACTCAGACTCTTCTGTCTGGACCATCAGCAGCCAGTGTGTCTCGTCTGTCTGCATTCAGAAACACACACCAACCACAGAATCAGACCCATCGATGAAGCTGCACGACAACACAGGAAGGAACTCCAGGAAACTCTGGAGCCCTTAAAGAAGAAGATAACGGTTTCTGAACAACTTAAAGTTAAGTGTTATCAAACAGAAAAACACATGAAGGTCCAGGCCCGACGCACAGAGACGCAGATTAAGGATCAGTTTAAGAAGCTTCACCAGTTTCTAGAAGAGGAAGAGGAGGCCAGGATGGCTGCACTGAGGGAGGAAGAGGAGCAGAAGAGTCAGAGGATGAAGGAGAAGATGGAGGCTCTGAGCAGAGAGATAGCAGCTCTTTCAGACACAGTCAGAGCCACAGAGGAGCAGCTGAGAGCTGAAGACGTCTCGTTCCTGATCAACTACAAGGCTGCAGTGGAAAGAGTCCAGCAGCCCCCCCTGCTGGAGGATCCACAGCTGCTCTCAGGAGCTCTGATAGACGAGGCCAAACACCTGGGCAACCTGAGCTTCAACATCTGGAACATGATGAAGGACATGGTCTCCTACACTCCTCTGATTCTGGACCCAAACACTGCTTATCCAAGACTCATCCTGTCTGAAGATCTGACCAGCGTGAGACTAAGAGGAAAGAGACAGAAGCTTCCTGATAATCCAGAGAGGATTGATTCACTGTTCTCCCCCTCTGTCCTGGGCTCTTTGGGCTTTAACTCAGGGACTCACAGCTGGGATGTCGAGGTTGGAGACAGTACATTCTGGTCACTGGGTGTGTTAGCAGAGTCTGTCCAGAGGAAGGGAGGCATACTGTCTGGATTATGGACAATATGGTTCTCTGAAGGTGAATACTCAGTGTGTTCTCCACCATCTCCACGCACTGATCTCCCGTTTAAGAAGCAGCTCCAGAGGATCAGAGTGACTCTGGACTGGAACAGAGGAAAGCTGTCGTTCTCTGATCCTGATACTAACACACACATACACACCTTCACACAGACTTTCACTGAGAGGCTGTTTCCATACGTTAGGTCTGGGGATAAAGTCCCACTGAAGATATCACCACTGAAGGTCTGTGTGACAAAACAACAGGTCTGATAGTCTTTCGTTTGAAGGCGGTGATAATAATAGTACACTTAATGTGTCAATGTATTTATGTGGACATTAAAAAAAACAAATTCTGAAATGAATGATAAGTTCAAACTGTATACTTGCAGCAGCAAACTGTAACAGAAAACAGCATATTAAAAGAATATAAACACAATAATTCATCCATATTTCAGTAATTCAATAACTCATTATTTACATATAAATCTGAGTTTGCTACTCACTTCCTAGACAAAGCAGCTAGACAAAACTTAGATTTTGACATATTTGTCACAGAAATTTTAATGAAATGTTTTGTGTACTGTAGGGATGGACATTCGATTAAATTTTCTTCGTCGATCGGCGGGAGAATTAATGATCGACTATCGATTAATCATTAATATTTTTATATTAAAATTCATTATTTAACTTTATATATATATATATATATATATATAGGCTAAAATTGAAGATATATATATATATATATATATATATATATATATATATATATATATATATATATATATATATATATATATGAGCTCTGGTGCTCTGAAGCAGCGGAACCTGCTGCTGCGAGCCGGCCTTCTTAAACAGAGACCCTTGTTTGTTCCAAAATAATAAATAAAAAGAATCACGTTAAATAATAACTTAACCAAAAATATAATACTACTTAGATCTGACAGGTTTTGTCAAAATGTAACTCAAAACTATCCAAGGCACGGACAAAGCCTAACACAAAATAACCAGTAACTCACATAAAACTTCTGCACCAGTCTACTGGTTTATGTTGAGAAAAATAAGCAGGTTGACATGATCTGGTTCAGACGCGACCGCTACCTGGTGACCGCCAGTCCAGCTGCCGAAAACACCTGCTGGCCGGGATGCACAGGTACCTCCGCGCTAACTTGGCCAACCCGGGCCGGGGAACCTTATTCCGTTGTTCGTAGTGAGTTTCTACCAGTCTGGTGATGGTACGTCGTGACGGGATGTGACATGCTGGTTCCAATATCCATCTCAATGAACTTCAGATCCCTCCGGTAATTTTCTCTGCTCGTTGTGCATCGCAGATCCTCCGTGCTAACGCCGAGTTGATGCTAGGTTGAGACTGAGAGCACGACGCACCGCCACCGACATTAATAACCAGGGTCGGATGTCAGATGTACGGATGTGGTACATCATATGTCATAAAATTCGCCGTGACCTCTTCATGATTACTTTTGAAATCAAAACGGAAACTCGCAGGTAACTGAGCAGCCTATGGCACCCCCGGGTGGTAAAATGTTTAATTGCTGCCACACAGTGACAAATCATTTCATTGCTTCAAGACTCCCACTACACAACGCAACCTGCATTAGTTTAATCAATGACAAATTAACGTGATCAACGAAATTCTTAATGATCAATTATCGATCGTCGATTAATCATGCCCATCCCTAGTGTACTGAGGTTTTTATTGTGTAGTCATTTCATGCTGAAGCCTTAAACATGCTTGTGAAAGTCACCTTCTCTCCCAGTAATCTTCCATGTCAGAGGCTCAGTCATGTTTAAATGTGGAGAACAGGAAACATGAGGTGGTCAGATGTAATGTGATAAAATAGATGAACAGTCTATATGTGTTTCGCCTAATTATTTTATGTATGTTTATTAGATCATGTGTATATATACAAAATGTAATATTTTTTTTTCTTTAGGCCATTTTTGTGTGTTTTATTTCTGCACTCTTGCCTAAACTCTAAGTTTCTGTCCATTATCCCGTCCTCTTTCAGTCACTCTGTTTTCTGATTTGTACTTGTCTGGAGACAGTAACTTTTAAATAGACTTTAAAACACAGAAAACCTGCAGGACATGAGAAGGGTCAGAGGTCACAGCCAGCTCAGAACGGGGATTTAAGCCTCGAAGAAACTCCAACAGCAGACTGATCTCGTGAAGTGGCGTATGTATGACACGCCAATTCGTATGCCATTATTGGCGTGTTATCAAGATGCATACTCGCTTTTTAGCGTGTTTATCAACACCGTTTGGCCTCAATTGACTTACATTTCCATGCGATTGCGTGTGAATTGACGCCGCAGCGAGTAGTATGAAAGGGCAAAAATCTGCGTGGGGAGGTTGGGCCCTGGATGGGTCAAACAAAACAGGACTTTCACCCAGAAGGCCGGGGATCGGGTCCCGCGTGTCACGTTTCCTTTCCACTGTTCTTCTTTTCCTAAACCCAACTGTAGCCTCGCGATAACACGCCACGTGGCTTTAGAAAGGGGCGTGTATGTTTATGCTGTGATGTTGCAGACTGCCGTCCGCTGTATACAGCGTAGACATACACGCGGACAGCTCAAAATGCGTACAGATATCACGCCACTTGGCTTTGGAAAGTGGCGTGTATGTTTATGCGAAGTCACGATGTCATGTTGCCAACAGCAACTGGACTTTACTCAGAGACACTTATTGTAAATATTATACGTAAAAAACAATGACACAGAGATTAAAACTTTACTTTTTTATATTTTTCTATCAGCATCAGGGAATAAACAATCTGATGTTATTTGGCCTTCAAAATAAAAGACTTTAAACTACTTTAAACCTTGGTGTCGGGCTGGAAGCGATATAGTTTCAGTTAAGTTTTATTTTTTCTCGCAAGTTTTAGTTTTTTATTGCGTTTCAGTTCACTGAAAATATTGTTTTTCACTTATTTTTGTATTAGTTTAATTTAATAACTCTGATCGTCACAACTATTTTAATAATCAATTGAGAGTTTCATTATTTTAAAGTAATAATGCTGTGATAAATGTTTCCTCTGTTTTATATTATTATAAACTGAATATTTTGGGGGTTTAGACATTTGAAGATGTCATCTTGGGCTCTGTGACGTGATGGGCACTTTTTTTGAGATTGTCTACATTAATCAGTTAATTGATTTTCTCTTGCTAAGCTAATGTGTCTGAATTTTAGTTTGTTGTTCTTGTTTAAAAGTGTCCAACCGAGTAGAAACAAAGACATGAATGAATAATGTGTCAGTGGTGTAATGTGCTCAGAAACCTTCCAATGTATCCTGTAAAAGTCTCAAAGCTAAACTAGTCACATCCTGCGTCTCAATAAACCGGTCAGTCCTCCACAGTTCACTTTGTCTTTTGTCATTTTCTTGCAACATTTGAAACAGAAAAAAGCAGAATTAATTTGCATTTAATTACAAGTTAACTACAGACAAACATTTGATTAATTGTTCCAAATAAAACTCAACATTTTATTAACCATGGTGTTCTCTTCCCGTCGACCATGCAAGATGCAACTTTTAGTTTTTCTGGGTCAGAATATTAAAATTTAAACCGCAAGACACTTTTGTCACTTTTCACAAAGTTTTTTTTCCTCCGTTTTTATGACATTTTTGTTGTTGTTTTAAACCACGTTTTTGAAGATTTCTCCGACATTTCTGTCCCCTTTTTTTCTCTCTCAATGTTTTTGTCTCTTTTTCCGAAGTTCTCTTGTCAATTTTGTTCTTCAAATGCCATAAAATTGACTAAAACACGCAAATCCAATGAAAGTAGTGAACTGATCATTTATTTTACTGTGCCACCTGTTTGTGTGTCTTTATGCTTTATGCTTAAGCCTGATGTCATTATAGATGTAATTTATTTTAAATTGTATTTTAGGATGCCTATTGTCAGCTGGCTGGGGGAATACAGCTGGAAATTAGCTGTAGAGGCTACAGCTGCTCCTCGGTTAGTCAATCAGTTAGTTAGTTCCTAACCCTTTAAAACCCCAAAGTGGCACACACTAACTATCTGATGACTACTATTATAATGTTACTGCTAAATTGCACATATCTGTACATGTTGTTCATACATTGTTCATATTACATAGCCATGTTTATTCTGCTCTTATAAAGTAACTGCTAATACACTGCACATATTTATATAAAATTTATATTACCCTAAACCACCTTCTGTAAACCAACGGTACACTACTGTCTACACCGCACTATATTTCTTGTCCTGTCTGTACTTTGTATATCACATTGCACTTTTCTGCTTTTTTTGCACTTCTGGTTGGACACAAACTGCATTTCATTGTCTTTGTACTTGTACTCTGCACAATAACAATAAAGTTGAATCTAATCTAATCTAACTATCTGATGGATGCAGCGGTAGAGCAGCAGCTCCATGTTCTGCGAGGTTAAATGACTGTTTTTATCAAAAGAGTCTGGTGGCTTTGAAGAGGGATAACGACTTCAGTTCCCCGTCGTAACGGGCTGTATGACAGCAACATAAAGCACTGAAAATATCCTAAATATAGAGTTTACTTAAACAGGTATAGATGTCTTTAGGTGTCTAAAATATGTTTAGCTGCTGCCCTGTCCACAGCAGGACATTAGCTTAGCTTCTGACTACAGAGAAGTAGCTCATTCAACCACATTTTACAACATCTGAACTGTCCCTTTAAGATAAAACTCATCAGCTGCCTGACAAAGCTCCACATCTTATATTACGTCAGCTGAGACAAACCAGGAAACCAGTTAGTTCCTGTTGAGTTGTCAGTGAGACGAGATGCACCGACAGACAGACGGTAAGATTTACCTTTTATTACAAAGCTGTGACTTCAACTGAGGGAGGACAGTTACAGGAAGTAGCTCTAAAGTACTGAAGAAGTGAAATACTTTAACTGTAATCTGCTGCAGACTGAAAAGAAAAACACGTAGAGACTCAAAGTTAAAGTAACTGAGGCAACTTTCTGCAGCAGGGGGCACACGGGAGACGTTTACCTTCTGGGCTTTCTGCCAGAAATCTCTTAGGTTTAGACATCTAAACTACTTAGTACTAAAGATAGTAGAAGAAAAGATAGTAGTTTGGGTTCAAATAAACCCTTCTGGCAGAAATCCCTGAAGGCAAACTTCTCCGTATCGGAGGGAGAGAAACACAACTGACTTCCTGTTTTAACGTCTGCTGTTTCTGCTTTTTTCAGCTGCTCTCAGAGACGAAATGGCTTCCATGTCAGAGAAGGATTTCTGCTGTTCGGTCTGTCATGAAGTATTTAGAGATCCTGTTCTTCTGTCATGTAGCCACAGTTTCTGTAAAGACTGTCTGAAGAGCTGGTGGACAGAGAAACAGACACGGCAGTGTCCAGTTTGTAAAAGAAGATCTTTGTATGAACCACCTCGTAACCTGGAGTTAAAGAAGCTGTGTGAGAGTTTCTTACAGCAGAGAGATCAGAGAGCTTCAGAGGCTCTCTGCAGTCTGCACTCTGAGAAACTCAAACTCTTCTGTCTGGACCATCAGCAGCCAGTGTGTGTCGTCTGCAGAGATTCAGAAAAACACACCAACCACAGATTCAGACCCATCGATGAAGCTGCACGACAACACAAGAAGGAACTCCAGGAAACTCTGGAGCCCTTAAAGAAGAAGTTAAAGGTTTTTGAACAAGTTAAAGAGGAGTGTGATCAAACAGCAGAACACATGAAGGTCCAGGCCCGACGCACAGAGACGCAGATTAAGGATCAGTTTAAGAAGCTTCACCAGTTTCTAGAAGAGGAAGAAGAGGCCAGGATGGATGCACTGAGGGAGGAAGAGGAGCAGAAGAGTCAGAGGATGAAGGAGAAGATGGAGGCTCTGAGCAGAGAGATAGCAGCTCTTTCAGACACAGTCAGAGCCACAGAGGAGCAGCTGAGAGCTGAAGACGTCTCGTTCCTGATCAACTACAAGGCTGCAGTGGAAAGAGTCCAGCAGCGCCCCCTGCTGGAGGATCCACAGCTGCTCTCAGGAGCTCTGATAGACGAGGCCAAACACCTGGGCAACCTGAGCTTCAACATCTGGAACAAGATGAAGGACCTGGTCTCCTACACTCCTCTGATTCTGGACCCAAACACTGCTTATTCAAAACTCATCCTGTCTGAAGATCTGACCAGTGTGAGACTTGGAGGAGAGAACCAGAAGCTGCCTGATAATCCAGAGAGGATTGATTATTACCTCTCTATCCTGGGCTCTGAGGGCTTTAACTCAGGGACTCACAGCTGGGATGTCGAGGTTGGAGACAGTACAGTCTGGGTACTGGGTGTGTTAGCAGAGTCTGTCCAGAGGAAGGGAGACATAAAGTCTGGATTATGGAGAATATTGTTCTGTAAAGGTGAATATTCAGCGTGGTCACCACCAGCTCCAAGCATTGATCTCCCGTTTAAGAAGCAGCTCCAGAGGATCAGAGTGACTCTGGACTGGAACAGAGCAAATCTGTCGTTCTCTGATCCTGATACTAACACACACATACACACCATCACACAAACTTTCACTGAGAGGCTGTTTCCATACTTTAGCACACGAAAAGTCCCACTGAAGATATCACCACTGAAGGTCTGTGTGACAAAACAACAGGTCTGATAGTCTGTAGTTTGAACATGGTGATGATAATAGTAAACAACACTTAATGTGTCCATGTATTGATGTGGACATAAAAAAAACAAATTTCTGAAATGAATGATGAAATAAGTTCAAACTGTAACAGGAAACAGCAGATTAAAATAATATAAACAAGAATTCATCCATAATTCAATAATTTAATAAGTCATTATTTTGAAACATGAATTCATTATTTTGAGATACTTTTTGTATAAGAACAAAAGTTCAGAGTGAACATTTTGCAGATGAGGAGGAGTGAACAAGGACATCTGTGTGTTGTATGAATAACATCTGTAGTTACAGTTGTGGGGGGGGGGGGGATCTCTTGGCCCCTCACGATTCAATTCTAAACCGATTATTGATGCATCTCGATGCAACTATTTTTATGTACATTTGCATGCGTGATATTTAAAGATATACATATAAAATCTGAGTTTGCTAATCACTTCCTAGACAAAGCAGCTAGACAAATCTTAGATTTTGACATATATTTGTCACTCACAAATGTTTATGAAATATTTTGTCTACTGAGGTTTTTATTGTGTAGTCATTTCATGGTGAAGCCTTAAACATTCAGCCATAAATATTTTTTTCACTTATTTTTGTATTACTTTAATTACTGTGATCGTCACACAACTGTTTTAATAATCGATTGACAGTTTCATTATTTTAAAGTAATAATGCTGTGATGATTGTGATGATAATAAACTGGTCAGTCCTCCACAGTTCACTTTGTCTTTTGTCATTTTCTTGCAACATTTGAAACAGAAAAAAGCTCAATTAATTTGCGTTTAATCACAAGTTAACTACAGACAAACATTTGATTCATTGTTCCAAATAAAACTCAACATTTTATTAACCATGGTGTTCTCTTCCCGTCGACCATGCAAGATGCAACTTTTAGTTTTTCTGGGTCAGAATATTAAAATTTAAACCGCAAGACACTTTTGTCACTTTTCACGAAGTTTTTTTTCCTATGTTTTGTATGACATTTTTGTTGTTGTTTTTAACCACGTTTTTGAACCACTCTTTTTTTCTCTCTCGATGTCTTTGTCTCTTTTTCCGAAGTTCTTTTGTCAATTTCTTTCGTCAAATGCCATAAAATTTAATAAAACACCCAAATTCAATGAAAGTAGTGAATTGATCATTTATTTTACTGTGCCACCTGTTTGTGTGTCTTTATGCTTTATGCTTAAGCCTGATGTCATTATAGATGTAATTTATTTTAAATTGTATTTTAGGATGCATATTGTCAGCTGGCCGGGGAATACAGTTGGAAATTAGCCGTAGAGACTACAGCTGCTCCTCGGTTAGTCAATCAGTTAGTTAGTTCCTAACCCTTTAAAACCCGAAACTGGCACACACACTACCTATCTGATGACTACTATTATAATGTTACTGCTAAATTGCACATATCTGTACATGTTGTTCATACATTGTTCATATTACATAGCCATGTTTATTCTGCTCTTATAAAGTAACTGCTAATACACTGCACATATTTATATTAAATTTATATTACTCTAAACCACCTTCTGTAAACCTTATTTTTTAAACTTAAACTTATTTTTGTATTAGTTTAATTTAATAACTCTGATCATCACAACTATTTTAATAATCGATTGAGAGTTCCATTTTTAAACTAATAATGCTGTGATGAATGTGATGATTTCCTGCTTTTCTCTGTTTTATATTATTATAAACTGAATATTTTGGGGGTTTAGACATTTGAAGACGTCATCTTGGGCTCTGTGACATGTGATGGACACTTTTTTTGAGATTGTCTACATTAATCAGTTAATTGATTTTCTCTTGCTAAGCTAATGTGTCGGAATTTTAGTTTGTTGTTTTTCTGTTTCAAAGTGTCCAACCGAGTAGAAACAAAGACATGAATGAATAATGTGTCAGTGGTGTAATGTGCTCAGAAACCTTCCAATGTATCCTGTAAAAGTCTCAAAGCTAAACTAGTCACATCCTGTGTCTCAATAAACCGGTCAGTCCTCCCGTCGACCATGCAAGATGCAACTTTTAGTTTTTCTGGGTCAGAATATTAAAATTTAAACCGCAAGACACTTTTGTCACTTTTCACAAAGTTTTTTTTCCTACGTTTTTTATGACATTTTTGTTGTTTTAAACCACGTTTTTGAAGATTTCTCCGACATTTCTGTCACTTCTTTCTCTCTCGATGTTTTTGTCTCTTTTTCCGAAGTTCTTTTGTCAATTTTGTTCTTCAAATGCCATTAAATTCACTTAAACACGCAAATGAAAGTAGTGAACTGATCATTTATTTTACTGTGCCACCTGTTTGTGTGTCTTTATGCTTTATGCTTAGGCCTGATGTCGTTATAGATGTAATGTAATTCATTTTAAATTGTATTTTAGGATGCCTATTGTCAGCAGGCCGGGGGAAAACAGCTGGAAATTAGCCGTAGAGACTACAGCTGCTCCTCGGTTAGTCAATCAGTTAGTTAGTTCCTAACCCTTTAAAACCCCAAACTGGCACACACACTACCTATCTGATGACTACTATTATAATGTTACTGCTAAATTGCACATATCTGTACATGTTGTTCATACATTCTTCATATTACATAGCCATGTTTATTCTGCTCTTATAAAGTAACTGCTAATACACTGCACATATTTATATTAAATTTATATTACTCTAAACCACCTTCTGTAAACCAACTGTATACTACTGTCTACACTGCACTATATTTCTTGTCTGTCTATACTTTGTATATCATATTGCACTTTTCTGCTTTTTTGCCCTTCTGGTTGGACACAAACTGCATTTCATTGTCTTTGTACTTGTACTCTGCACAATAACAATAAAGTTGAATCTAATCTAATCTAACTATCTGATGGATGCAGCGGTAGAGCAGCAGCTCCATGTTCTGCGAGGTTAAATGACTGTTTTTATCAAAGGAGTCTGGGGGCTTTGAAGAGGGATAACGGCTTCAGTTCCCCGTCGTAACGGGCTGTATGACAGCAACATAAAGCACTGAAAATATCCTAAATATAGCGTTTACTTAAACAGGTATAGATGTCTTTAGGTGTCTAAAATATGTTTAGCTGCTGCCCTGTCCACAGCAGGACATTAGCTTAGCTTCTGACTACAGAGAAGTAGCTCATTCAACCACATTTAACAACATCTGAACTGTCCCTTTAAGATAAAACTCATCAGCTGCCTGACAAAGCTCCACATCTTATATTACGTCAGCTGAGACAAACCAGGTAAACCAGTTATTTCCTGTTGAGTTGTCAGTGAGACGAGATGCACCGACAGACAGACGGTAAGATGTACCTTTTATTACAAAGCTGTGACTTCAACTGAGGGAGGACAGTTACAGGAAGGAGCTCTAAAGTACTGAAGAAGTGAAATACTTTAACTGTAATCTGCTGCAGACTGAAAAAATCACTTAGAGACTCAAAGTGAAAGTAACTGAGGCAACTTCCTGCAGTAGGGGGGGCACACGGGAGACGTTTACCTTCTGGGCTTTCTGCCAGAAATCTCTCAGGTTTAGACAACTAAACTACTTAGTTAAGTTTAGGAACAGATAGTGGTTTGGGTTAAAATAAACCCTTCTGGCAGACAGCCCTGAAGGCAAACTTCTCCGTATCGGAGGGAGAGAAACACAACTGACTTCCTGTTTTAACGTCTGCTGTTTCTGCTTTTTTCAGCTGCTCTCAGAGACAAAATGGCTTCCATGTCAGAGAAGGATTTCTGCTGTTCGGTCTGTCATGAAGTCTTTAGAGATCCTGTTGTTCTGTCATGTAGCCACAGCTTCTGTAAAGACTGTCTGCAGAGATGGTGGACAGAGAAACAGACACGGGAGTGTCCAGTTTGTAAGAGAAGATCTTTGTATGAGCCACCTCGCAACCTGGAGTTAAAGAAGCTGTGTGAGAGTTTCTTACAGCAGAGAGATCAGAGAGCTTCAGAGGCTCTCTGCAGTCTGCACTCTGAGAAACTCAAACTCTTCTGTCTGGACCATCAGCAGCCGGTGTGTGTCGTCTGCAGAGATTCAGAAAAACACTCCAACCACAGAATCAGACCCATCGATGAAGCTGCACGACAACACAGGAAGGAACTCCAGGAAACTCTGGAGCCCTTAAAGAAGAAGGTAAAGGTTTTTGAACAAGTTAAAGAGGAGTGTGATCAAACAGCAGAACACCTGAAGGTCCAGGCCCGACGCACAGAGACGCAGATTAAGGATCAGTTTAAGAAGCTTCACCAGTTTCTAGAAGAGGAAGAGGAGGCCAGGATGGCTGCACTGAGGGGGGAAGAGGAGCAGAAGAGTCAGGGGATGGATGAGAAGATGGAGGCTCTGAGCAGAGAGATAGCAGCTCTTTCAGACACAGTCAGAGCCACAGAGGAGCAGCTGAGAGCTGAAGATGTCTCATTCCTGATCAACTACAAGGCTGCAGTGGAAAGAGTCCAGCAGCCCCCCCTGCTGGATGATCCACAGCTGCTCTCAGGAGCTCTGATAGACGAGGCCAAACACCTGGGCAACCTGAGCTTCAACATCTGGAACAAGATGAAGGACATGGTCTCCTACACTCCTCTGATTCTGGACCCAAACACTGCTAATCCAATACTCATCCTGTCTGAAGATCTGACTGGCGTGAGACAAGGTGGGGAACAGCAGTGTCCTGATAATCCAGAGAGGTTTGATTCTTACCTCTCTGTCCTGGGCTCTGAGGGCTTTAACTCTGGGACTCACAGCTGGGATGTCGAGGTTGGAGACAGTACATACTGGATACTGGGTGTGTTAGCAGAGTCTGTCCAGAGGAAGGGAGGCATACCATCTGGATTATGGAGAATATGGTTCTATGAAGGTGAATACTCAGCATGTTCTCTACCTGCTGTACGTACTTATCTCCCATTTAAGAAGCAGCTCCAGAGGATCAGAGTGACTCTGGACTGGAACAGAGGAAAGCTGTCGTTCTCTGATCTTGATACTAACACACACATACACACCATCACACACACTTTCACTGAGAGGATGTTTCCATACGTTAACACTGGGGATAAACTGAAGATATCACCACTGAAGGTCTGTGTGACAAAACAACAGGTCAGATAGTCTGTAGTTTAAACGTGGTGATAATAATAGTAAACAACACTTAATGTGTCCATGTATTTATGTGGACATAAAAAAAAATTCTGAAATGAATGATAACATAAATTCAAACTGTATACTTGCAGCAGCAAACTGTTACAGGAAACAGCAGATTAAAAAAATAGAAATACAACAATTCATCCATAATTCAATAACTCATTATTTTGAAACATGAATTCATTATTTTGAGATACTTTTTGTATGAGAACAAAAGTTCAGAGTGAACATTTTGCAGATATGGAGGAGTGAACAGAGACATCTGTGCGTTGTATGACTTACATCTGCAGCTATAGTAGTAGGGGGGATCACTTGGCCACTCACATTTAAATTCTAAACCAATTATCGATGCATCTCGATGTAATTATTTTTTATGTACATTTCCATGCGTGATTTTTAAAAATATAAATATAAATCTGAGTTTGATATTCAGAGTTTGTTAATCACTTCCTAGACAAAGCTTAGATTTTGACATATTTGTCACACACAAATTTTAATGAAATGTTTTGTGTACTGTAGGGATGGGCATTCGATTAAATTTTCTTTGTCGATCATCGGGAGAATTAACAATCGACTATCGATTAATCATTAATATGTTTTTATTAAAATTCATTATTTAACTTTTTATAAATTAAAAACGTAATGAAAATACAAAAATACAGCGCGTTTTTCCTCGATGAGATCTTAATTACAAGAAGAACAACTTGTGGCAGTTAAACTGGAGGTTAGGCTAAAATTGAAGATATATATATATATATATATATATATATATATATATATATATATATATATATATATATGAGCTGCGGTGCTCTGAAGCAGCGGAACCTGCTGCTGCGAGCCGGCCTTCTTAAACAGAGACCCTTGTTTGTTCCAAAATAATAAATAAAAAGAATCACGTTAAATAATAACTTAACCAAAAATATAATACTACTTAGATCTGACAGGTTTTGTCAAAATGTAACTCAAAACTATCCACGGCACGGACAAAGCCTAATAAAAAATAACCAGTAACTCACATACAACTTCTCCACCAGTCTACTGTTTTTTATGAAAAATAAGCATGTTGACATGATCTGGTTTAGACGCGACCGCTACCTGGTGACCGCCAGTCCAGCCGCCAAAACCACCCGCTGGCCGGGATGCACAGGTACCTCCGCGCTAACTTGGCCAGCCTGGGCCGGGGAACCTTATTCCGTTCTTCGTAGTGAGTTTCTATCAGTCTGGTGATGGTACGTCGTGACGGGATGTGACATGCTGGTTTCAATATCCATCTCAATGAACTTCAGATCCCTTGGCTCATTTCTTCTGCTCGTTGTGCATCGCAGATCGTCCGTGCTAATGGCGAGTTGATGCTAGGTTGAGACTGAGAGCAGGACGCACCGCTACTGACATTAATAACCAGGGTCGGATGTCAGATGTACGGATGTGGTACATCATATGTGGTACATCATTTGAGTCGTGGCCGTGTTGCACTTATACACGGCATTGCATTGTTTGCAGTAACTAAGTTGTTTTTTAAATCAAAATGGTCCCACGCCACACTTCACCGTGACCTCTTCAAGATTACTTTTGAAATCAAAACGGAAACTCGCAGGTAACTGAGCAGCCTATGGCGCCCCCGGGTGGTAAAATGTTTAATTGCTGCCACACAGTGACAATTCATTTCATTGCTTCAAGACTCCCACTACACAACGCAACCTGCATTAGTTTAATCAATGACAAATTAACGTGATCAACGAAATTCTAAATGATCAATTATCGATTGTCGATTAATCATGCCCATCCCTAGTGTACTGAGGTTTTTATTGTGTAGTCATTTCATTCTGAAGCCTTAAACATGCTTGTGAAAGTCACCTTCTCTCCCAGTAATCTTCCATGTCAGAGGCTCAGTCATGTTTAAAGGTGGAGAACAGGAAACATGAGGTGGTCAGATGTAATGAGATAAAATAGATGAACAGTCTATATGTGTTTCGCCTAATTATTTTATGTATGTCTTATTAGATCATGTGTACATATACAAAATGTAATATTTTATTTCCTTTTAGCCATTTTTGTGTGTTTTATTTCTGCACTCTTGCCTAAACTCTAAGTTGCTGTCCATTATCCCGTCCTCTTTCAGTCACTCTGTTTTCTGATTTGTACTTGTCTGGAGACAGTAACTTTTAAATATACTTTAAAACACAGAAAACCTGCAGGACATGAGAAGGGTCAGAGGTCACAGCCAGCTCAGAACGGGGATTTAAGCCTCGAAGAAACTCCAACAGCAGACTGATCTCGTGAAGTGGCGTATGTATGACACGCCAATTCGTATGCCATTATTGGCGTGTTATCAAAATGCATACTCGCTTTTTAGCGTGTTTATCAATGCCGTTTGACCTCCGTTGACTTACATTACCTTGCGATTGCGTGTGAATTGACGCTGTAGCGAGTAGTATGAAAGGGTGAAAATCTGCGTGGGGAGGTTGGTCCCTTACCAGATTATTGCCCTGCATGGGTCAAACACAGGACTTTTACCCAGAAGACCGGGGATCGGGTCCCGCGTGTCACGTTTCCTAAACCCGACTGTAGCCTCGCAATAACACGCCACGTGGCTTTAGAAAGTGGCGTATATGTTTATGCTGTGATGTTGCAGACTGCCGTCCGCTGTATACAGCGTAGACATACACGCGGATAGCTCAAAATGCGTACAGATAACACGCCACTTGGCTTTAGAAAGTGGCGTATATGTTTACGCGAAGTCATGATGTCATGTTGCCAACAGCAACTGGATTTTACTTAGAGACACTTATTGTAAATATTATGCGTAAAAAACAATGACACAGAGATTAAAACTTTACTTTTTTCATATTTTTCTATCAGCATCAGGGAATAAACAATCTGATGTTATTTGGCCTTCAAAATAAGAGACTTTAAACTACGGGCTGGAAGCGATATAGTTTCAGTTAAGTTTTATTTTTTCTCGCAAGTTTTAGTTTTTTATTGAGTTTCAGTTCACTGAAAATATTGTTTTCACTTATTTTTGTATTAGTTTAATTTAATAACTGATCGTCACACAACTATTTTAATAATCAATTGAGAGTTTCATTTTTAAAGTAATAATGCTGTGATGATTGTGATGATTTCCTGCTTTTCTCTGTTTTATATTATTATAAACTGAATATTTTTGGGCTTTTAGACAGTTAAAGACGTCATCTTGGGCTCTGTGACATGTGATGGACACTTTTTTTGAGATTGTCTACATTAATCAGTTAATTGATTTTCTCTTGCTAAGCTAATGTGTCTGAATTTTAGTTTGTTGTTCTTGTTTAATAAAAGTGTCCAACCGAGTAGAAACAAAGACATGAATGAATAATGTGTCAGTGGTGTAATGTGCTCAGAAACCTTCCAATGTATCCTGTAAGAGTCTCAAAGCTAAACTAGTCACATCCTGCGTCTCAATAAACCGGTCAGTCCTCCAGAGTTCACTTTGTCTTTTGTCATTTTCTTGCAACATTTGAAACAGAAAAAAGCAGAATTAATTTGCATTTAATCACAAGTTAACTACAGACAAACATTTGATTAATTGTTCCAAATAAAACTCAACATTTTATTAACCCTGGTGTTCTCTTCCCGTCGACCATGCAAGATGCAACTTTTAGTTTTTCTGGGTCAGAATATTAAAATTTAAACCGCAAGACACTTTTGTCACTTTTCACAAAGTTTTTTTTCCTATGTTTTTTATGACATTTTTGTTGTTGTTTTAAACCACGTTTTTGAAGATTTCTCCGACATTTCTGTCCCCTTTTTCTCTCTCTCGATGTCTTTGTCTCTTTTTCCGAAGTTCTTTTGTCAATTTCTTTCGTCAAATGCCATAAAATTTAATAAAACACCCAAATTCAATGAAAGTAGTGAACTGATCATTTATTTTACTGTGCCACCTGTTTGTGTGTCTTTATGCTTTTTGCTTAGGCCTGATATTGTTATAGATGTAATGTAATTTATTTTAAATTGTATTTTAGGATGCCTATTGTCAGCTGGCTGGGGGAATACAGCTGGAAATTAGCCGTAGATACTACAGCTGCTCCTCGGTTAGTCAATCAGTTAGTTAGTAACCCTTTAAAACCCCAAAGTGGCACAATAACACACACTAACTATCTGATGACTACTATTATAATGTTACTGCTAAATTGCACATATCTGTACATGTTGTTCATACATTGTTCATATTACATAGCCATGTTTATTCTGCTCTTATAAAGTAACTGCTAATACACTGCACATATTTGTATTACATTTATATTACTCTAAACTACTATACTACTGTCTACACTGCACTATATTTCTTGTCTGTCTATACTTTGTATATCACATTGATCTTTTATGCTTTTTTTTGCACTTCTGGTTGGACAAAAACTGCATTTTTTCAGGACTGCATTGCAGGACATTGCTTATAGAGAGAAGTAGCTCATTCAACCACACTTCATAACATCTGAACTGTCCCTTTAAGATGAAACTTATCAGCTGCCTGACAAAGCTCCACACCTTATATTACGTCATCTGATACAAACCAGGAAACCAGTTAGTTCCTGTTGAGTTGTCAGTGAGAAGAGACGCACCGACAGACAGACGGTAAGATTTACCTTTGATTACAAAGCTGTGACTTCAACTGAGGGAGGACAGTTACAGGAAGGAGCTCTAAAGTACTGAAGAAGTGAAATACTTTAACTGTAATCTGCTGCAGACTGAAAAAATCACTCAAAGACTCAAAGTGAAAGTAACTGAGGCAACTTTCTGCAGCAGGGAGGGGCCCACGGGAGACGTTTACCTTCTGGGCTTTCTGCCAGAAATCTCTCAGGTTTAGACAACAACACACTTAGTTAAGTTTAGGAAAAGATAGTTTGTGTTAAAATAAACCCTTCTGGCAGACAGCCCTGAAGGCAAACCTCTCCTGTATGGGAGGGAGAGAAACACAGCTGACTTCCTGTTTTAAAGTCTGCCGTTTCTGCTTTTTTTCAGCCGCTCTCAGAGACAAAATGGCTTCCATGTCAGAGGAGGATTTCTGCTGTTCGGTCTGTCATGAAGTCTTCAGAGATCCTGTTGTTCTGTCATGTAGCCACAGCTTCTGTAAAGACTGTCTGCAGAGCTGGTGGAAAGAGAAACAGGCACGGGAGTGTCCAGTTTGTAGGAAAAGATGTTTTTATGAACCACATCGTAACCTGGAGTTAAAGAAGCTGTGTGAGAGTTTCTTACAGCAGAGAGATCAGAGAGCTTCAGAGGCTCTCTGCAGTCTGCACTCTGAGAAACTCAGACTCTTCTGTCTGGACCATCAGCAGCCAGTGTGTGTCGTCTGTCTGCATTCAGAAACACACACCAACCACAGATTCAGACCCATCGATGAAGCTGCACGACAACACAAGAAGGAACTCCAGGAAACTCTGGAGCCCTTAAAGAAGAAGATAACGGTTTCTGAACAACTTAAAGTTAAGTGTTATCAAACAGAAAAACACATGAAGGTCCAGGCCCGACGCACAGAGACGCAGATTAAGGATCAGTTTAAGAAGCTTCACCAGTTTCTAGAAGAGGAAGAGGAGGCCAGGATGGCTGCACTCTGGGAGGAAGAGGAGCAGAAGAGTCAGAGGATGGAGGAGAAGATGGCGGCTCTGAACAGAGAGATAGCAGCTCTTTCAGACACAGTCAGAGCCACAGAGGAGCAGCTGAGAGCTGAAGACGTCTCATTCCTGATCAATTACAAGGCTGCAGTGGAAAGAGTCCAGCAGCCCCCCCTGCTGGAGGATCCACAGCTGCTCTCAGGAGCTCTGATAGACGAGGCCAAACACCTGGGCAACCTGAGCTTCCACATCTGGAACAAGATGAAGGACATGGTCTCCTACACTCCTCTGATTCTGGACCCAAACACTGCTTATCCAAGACTCATCCTGTCTGAAGATCTGACCAGCGTGAGACTAAGAGGAAAGAGACAGAAGCTTCCTGATAATCCAGAGAGGTTTGATGGTTACTTCCACTCTGTCCTGGGCTCTGAGGGCTTTAACTCAGGGACTCACAGCTGGGATGTCGAGGTTGGAGACAGTACATTCTGGTCACTGGGTGTGTTAGCAGAGTCTGTCCAGAGGAAGGGAGGCATACTGTCTGGATTATGGACAATATGGTTCTCTGAAGGTGAATACTCAGTGTGTTCTCCACCATCTCCACGCACTGATCTCCCGTTTAAGAAGCAGCTCCAGAGGATCAGAGTGACTCTGGACTGGAACAGAGGAAAGCTGTCGTTCTCTGATCCTGATACTAACACACACATACACACCTTCACACACACTTTCACTGAGAGGCTGTTTCCATACGTTAGGTCTGGGGATAAAGTCCCACTGAAGATATCACCACTGAAGGTCTGTGTGACCAAACAACAGGTCTGATAATCTTTCGTTTGAAGGCGGTGATAATAATAGTACACTTAATGTGTCAATGTATTTATGTGGACATTAAAAAAAACAAATTCTGAAATGAATGATAAGTTCAAACTGTATACTTGCAGCAGCAAACTGTAACAGAAAACAGCATATTAAAAGAATATAAACACAATAATTCATCCATATTTCAGTAATTCAATAACTCATTATTTACATATAAATCTGAGTTTGCTACTCACTTCCTAGACAAAGCAGCTAGACAAAACTTAGATTTTGACATATTTGTCACAGAAATTTTAATGAAATGTTTTGTGTACTGTAGGGATGGACATTCGATTAAATTTTCTTCGTCGATCGGCGGGAGAATTAATGATCGACTATCGATTAATCATTAATATTTTTATATTAAAATTCATTATTTAACTTTATATATATATATATATATATATATATATATATATATATATATATATATATATATATGAGCTGTGGTGCTCTGAAGCAGCGGAACCTGCTGCTGCGAGCCGGCCTTCTTAAACAGAGACCCTTGTTTGTTCCAAAATAATAAATAAAAAGAATCACGTTAAATAATAACTTAACCAAAAATATAATACTACTTAGATCTGACAGGTTTTGTCAAAATGTAACTCAAAACTATCCAAGGCACGGACAAAGCCTAATATAAAATAACCAGTAACTCACATAAAACTTCTGCACCAGTCTACTGGTTTATGTTGAGAAAAATAAGCAGGTTGACATTGATCTGGTGTCAGACGCGACCGCTACCTGGTGACCGCCAGTCCAGCTGCCGAAAACACCCGCTGGCCGGGATGCACAGGTACCTCCGCGCTAACTTGGCCAGCCCGGGCCGGGGAACCTTATTCCGTTGTTCGTAGTGAGTTTCTATCAGTCTGGTGATGGTACGTCGTGACGGGATGTGACATGCTGGTTTCAATATCCATCTCAATGAACTTCAGATCCCTCCGGTAATTTTCTCTGCTCGTTGTGCATCGCAGATCCTCCGTTCTAACGGCGAGTTGATGCTAGGTTGAGACTGAGAGCACGACGCACCGCCACCGACATTAATAACCAGGGTCGGATGTCAGATGTACGGATGTGGTACATCATATGTCATAAAATTCGCCGTGACCTCTTCATGATTACTTTTGAAATCAAAATGGAAACTCGCAGGTAACTGAGCAGCCTACGGCGCCCCCGGGTGGTAAAATGTTTAATTGCTGCCACACAGTGACAATTCATTTCATTGCTTCAAGACTCCCACTACACAACGCAACCTGCATTAGTTTAATCAATGACAAATTAACGTGATCAACAAAATTCTAAATGATCAATTATCGATCGTCGATTAATCATGCCCATCCCTAGTGTACTGAGGTTTTTATTGTGTAGTCATTTCATGCTGAAGCCTTAAACATGCTTGTGAAAGTCACCTTCTCTCCCAGTAATCTTCCATGTCAGAGGCTCAGTCATGTTTAAAGGTGGAGAACAGGAAAGGTGGTCAGATGTAATGAGATAAAGTAGATGAACAGTCTATATGTGTTTCGCCTAATTATTTTATGTATGTTTATTAGATCATGTGTATATATACAAAATGTAATTTTTTTTTTCTTTAGGCCATTTTTGTGTGTTTTATTTCTGCACTCTTGCCTAAACTCTAAGTTGCTGTCCATTATCCCGTCCTCTTTCAGTCACTCTGTTTTCTGATTTGTACTTGTCTGGAGACAGTAACTTTTAAATAGACTTTAAAACACAGAAAACCTGCAGGACATGAGAAGGGTCAGAGGTCACAGCCAGCTCAGAACGGGGATTTAAGCTTCGAAGAAACTCCAACAGCAGACTGATCTCGTGAAGTGGCGTATGTATGACACGCCAATTCGTATGCCATTATTGCCGTGTTATCAAAATGCAAACTTGCTTTTTAGCGTGTTTATCAACGCTGTTTGGCCTCCATTGACTTACATTACCTTGCGATTGCGTGTGAATTGACGCCGTAGCGAGTACTATGAAAGGGCAAAAATCAGATGTTTGCCCTGCATGGGTCAAACAACACAGGACTTTCACCCAGAAGGCCGGGGATCGGGTCCCGCGTGTCACGTTTCCTTTCCACTGTTCTTCTTTTCCTAAACCCAACTGTAGCCTCGCAATAACACGCCATGTGACTTTAGAAAGTGGCGTGTATGTTTATGCTGTGATGTTGCAGACTGCCGTCCACTGTATACAGTGTAGACATACGTGCGGATAGCTCAAAATGTGTACAGATAACACGCCACTTGGCTTTAGGAAAGTGGCGTATATGTTTACGCGAAGTCATGATGTCACGTTGCCAACAGCAACTGGATTTTACTTAGAGACACTTATTGTAAATATTATACGTAAAAAACAATGACACAGAGATTAAAACTTTTCTTTTTTCATATTTTTCTATCAGCATCAGGGAATAAACAATCTGATGTTATTTGGCCTTCAAAATAAGAGACTTTAAACTACTTTAAACCTTGGTGTCGGGCTGGAAGCGATATAGTTTCAGTTAAGTTTTATTTTTTCTCACAAGTTTTAGTTTTTTATTGCGTTTCAGTTCACTGAAAATATTGTTATCACTTATTTTTGTATTAGTTTAATTTAATAACTCTGATCATCACAACTATTTTAATAATCGATTGAGAGTTTCATTTTTAAACTAATAATGCTGCGATGAATGTGATGATTTCCTGCTTTTCTCTGTTTTATAATATTATAAACTGAATATTTTTGGGCTTTTAGACAGTTAAAGACGTCATCTTGGGCTCTGTGACATGTGATGGACACTTTTCTTAACATTTTCTACATTAAACAGTTGATTGATTTGCTCTTGTGCTAAGCTAATGTGTCTGCATTTTAGTTTTTTGTTCTTTTTTTGTTTAAAAGTGTCCAACCGAGTAGAAACAAAGACATGAATGAATAATGTGTCAGTGGTGTAATGTGCTCAGAAACCTTCTAATGTATCCTGTAAAAGTCTCAAAGCTAAACTAGTCACATCCTGCGTCTCAATAAACCGGTCAGTCCTCCACAGTTCACTTTGTCTTTTGTCATTTTCTTGCAACATTTAAAACAGATAAAAGATGTTAAATTAATTTAACTGTTCCCGTTCTCTCCGTCTCCGTTCCCGAAACATTAACTGTATGTTAGAAAAATTGTGATTTCCATTTTTTCTGTCTTGTTAATATTGAAACTGTTTGCATAAGAATGCCATATTATAATGATTGCACTCCCAAAAGATAACATGGGAGCCACTAATCTTTCCTTATTTGGAGGCTAATGGTACTGATCATGCACTGCCTGACCAGACAGAGGAGACGACATCGACTCTGTATTATGACTGTATTTCACTCATAAATAAGCTAATGTAGAGGGCTTCTCGTTAGACATTTCTTTACTATGCTCTAGTGCTGAAACTGGCTCCTTATGTTTGAGAGACCTTTAGTGGTTTCTGTCTATTCTTTGATAAAGCTAATTATCCTAGGTCCGTGTAACGCTTATCAGTTCAATTTTCTAAACACAAACGGACATTTGGAAAAACAGAAAAATGGGTTCAAATATCCATTTTTTTCCACCTTGACAAATGAAAAAATTGGATCTTTAACCCGTTTTTCCAATTTTCTGTTTTTATTCAGAGGATCAGAAATTTAGAAAATTACAAAATTGCGTCTGGGCTCCAATTACTCAATACTGTAATGATATTCTCTCCCTCGTACCGCGTATAGTTACCAACGATTGGTTGGCTGTTATCGTGGGGGTGTCTGGATGTGTTTAGGCATTCAAGACGACTCGGGACAGTCATGTCGACGCTGGATAATTACGAGAATATAATTCTGAATCTTGCTGAGAAGAGGGGAAATGAATGTTCGGATGGTGAATGAATGAACAACACAGCATAGCAACAACAATCCCTTTTTTTCTTTTGAGTCTGACCATCTCAGCGCCAGCTTTCCCTTTTCTTTTTTGGCTTTCCCATTGAACTAAGAGGCTGCTGCAGCCCGCCGTATGGGTTGAGCAGAGGCTGACCAACGGGCAGCGGATGGTGTGGCTAAGAACTTGCAATGTAGCCTATAACTATTATTAGACCGGCCCTCGCCGCCTCAGTTTCAGTTTCATTTTATTTGAACAGGGACAGTGCACAAATTAACATTAACCTTGCAAAAAAACAAGGAGAGATGCATTGAGCCAGGTTATAGCAGAAGTGCTATTTTCCGCCTGTAGTTCCCTTTCGAAACAGACACTACCGGGAAAAGTCCCGACTCGATTGCCACTCGGCCTCTGAGTGGTCCTGTGTCTGGGCGGAGGATGACACTTTAAATATAGACACTAGGCCATCTTGATTCAAGTCTGTGCTGGATATTGACAGCGTTTCACCGCTCGGTGAACGCTGAATGTTTTTTGTTATTCGACTTCCAACACGTCGTCCATTCTCATTCTGTCTTAGGTCTGGCTGCTGAATGTGCTTGAATGGGGGGGGGGGGGGGGGGGGGGGGGGGGGGGGGGGGGGGCTAGGCGGAACGAGGGAGAGAATATCATCGCAGTATTGAATAATTGGAGCCTAGACGCAATTTTGTAATTTTCTAAATTTCTGATCCTCTGAATAAAAACAGAAAATTGGAAAAAACAGTGTAAAGATCCATTTTTTTAATTTGTCAAAGAGGATAAAAATGAAAAATTGGATATTTGAACCCATTTCTCTGTTTTTTCAAATGTCCGTTTGTGCTTAGAAAATTGAACTGATAAGCGTTACACGGACCATCCTAACACTGCATTAACTGTCATGTTGGGTTTTATTCTGACTCAAGCCCGAATAAAAACCAACATTTTATTAACCCTTGTGTTCTCTTCCCGTCGACCATGCAAGATGCAACTTTTAGTTTTTCTGGGTCAGAATATTAAAATTAAAACCGTAAGACACTTTTCAGGTTTTTTTCCTGCGTTTTTTATGACATTTTTGTTGTTGTTTTAAACCACGTTTTTGAAGATTTCTCCGACATTTCTGTCCCCTTTTTTCTCTCTCAATGTTTTTGTCTCTTTTCCGAAGTTCTCTTGTCAATTTTGTTCTTCAAATGCCATAAAATTGACTAAAACAAGCAAATTCAATGAATGTAGTGAACTGATCATTTATTTTACTGTGCCACCTGTTTGTATGTCTTTATGCTTTTTGTTTAGGTCTGATGTCATTGTGTAATGTAATTTATTTTAAATTGTATTTTAGGATGCCTATTGTCAGCTGGCTGGGGGAATACAGCTGGAAATTAGCCGTAGAGACTACAGCTGCTCCTCGGTTAGTCAATCAGTTAGTTAGTTTCTAACCCTTTAAAACCCCAAAGTGGCACAATAACACACACTAACTATCTGATGACTACTAGTATAATGTTACTGCTAAATTGCACATATCTGTACATGTTGTTCATACATTGTTCATATTACATAGCCATGTTTATTCTGCTCTTATAAAGTAACTGCTAATACACTGCACATATTTATATTAAATTTATATTACTCTAAACCACCTTCTGTAAACCAACTGTATACTACTGTCTACACTGCACTAGATTTCTTGACTGTCTATACTTTGTATATCACGTTGCACTTTTCTGCTTTTTTTGCACTTCTGGTTGGACACAAACTGCATTTCATTGTCTTTGTACTTGTACTCTGCACAATAACAATAAAGTTGAATCTAATCTAATCTAACTATCTGATGGATGCAGCGGTAGAGCAGCAGCTCCATGTTCTGCGAGGTTAAATGACTGTTTTTATCAAAGGAGTCTGGGGGCTTTGAAGAGGGATAACGGCTTCAGTTCCCCGTCGTAACGGGCTGTATGACAGCATCATAAAGCACTGAAAATATCCTAAATATAGCGTTTACTTAAACAGGTATAGATGTCTTTAGGTGTCTAAAATATGTTTAGCTGCTGCCCTGTCCACAGCAGGACATTAGCTTAGCTTCTGACTACAGAGAAGTAGCTCATTCAACCACATTTTACAACATCTGAACTGTCCCTTTAAGATAAAACTCATCAGCTGCCTGACAAAGCTCCACATCTTATATTACGTCATCTGAGACAAACCAGGAAACCAGTTAGTTCCTGTTGAGTTGTCAGTGAGACGAGACGCACCGACAGACAGACGGTAAGATTTACCTTTTATTACAAAGCTGTGACTTCACCTGAGGGAGGACAGTTACAGGAAGGAGCTCTAAAGTACTGAAGAAGTGAAATACTTTAACTGTAATCTGCTGCAGACTGAAAAAAACACTTAGAGACTCAAAGTGAAAGTAACTGAGGCAACTTTCTGCAGTAGGGGGGGCACACGGGAGACGTTTACCTTCTGGGCTTTCTGCCAGAAATCTCTTAGGTTTAGACAACTAAACTACTTAGTTAAGTTTAGGAAAAGATAGTAGTTTGGGTTCAAATAAACCCTTCTGGCAGAAAGCCCTGAAGGCAAACCTCTCCGTATAGGAGGGAGAGAAACACAACTGACTTCCTGTTTTAACGTCTGCTGTTTCTGCTTTTTTCAGCTGCTCTCAGAGACAAAATGGCTTCCATGTCAGAGGAGGATTTCTGCTGTTCGGTCTGTCATGAAGTCTTTAGAGATCCTGTTCTTCTGTCATGTAGCCACAGCTTCTGTAAAGACTGTCTGAAGAGATGGTGGACAGAGAAACAGACACGGGAGTGTCCAGCTTATAAGAGAAGATCTTTGTATGAACCACCTCGTAACCTGGAGTTAAAGAAGCTGTGTGAGAGTTTCTTACAGCAGAGAGATCAGAGAGCTTCAGAGGCTCTCTGCAGTCTGCACTCTGAGAAACTCAAACTCTTCTGTCTGGACCATCAGCAGCCAGTGTGTGTCGTCTGCAGAGATTCAGAAAAACACAGCAACCACATAATCAGACCCATCGATGAAGCTGCACGACAACACACTCTGGAGCCCTTAAAGAAGAAGATAAAGGTTTTTGAACAAGTTAAAGAGGAGTGTGATCAAACAGCAGAACACATGAAGGTCCAGGCCCGACGCACAGAGACGCAGATTAAGGATCAGTTTAAGAAGCTTCACCAGTTTCTAGAAGAGGAAGAGGAGGCCAGGATGGCTGCACTGAGGGAGGAAGAGGAGCAGAAGAGTCAGAGGATGAAGGAGAAGATGGAGGCTCTGAGCAGAGAGATAGCAGCTCTTTCAGACACAGTCAGAGCCACAGAGGAGCAGCTGAGAGCTGAAGACGTCTCATTCCTGATCAACTACAAGGCTGCAGTGGAAAGAGTCCAGCAGCAACCCCTGCTGGATGATCCACAGCTGCTCTCAGGAGCTCTGATAGACGAGGCCAAACACCTGGGCAACCTGAGCTTCAACATCTGGAACAAGATGAAGGACCTGGTCTCCTACACTCCTCTGATTCTGGACCCAAACACTGTTCATCCAGAACTCATCCTGTCTGAAGATCTGACCAGTGTTAGACGAGGAGGAGAGAGACACAAGCTTCCTGATAATCCAGAGAGGATTGATTATTACCCCTCTATCCTGGGCTCTGAGGGCTTTAACTCAGGGACTCACAGCTGGGATGTCGAGGTTGGAGACAGTACACTCTGGGTACTGGGTGTGTTAGCAAAATCTGTCCAGAGGAAGGGAGGCATAGATTCTGGATTATGGGCAATAGGATTCTATGAAGGTAAATACGTAGCGTGGTTAGCACCATCTATACTCACTGATCTCCCGTTTAAGAAGCAGCTCCAGAGGATCAGAGTGACTCTGGACTGGAACAGAGGAAATCTGTCGTTCTCTGATCCTGATACTAACACACACATACACACCATCACACACACTTTCACTGAGAGGATGTTTCCATTCATTAGGCCTGGGGATGAAGTCCCACTGAAGATATCACCACCGAAGGTCTGTGTGACAAAACAACAGGTCTGATAGTCTGTAGTTTGAAGGTGGTGATGATAATATTAAACAACACTTAATGTGTCCATGTATTGATGTGGACATAAAAAAAACAAATTTCTGAAATGAATGATGAAATAAGTTCAAACTGTAACAGGAAACAGCAGATTAAAATAATATAAACAACAATTCATCCATAATTCAATAATTTAATAAGTCATTATTTTGAAACATGAATTCATTATTTTGAGATACTTTTTGTATAAGAACAAAAGTTCAGAGTGAACATTTTGCAGATGTGGAGGAGTGAACAAAGACATCTGTGTGTTGTATGAATAACATCTGTAGTTACAGTTGTGGGGGGGGGGGGGGATCTCTTGGCCCCTCACGATTCAATTCTAAACCGATTATTGATGCATCTCGATGCAACTATTTTTTATGTACATTTGCATGCGTGATATTTAAAGATATACATATAAAATCTGAGTTTGCTAATCACTTCCTAGACAAAGCAGCTAGACAAATCTTAGATTTTGACATATATTTGTCACACACAAATGTTTATGAAATATTTTGTCTACTGAGGTTTTTATTGTGTAGTCATTTCATGGTGAAGCCTTAAACATTCAGCCATAAATATTTTTTTCACTTATTTTTGTATTACTTTAATTACTGTGATCGTCACACAACTGTTTTAATAATCGATTGACAGTTTCATTATTTTAAAGTAATAATGCTGTGATGATTGTGATGATAATAAACCGGTCAGTCCTCCACAGTTCACTTTGTCTTTTGTCATTTTCTTGCAACATTTGAAACAGAAAAAAGCTCAATTAATTTGCGTTTAATCACAAGTTAACTACAGACAAACATTTGATTAATTGTTCCAAATAAAACTCAACATTTTATTAACCATGGTGTTCTCTTCCCGTCGACCATGCAAGATGCAACTTTTAGTTTTTCTGGGTCAGAATATTAAAATTTAAACCGCAAGACACTTTTGTCACTTTTCATGAAGTTTTTTTTCCTATGTTTTTTATGACATTTTTGTTGTTGTTTTTAACCACGTTTTTGAACCACTCTTTTTTTCTCTCTCGATGTCTTTGTCTCTTTTTCCGAAGTTCTTTTGTCAATTTCTTTCGTCAAATGCCATAAAATTTAATAAAACACCCAAATTCAATGAAAGTAGTGAATTGATCATTTATTTTACTGTGCCACCTGTTTGTGTGTCTTTATGCTTTATGCTTAAGCCTGATGTCATTATAGATGTAATTTATTTTAAATTGTATTTTAGGATGCATATTGTCAGCTGGCCGGGGAATACAGTTGGAAATTAGCCGTAGAGACTACAGCTGCTCCTCGGTTAGTCAATCAGTTAGTTAGTTCCTAACCCTTTAAAACCCCAAAGTGGCACAATAACACACACTACCTATCTGATGACTACTATTATAATGTTACTGCTAAATTGCACATATCTGTACATGTTGTTCATACATTGTTCATATTACATAGCCATGTTTATTCTGCTCTTATAAAGTAACTGCTAATACACTGCACATATTTATATTAAATTTATATTACTCTAAACCACCTTCTGTAAACCAACTGTATACTTCTGTCTACACTGCACTATATTTCTTGTCTGTCTATACTTTGTATATCATATTGCACTTTTCTGCTTTTTTTGCCCTTCTGGTTGGACATAAACTGCATTTCATTGTCTTTGTACTTGTACTCTGCACAATAACAATAAAGTTGAATCTAATCTAATCTAACTATCTGATGGATGCAGCGGTAGAGCAGCAGCTCCATGTTCTGCGAGGTTAAATGACTGTTTTTATCAAAGGAGTCTGGGGGCTTTGAAGAGGGATAACGGCTTCAGTTCCCCGTCGTAACGGGCTGTATGACAGCAACATAAAGCACTGAAAATATCCTAAATATAGCGTTTACTTAAACAGGTATAGATGTCTTTAGGTGTCTAAAATATGTTTAGCTGCTGCCCTGTCCACAGCAGGACATTAGCTTAGCTTCTGACTACAGATAAGTAGCTCATTCAACCACATTTAACAACATCTGAACTGTCCCTTTAAGATAAAACTCATCAGCTGCCTGACAAAGCTCCACATCTTATATTACGTCAGCTGAGACAAACCAGGAAACCAGTTAGTTCCTGTTGAGTTGTCAGTGAGACGAGATGCACCGACAGACAGACGGTAAGATGTACCTTTTATTACAAAGCTGTGACTTCAACTGAGGGAGGACAGTTACAGGAAGGAGCTCTAAAGTACTGAAGAAGTGAAATACTTTAACTGTAATCTGCTGCAGACTGAAAAAATCACTTAGAGACTCAAAGTGAAAGTAACTGAGGCAACTTCCTGCAGTAGGGGGGGCACACGGGAGACGTTTACCTTCTGGGCTTTCTGCCAGAAATCTCTTAGGTTTAGACAACTAAACTACTTAGTTAAGTTTAGGAACAGATAGTGGTTTGGGTTAAAATAAACCCTTCTGGCAGACAGCCCTGAAGGCAAACTTCTCCGTATCGGAGGGAGAGAAACACAACTGACTTCCTGTTTTAACGTCTGCTGTTTCTGCTTTTTTCAGCTGCTCTCAGAGACAAAATGGCTTCCATGTCAGAGAAGGATTTCTGCTGTTCGGTCTGTCATGAAGTCTTTAGAGATCCTGTTGTTCTGTCATGTAGCCACAGCTTCTGTAAAGACTGTCTGCAGAGCTGGTGGACAGAGAAACAGACACGGGAGTGTCCAGTTTGTAAGAGAAGATCTTTGTATGAGCCACCTCGTAACCTGGAGTTAAAGAAGCTGTGTGAGAGTTTCTTACAGCAGAGAGATCAGAGAGCTTCAGAGGCTCTCTGCAGTCTGCACTCTGAGAAACTCAAACTCTTCTGTCTGGACCATCAGCAGCCGGTGTGTGTCGTCTGCAGAGATTCAGAAAAACACTCCAACCACAGAATCAGACCCATCGATGAAGCTGCACGACAACACAGGAAGGAACTCCAGGAAACTCTGGAGCCCTTAAAGAAGAAGTTAAAGGTTTTTGAACAAGTTAAAGTGAAGTGTGATCAAACAGCAGAACACATGAAGGTCCAGGCCCGACGCACAGAGACGCAGATTAAGGATCAGTTTAAGAAACTTCACCAGTTTCTAGAAGAGGAAGAGGAGGCCAGGATGGCTGCACTGAGGGAGGAAGAGGAGCAGAATAGTCAGAGGATGAAGGAGAAGATGGAGGCTCTGAGCAGAGAGATAGCAGCTCTTTCAGACACAGTCAGAGCCACAGAGGAGCAGCTGAGAGATGAAGACGTCTCATTCCTGATCAACTACAAGGCTGCAGTGGAAAGAGTCCAGCAGCAACCCCTGCTGGATGATCCACAGCTGCTCTCAGGAGCTCTGATAGACGAGGCCAAACACCTGGGCAACCTGAGCTTCAACATCTGGAACAAGATGAAGGACCTGGTCTCCTACACTCCTCTGATTCTGGACCCAAACACTGCTCACCCAGAACTCATCCTGTCTGAAGATCTGACCAGTGTTAGACGAGGAGAAGAGAGACACAAGCTTCCTGATAATCCAGAGAGGATTGATTATTACCCCTCTGTCCTGGGCTCTGAGGGCTTTAACTCAGGGACTCACAGCTGGGATGTCGAGGTTGGAGACAGTACTCTCTGGGTACTGGGTGTGTTAGCAAAATCTGTCCAGAGGAAGGGAGGCATAGATTCTGGATTATGGGCAATAGGATTCTATGAAGGTAAATACGTAGCGTGGTTAGCACCATCTATACTCACTGATCTCCCGTTTAAGAAGCAGCTCCAGAGGATCAGAGTGACTCTGGACTGGAACAGAGGAAATCTGTCGTTCTCTGATCCTGATACTAACACACACATACACACCATCACACACACTTTCACTGAGAGGATGTTTCCATTCATTAGGCCTGGGGATGAAGTCCCACTGAAGATATCACCACCGAAGGTCTGTGTGACAAAACAACAGGTCTGATAGTCTGTAGTTTGAAGGTGGTGATGATAATATTAAACAACACTTAATGTGTCCATGTATTGATGTGGACATAAAAAAAACAAATTTCTGAAATGAATGATGAAATAAGTTCAAACTGTAACAGGAAACAGCAGATTAAAATAATATAAACAACAATTAATCCATAATTCAATAATTTAATAACTCATTATTTTGAAACATGAATTCATTATTTTGAGATACTTTTTGTATAAGAACAAAAGTTCAGAGTGAACATTTTGCAGATGTGGAGGAGTGAACAAAGACATCTGTGTGTTGCATGAATAACATCTGTAGTTACAGTTGTGGGGGGGGGGATCTCTTGGCCCCTCACGATTCAATTCTAAACCGATTATTGATGCATCTCGATGCAACTATTTTTTATGTACATTTGCATGCGTGATATTTAAAGATATACATATAAAATCTGAGTTTGCTAATCACTTCCTAGACAAAGCAGCTAGACAAATCTTAGATTTTGACATATATTTGTCACACACAAATGTTTATGAAATATTTTGTCTACTGAGGTTTTTATTGTGTAGTCATTTCATGGTGAAGCCTTAAACATTCAGCCATAAATATTTTTTTCACTTATTTTTGTATTACTTTAATTACTGTGATCGTCACACAACTATTTTAATAATCGATTGACAGTTTCATTATTTTAAAGTAATAATGCTGTGATGATTGTGATGATTTCCTGCTTTTCTCTGTTGTATTATTATTAATAAGGGTGTCACGATTTCAATTTTAATTAGAAATCGACCAAAATTATTTTAGTCACTTTGAATTAAAAAATGTAATCGTCGATGCCGCCACGCCCCCACGTCACGTCTGGTCGGCTCGCCAAGCAGACAAAAACACGTGTTGAAGTGCTGCGAGTCAAGTCAACCTCCTGTAACTCAGCTACAGCAAAGTTAGCAACTACAGATGCAGGAGATCCATCGACAGAACGTGAGCCCCTTCCTCTTTCACTGAAGTCGCCGGTGTGGAAGTATTTTGGATTTCCAGTGAGTTATATTGACAACGTTCGCGTGCCAGAAATGTAATGCGCCGTGAGGTAGCTCCCGTCACGGCCAGGCTGATGTTAGACGTCCCTCTAGTGGACAGAACTTGTAACTACCACCACATGCTGATAGTGGCATTGACAATGCATCAGCCTGAGTAGTGTACATATAAATAACAGGCTGCATTTGAGCATTAAATCTTCAAATATCAAATAATGGCATAACAACTTGTGCTTTAAAAAACGAAAAATTTAACCGTGACCTTAGAATCGACAGTTTTATCGAATCGAAGATTTGGAGAATCGTGACACCCCTATATATTATCATAAACTGAATATTTTGGAGGGTTTTAGACAGTTAAAGACGTCATCTTGGGCTCTGTGACATGTGATGGACACTTTTTTTGACATTTTGTACATTAATTAGGGCTGGGCAATATAACGATATTATATCATTATATCGATATCGTGATATATGAGACGAGATATCGTCTTAGATTTTGGCTATCATAATATTGTGATATGACATAAGTGTCTTTTCCTGGTTGTAAAGGCTGTATTACAGTAAAGTGATGTACTTTTCTGAACTTACCAGACTGTTGTAGCTGTTCTATTATTTGCCTTTTACCCACTTAGTCATTATATCCACATTACTGATGATTATACCTAAAATCTCATTGTGTAAATATTTTGTGAAAGCAGCAATAGTCAACCCTATAATATCGTTGCGGTATCGATATCGAGGTATTTTGTCAAAAATATTGTGATATTTGATTTTCTCCATATCGCCCGGCCCTAACATTAATCAGTTAATTGATTTTCTCTCTTGCTAAGCTAATGCGTCTGCATTTTAGGATTTTGTTGTTTTTCTGTTCAAAAGTGTCCAACCGAGTAGAAACAAAGACATGAATGAATAATGTGTCAGTGGTGTAATGTGCTCAGAAACCTTCCAATGTATCCTGTAAAAGTCTCAAAGCTAAACTAGTCACATCCTGCGTCTCAATAAACCGGTCAGTCCTCCAGAGTTCACTTTGTCTTTTGTCATTTTATTCCAACATTTACAACAGAAAAAAAGCTGAATTAATTTGCATTTTATCACAAGTTAACTACAGACAAACATTTGATTAATTGAAATATTTTTATCCATTAACAGCCCTGATTATCATTCTTACTGTTTGTATAATCACGCTGTGATTTGATATTGTATTGTCTGTAACTGTTACATGTTGTACATCTGAGACCTGTAACGGAGATTTTAAAGAGAGGAGACGTGAGGAGTGTTTTCTCTCTCTGTGTCTCGGCTCTATTCAGAGAGACCAGGCTGCAAACTAACACCTGCTCCAGTTTTAGGACTCCGGCTCTGCTTTCTGCCTCCCTGACAAATGCTGGCAGTCGTCAAACCGCCGGGATCTGCAGGTCTCACTCTGTAAGTCTCACTCTGTACGTCTACAGGTCTACAGGTCTCACTCTGTACGTCTACAGGTCTACAGGCCTCACTCTGTACGTCTACAGGTCTACAGGTCTCACTGTAGGTCTGACAGTACGTCTTCAGGTCTACAGGTCTCATTCTGTAGGTCTGACAGTACGTCTACAGGTCTACAGGTCTCACTCTATAGGTCTGACGGTACGTCTACAGGTCTACAGGTCTCACTCTGTGTCTGACAGTACGTCTACAGGTCTACCGGTCTACAGGTCTGACTCTGTAGGTCTGACAGTACGTCTACAGGTCTACAGGTCTGACAGTACGTCTACAGGTCTCACTCTGTAGGTCTGACAGTAGGTCTACAGGTCTCACTCTGCAGGTTTGACGGTACGTCTACAGGTCTACAGGTCTGACAGTACGTCTACAGGTCTACAGGTCTCACTCTGTAGGTCTGACGGTACGTCTACAGGTCTACAGGTCTCACTCTGTAGGTCTGACAGTACGTCTACAGGTCTACAGGTCTCACTCTGTAGGTCTGACGGTACGTCTACAGGTCTACAGGTCTCACTCTGCAGGTTTGACGGTACGTCTACAGGTCTACAGGTCTGACAGTACGTCTACAGGTCTACAGGTCTGACAGTACGTCTACAGGTCTACAGGTCTCACTCTGTAGGCCTGACGGTACATCTGGTAGGTCTGCAGGTCTACAGGCAGCATCACTTCCACGCTTCCCATTGGTTGTCCCTGTAAGCAGCCGGCTAATGCATTCTGGGAGTGTTGCGGCGACTTTCGAGAGACGGGGCGCCGCTCCTCATTTACATAAAGCTGAATCCAGGCTACTTTCTGTAAATCAGGGGCGTCCCGCTCAACTCAACACTTCTCGAAAGACGTGTTACCGTCAGCGTGCGTTCACACACACTGCGGTGTTCCTCAGGCGGTGCGGCGAAAACGCAGGTTTTTCCATTTATATTGAACGGGGGCGGGCAGTCAGTCCCTTCCGTGCAAAATATGCGGGGCTTGCATGATTTCATAATCCCCGCATTTTCGTTGCAAGAAAGTCACATATATCTCAGCAGGAAGTTGAAAAATGTTGCGTTTACTTCACACGAGAGCAGCCATTTTCCCCTGTTGCCATGGGAACGTTATGAAGTGATGTAATGTCGCCTAGTGAGAACACGGTGTTGGGGGGGAATCACTTTGTTTCTCTTTTTCATCAAACCGCAGTTTTTGCAAGTTCCCGCAATTTCATCGCATAAAACTGCATAAATATCCCGAATATTCCATCGCATTTTTGCCCGCAACAATCACAAAAAAACTTTGCGTTTTTCTAGAGGGACGGAATCAACTTTTGGAGAAACGCAACCCTGCGTCACGCTGCGGTGCAGAGTCACGTGCGCGTGGATCAGACTTGTCGGTGTGTATTGAGGCGGTGGGAGAGTCCCGTACAGGAAGCAGGAAACATCGCTGCCTCCATCTCTGCCACAAGGAAGTTTTAAAGCCGGTTCCTCGGTCTTTCTCCGTCTCTTTTCTTTCTCTCTTTCTCTTCGGGAATTGAAGCTGCCTTCAAGTGCGCTCGGACACGCCGAGATCTATAAACCATCTGACGGTACTATGGAAATATAAAGTATACTTGTGCTGCAGGCTTCACACGTTCCTGAATCATCCACACATCACCCTTCATCGTCAATACCAGGAAAGAGACGGAAACAAACAGGGAAGCGAGTGACAAAAGAACTGCAGTTTAGGTTCCCAGAGCAGATTTAAATTAAAGGACTATACGTCTATATGCAGAGCACACGACATGTTTTATGCTGTTCTCTTCTCCTCTGCAGCCATTGGTTTCCATTCATTCAGTAAAACTCTGAAAATATGTGTGTGTGTGTGTGTGTGTGTGTGTGTGTGTGTGTGTGTGTGTGTGTGTGTGAGTGTGTGTGTATGTGTGTAGATATTTTATTTATTTGATTAGGACAATGCACATTAATCAACATTTCTGTAAATGTGCCAGTGTTAGCCAGTCGGCTAATTTTCAACTGTAGTCCTAGTTACCTAGCATGCATGTCTTTGTGTGTGTGTGTGTGTGTGTGTGTGTGTGTGTGTGTGTGTGTGTGTGTGTGTGTGTGTGTGTGTGTGTGTGTGTGTGTGTGTGTGTATGTGCGTGCGTGTGTGCGTGTGTGTGTGAAACTAGAACATATTCACACTGAACAAGCTGACATCACACAAGTTTACCCGTTTTTATCATCAAAAAATGACTCACACTAATTAATTGATTGTCAAAGTTGGCGATTGTTTCAGGTATTTTCTTAATTAGGATTTTAATTGATTTTTATTTACACCCACACACACACACACACACACACACACACACACACACACACACACACACACACACACACACACACACACACACACACACACACACCACACACACAGACAAACGCAGAGATATTCTGAACTCAGGCGTAGCTACAGACGTGTTGCAGCCCAGATAAAAAACTAAAAAGGTGATTCCTACCCTGGAGATGGTCAGCGGCATGTTGAAGTCCTTGCCCCCCTGCAGCCTGAAGCCCCAGGGGCCGGGGCCGGGCAGCGACACGGTGTAGGTGCTCATTCTTCCAGGCGACTAAAAGATCCTCCGCAACAGGACGACAAGCGGCGACTTAAACCCCCAAAAAAACCTGCAGCTTCTGGGAGGGATGGGAGGGTGGGCCGGGCGTGGCGGGCGGCGAGTAGCCTCTGAAAGGACACGGAGGAAGAGATATTAAACGGGGGGGAGGGGGGGGGGGGGTGAAAATGATGAAGAAACAAACCTGAAAGTGGAAAATAATCAAAGAAAAATGGTGACACGAACCGGAACTGTGCGAGAGAGAAAGAGCCGAGAGAGGAGACAGAAGAGGACTCGCCTGCTCAGAGGAGCTGAAGTGAGAGCCTAAGAATAGACAGAGATAGTGTACTGTTGCATTGTGGGGGGTAGATGGGTGAGGCGGGGTGAGGCAGGGGCGCAGGGGGCAGAAGAGGGAGTGGTGGGGGTGGGGGGGGGCGTGGACTTATATGGCGTGAAAGGGGACACCCGGTATGCCAGGCTCGCCGTGGTTCACCGGGGCTAATATAGACCGAGCAGATTCTTCTAGACTCCCTCACCGTCTCCCCCCCTTCCTCCCCCCTGCCCCCCTCCCCCCCCCCACACCTCCGTCACGCCCAGGGTCTCCCTCGGACCCAAGCAGGGGCGATGCCAGGAAAACGTCTCATTATCTCCGTGGCGATAAAGAGGAAAGCGAAAGGCCACGAGTTAAGTGGCTCCGATAGCTGAAAGGTCAGCAGCAGATTGGCTATCACAGCGAGGTCGCAGGTTCAAATCCCATTACGGACATGCTGTGTATCAGTCACAATTAATAACACCATTCGTTATGTAAGAGGGGAAACGGTTAATTAATTTTTGTCATACTTGAACTGTCAATATTTAGGTTGGTTGGTCATCAATCGGACTACTACTACTGGGAGTAAAGGTCACTTTTCAACCATTTACTCAGTACTTATACTACTACTACTACTACTACTACTACTACTACTACTACTACTACTACTTTTACTAGTGGATGAATGGATGAATGGATTCATCAGCTGTTGCTTTGAGTGTGAACATGAAGATTTGTAGGAAATAGCTGCAGAAGTGACGACAGCAGTCAAACTAGAAGCAGCTGTATGTCGGACTAATTAAAGGTCTTTTATTTTGGTAGGTGCTAACAACAGGTGACAATTCCCTGACACACACAAACACACACACACACGCACGCACGCACGCACACACACACACACACACACAGATGGCGGTGGTTGATTTGTTGGAGCGTGTGAACACATCCTCCATTTTCATTCCTTCAACCAGCTTCTTGAAAAGGTCGGCTCATATCCAAAAACCTGTTGATATCCACCAAACTCCACCAGACTCCATGTAAATAATCACTACTTTTAGCGTGTATAGATCCAGCATATCTCCACATGTAAATGGGTGAATTAAGGGTTTATTTCAACCAGACCAGAGTGGTGATTGTTGGAACAGCGGAAAGATGAACCAAGACGGCTTTTGGTAGTTTTATTTAGTTTCTGTCCACTTTGAATGAGGTGTGTTTTATGATGATAAAAGTCCTGATTATTTACATGGAGTCTGGCTCTATACATGCTAAAAGTAGTGATTATTTACATGGAGTCTGGCTCTATACACGCTAAAAGTAGTGATTATTTACATGGAGTCTGGCTCTATACACGCTAAAAGTAGTGATTATTTACATGGAGTCTGGCTCTATACACACTAAAAGTCCTGATTATTTACATGGAGTCTGGCTCTATACACGCTAAAAGTCCTGATTATTTACATGGAGTCTGGCTCTATACACACTAAAAGTCCTGATTATTTACATGGAGTCTGGCTCTATACACGCTAAAAGTAGTGATTATTTACATGGAGTCTGGCTCTATACACGCTAAAAGTCCTGATTATTTACATGGAGTCTGGCTCTATACACGCTAAAAGTCCTGATTATTTACATGGAGTCTGGCTCTATACACGCTAAAAGTCCTGATTATTTACATGGAGTCTGGCTCTATACACGCTAAAAGTAGTGATTATTTACATGGAGTCTGGCTCTATACACGCTAAAAGTAGTGATTATTTACATGGAGTCTGGCTCTATACACGCTAAAAGTCCTGATTATTTACATGGAGTCTGGCTCTATACACGCTAAAAGTAGTGATTATTTACATGGAGTCTGGCTCTATACACGCTAAAAGTCCTGATTATTTACATGGAGTCTGGCTCTATACACACTAAAAGTCCTGATTATTTACATGGAGTCTGGCTCTATACACGCTAAAAGTCCTGATTATTTACATGGAGTCTGGCTCTATACACGCTAAAAGTCCTGATTATTTACATGGAGTCTGGCTCTATACACGCTAAAAGTCCTGATTATTTACATGGAGTCTGGTGTAGTTTGGTGATGGTGATTTCGGGGCTGTTTCATGTTAAACTAAAAGGATCTTACTCTTTAACTAAAAGGTCTATCTCTGTAGGGATCCATCCCATAATGTTGTCAGACTCTTAGAATAATAATCTGAGTCTGTCAGCAGCAACAACAGAACTTTTAGTGGACTAACTGACGATGAACATTAGTCTGTTAACGTTACATTGCAGCTTGTTGTTCCCATCAGTCACTTAGACACAAAGACGTGTAACATGCTCCTCTGCAGAGGCTGGCCGGCTGATCCCAGAGCAGCCTGATCTGCTCAGCCTGTTACATCACCGGCTAAGTTTAGACGCCTTTGTCACGGCGAGGAATCTCATGGAGAGAGATTTCCCAGGGTGCAACGGGCCAATGCACTTCATAAAACACGATTCAAGGTTTAAATAAGTAAGATTTCACTACGTTTACATACACACACACACACACACACACACACACACACACACACACACACACACACACAGAGACACACACACACACACACACACAGACATACACACACACACAGAGACACACACACACACACACACACAGGCACACACACACACACACACACAGAAAAACACACACATACACACACACAAACACACACAGAGAGACACACACTCACACAAACACACACAGAGAGACACACACACACACACACACACACACACAGACACACACACACACACACACACACACACACAGACACACACACACAGAGACACACACACACACACACACACACTCACACACAGACACACACACAGACACACACAGACACACACACACAAACAGAAAAACACACACACACACACACACACACACAGACACACACACACACACACACACAGACACACACACACAGACACACACACTCACACACAGACACACACACACACAGACACACACACACTCACACACAGACACACACACACACACACACACACACACACACAGGCACACACACAGGCACACACACACACACACAGAAAAACACACACACACACACACACACTTTGTGTGAAAAAATTCACAGAAATCATTTCCTCTGTAACGTTTTGGGAGCGACTGGTGGGATCGCTGTGGACGAAGAACACACAGAGATACACTGGTAAAAGCCCCCCCCCCCCCCCCCCCCCCCCCCAAATAATCAAAACTGGCCAGTGCAAGTATTGTTTTCAGTTCACGACATTTCGGTGATACAAGTTTAGAAAACCAACTGAGCCGACTGGATGGCACGATGTGAGTCACTGCTCATAGAGAGGCAAAATACATTCACGGCTACATGAGGAGGGTGTTAAATACTGTGTGTGTGTGTGTGTGTGTGTGTGTGTGTGTGTGTGTGTGTGTGTGTGTGTGTGTGTGTGTGTGTGTGTGTCTCAGCATTAACACATAACTGACCTCGAAGAATAGTTTGTCATTTTTTTTAACAGCTTCTTAATTGAGCCGTCCTGTAAAAGGTCAGTTCAGTCGAACACTCCTGTGTGTGTGTGTGTGTGTGTGTGTGTGTGTGTGTGTGTGTGTGTGTGTGTGTGTGTGTGTGTGTCTGTGTGTGTGTGTGTGTCTGTGTGTGTGTGTGTGCGTGTGTCTGTGTGTGTGTGTGTTAAAGAGTAGCATCCTTTTAGTTTAACATGAAACAGCCCTGAAATACCATCACCAAACTACACCAGACTCCATGTAAATAATCAGGACTTTTATCATCGTAAAACACACTTCATTCAAAGTGGACAGAAATGAAATAAAACTACCAAAAGCCATCTTGGTTCATCTTTCCACTGTTCCAACAATCACCACTCTGGTCTGGTTGGAATAAACCCTTAATTCACCCATTTACATGTGGAGATATGCTGGCTCTATACAAGCTAAAAGTCCTGATTATTTACATGGAGTCTGGCTCTATACACGTTAAAAGTAGTGATTATTTACATGGAGTCTGGCTCTATACACGCTAAAAGTCCTGATTATTTACATGGAGTCTGGCTCTATACACACTAAAAGTCCTGATTATTTACATGGAGTCTGGCTCTATACACACTAAAAGTAGTGATTATTTACATGGAGTCTGGCTCTATACACGCTAAAAGTCCTGATTATTTACATGGAGTCTGGCTGTATACACGCTAAAAGTCCTGATTATTTACATGGAGTCTGGCTGTATACACGCTAAAAGTCCTGATTATTTACATGGAGTCTGGCTCTATACACGCTAAAAGTCCTGATTATTTACATGGAGTCTGGCTCTATACACGCTAAAAGTAGGGATTATTTACATGGAGTCTGGCTCTATACACGCTAAAAGTCCTGATTATTTACATGG
>CM042437.1:1367319-1374819 GCA_023631565.1 Gymnocephalus cernua | reverse complement strand
GTTAGTTTAAACACTCAAAATGATTCAGCTATCCGACAGGTCAACCGCTAGCCGATGTTCTGCGGTCTGGCGTGTTATTTTCGCGACCACGCCCCCCCACGTATATGTAAGGAGATAACATAGGCACAGGCTAATTACTGCTAACTAAAATGCTAGTTAACATTAGTAATTAAACTAAACAGCTGATGTAAGTCCAAACTGCCTGCGAGCTTCTCCTGTACTGTACGGTAATTCCTCTACTATGAGACAGTAAGTCTCGTGGTTATGACCCAACCGTTAGCCTATTTTTATAAAAACGTCTGCTACGGAGCCATAACGTGAGGTACAAGGTAACGGAGCCTTTTATACATCGTCGTGTTTCTTTAGAAATAAACAACGGACAAATGAAGTCTTTAAACGCTTCAGATGTAAAGTTATTGGCTGTCAAAGTGACGCCAAAATGAATAACAGTCAATGGAATGCTAACGGCGGGTGATGGCTTGTTAGCATCAAAATGGCGCCATAGCCGCTATGCGTTGTGGAGAGAAGCCTTACCGCCTCAGCCGTGACGATAGTGTGAAAAACTCCATCTCTACCTTGTTAGCCGGTTCCTGAACGGCCGTATGTGTGCGGTGCCGTGAAGCGATGCGTTAACACGGCGAGACCTGATATCACGCCGTACTTCCTGACGCTGAGGCCGCCGGCTCACCGGCCCAAAAGTTGCGAGGGTGGTTTTTCATCTCCCAGGCGCTAGGGGGGAGCGAGACGACCACCATTCAACCCGAAACAAGTCATATAACCATCACAATGACTCGGAAGATGCTCAGTTAAGGTACATTAAGCTAAAAAAAAACTGCATAGTTCCCCTTTAAGTTTGTATTTTTATACATGTTATTTAATAGAACTTTAATATATTTTGATGTTCTGTTGGGACAATAAAACAAACAAGTTCATTTTTATACTGCATTAACATATTTTAGTGAGGACTCATAAATAACTACAAATAACTCATGTTAGGGAATCTGGTTATGTTTTGTTACGCCTTTCTGGATGTTGTTTTATATATATATATATCGGCCGATATATCGGAACATCGGATTTTTAAATCACCAAATATTTGTATCGAAATTGGCCTTAAAAATCCTTCATCTGTCGGGCTCTAAAACACAGTGATTGTTCTGTAAAGTAGAGACTTGTAGAGACAATATAATCTGTGAGTCGGGCTCCGCTTCTGAGACGCTAACGGTGTGGTACGGCATGCGGCGGAGGATGGAACAAAACCGGAACGCAGCGCAGACACGCTCGGTGGAAAATAGGAGGTTAGCGTCTGCATGGAACGCCACGGGCAGAGCAGCAGCTGTAACCCCGGTTTTTCACCGGACGCGTGCTGCGTTCAGGCTCGGGTTGGGTAACGTTTGGATTTTTACGATTCCCATTCCTAAACCGAGAAATAAGACTTTTACTTTGAAACGTAAATAAGACTTTTACTTTGAAACGTAAATAAGACTTTTACTTTGAAACGTAAATAAGACTTTTACTTTGAATGAGAAAGAAGACTTTTACTTTGAATGAGAAAGAAGACTTTTACTTTGAAACGGAAATAAGACTTTTGCTTTGAATGAGAAAGAAGACTTTTACTTTGAAACCGGAAATAATACTTTTACTTTGAAACATAAATAAGACTTTTACTTTGAAACGGAAATAAGACTTTTGCTTTGAATGAGAAATAAGACTTTTACTTTGAATGAGAAAGAAGACTTTTACTTTGAAACGGAAATAAGACTTTTGCTTTGAATGAGAAAGAAGACTTTTACTTTGAAACCGGAAATAATACTTTTACTTTGAAACATAAATAAGACTTTTACTTTGAAACGGAAATAAGACTTTTGCTTTGAAACAGAAATAAGACTTTTACTTTGAAACAGAAATAAGACTTTTGCTTTGAATGAGAAAGAAGACTTTTACTTTGAAACCGGAAATAAGACTTTTACTTTGAAACAGAAATAAGACTTTTATTTTGAAACGGAAATAAGACTTTTACTTTGAAACAGAAATAAGACTTTTGCTTTGAATGAGAAAGAAGACTTTTACTTTGAAACGGAAATAAGACTTTTGCTTTGAATGAGAAAGAAGACTTTTACTTTGAAACGGAAATAAGACTTTTACTTTGAAACAGAAATAAGACTTTTATTTTGAAACGGAAATAAGACTTTTACTTTGAAACAGAAATAAGACTTTTGCTTTGAATGAAAAAGAAGACTTTTACTTTGGAACGGAAATAAGACTTTTACTTTGGAACGGAAATAAGACTTTTACTTTGAAACGGAAATAAGACTTTTGCTTTGAATGAGAAAGAAGACTTTTACTTTGGAACGGAAATAAGACTTTTACTTTGGAACGGAAATAAGACTTTTACTTTGAAACGGAAATAAGACTTTTGCTTTGAAACAGAAAAGACTTTTACTTTGAAGGAGAAAGAAGACTTTCATTTTGAAACAGAAAGAAGCGCAGACACGCTCGATGGAAAATAGGAAGTTAGCGTCTGTATTGAGTAACGTTTGGATTTATACGATTCCGATTCCTAAACCGATTCTTGAAAAACTGAAAAATTACATCAAAGATGTCATATGTTTACTAGCGACCACGTGCAGTGAACGGTTAATATCCTTTTACGTCCGTTTTGGTCGAGCCCAGAGGGAAAATATGTCATTTTAACAGTACTCTACATTTATGTTTTTTTGTGATTGTTGCGGGCAAAAATCCTTGATTATGCGGCACGTTTTCTTAAAAAATGTGATGGAATATGCGGGATATTTATGCAGTTTTATGCGATGAAATTGCGGGAACTTGCAAAAATTGCGGGAACTTGCAAAAACTGCGGTTTGATGAAAAAGAGAAAACAAAGTGATTCCCCCAACACCGTGTTCTCACTAGGCGAAATTACATCACTTCATAACGTTCCCATGGCAACAGGGGAAAATGGCTGCTCTTGTGTGAAGTAAAAGCAACATTTTTCAACTTCCTGCTGAGATATATGTGACTTTTTTGCAACAACAATGCGGGGATTATGAAATCATGCAAGCCCCGCATATTTTGCGCGGATATCGGCAATTTATGCGGCGAAAGTGCGGCGTATTTGAAAAAATGCGTAATGCATAAATATGCGGACTTTGGCTGATTATGCGTTGAATTCTGTGATCGCATAATCACGTTTTTTTTAGCTAGCTAACGGTAGACTACAGAGAAAGTGAGATATTTGTACGTCCGTTTCGGAGCGACAGAGGGAAAATATTTCAGTCGACATATTAAGTTGAACCGAAATGAGGAACCAAAATTTGCATTGTAATCCGGTCCGATTCCTACCGGTTGCATAGGAACCGGTTCCATGGTGGAACCGGGTTTAAGTACCCAACCCTCGCGCCACACCACGCCGTGAGCGTCTACATGTGACGCCAACGGAGACTTTATGCGTCAGTGACCAACGCCAGAGAAAGCGGGGTGGGAGTGAGAATGTGTGATTTTTGTTTGTTTCTGAGCTTCAGGTGAACGGCGTCTGCAGGCTCTCTACCCAGACCCCGCCCCCGTGATGCTGTCATTGGCTGTCTTCGGGCGGGCAGCGGAAACCTTTCGTCCAATGGGGAGGAAGGGACTGGACTCAGTCGTGACGACGATGCTCGGGACTCGACCAATCGTGCTTCTCCTCCCGAGTGCCTCTGCAATTTTTGTCTGTGAGACAGAAAAAAAACACAGTTATCATCTCATCATTCAAGTTAGTACAAATTTTACTTTTAACCTCTTAATATCAGGATATTATTAATATAACAAATTACACACAACTAATCAAATTGTGTTATATTATTGTCAGACCAGTAATAAATGTGTGTGTGTGTGTGTGTGTGTGTGTGTGTGTGTGTGTGTGTGTGTGTGTCTGTATGTCTGGTGTGTGTGTGTGTGTGTGGGTGTGTGTGTGTGTGTGTGTGTGTGTGTGTCTCTGTATGTCTGGTGTGTGTGTGTGTGTGTCTCTGTATGTCTGGTGTGTGTGTGTATGTGGGTGTTTGTGTCTGTGTGTGTATATGTGTATGTGTGTGTGTGTGTGTGTGTGTATATGTGTATGTGTGTGTGTGTGTGTGTGTGTGTGTGTGTGTGTCTCTGCATGTCTGACGTGTATGTGTGTGTATATGTGTATGTGTGTGTGTGTGTGTGTGTGTGTGTGTGTGTGTGTGTGTGTGTGTGTCTGCATGTCTGACGTGTGTGTGTGTGTGTGTGTGTGTGTCTCTGTATGTCTGGTGTGTGTGTGTGTGTGTGTGTGTGTGTGTCTCTGTATGTCTGGTGTGTGTGTGTGTGTGTGTCTCTGTATGTCTGGTGTGTGTGTGTGTGTGTGTCTCTGTATGTCTGGTGTGCGTGTGTATGTGTGTGTGTGTGTGTGTGTGTGTATATGTATATGTGTGTGTGTGTGTGTGTCTGTGTGTGTGTGTGTGTGTGTGTGTCTCTGTATGTCTGGTGTGTGTGTGTATGTGTGTGTGTGTGTGTGTGTGTGTATGTGTGTGTGTGTGTGTGTGTGTGTGTGTGTCTGTATGTGTGTGTGTGTGTGTGTGTGTCTGTATGTGTGTGTGTGTGTGTGTGTGTCTCTGTATGTCTGGTGTGTGTGTGTGTGTGTGTGTGTGTGTGTGTGTGTGTGTGTGTGTGTGTGTGTGTGTGTGTGAATGAATAAATCAGAGTTTACTTACATTTGTGATGCTGGGATGTTCACCGAGTCCCGCCACGGAGGCATCAGTGTCATTGGACGTCTGGAAGAAAAACAAACGTGTGTTTATCACGCTGCTAAACAACATCCTGCAGCGGCAGCCGGGATGGAAGTCAACACTTCCTGTCACAATAAAGGCCAAGAAAGAGTTTAATATTCCTAAATTAGATTTAAAATAAATTTATCAGCACTTTCACTTTGAAGGAGAAAGAAGACTTTTACTTTGAAGGAGAAAAAAAACTTTTACTTTGAAGGAGAAAGAAGACTTTTACTTTGAAGGAGAAAAAAGACTTTTACTTTGAAGAAGAAAGAAGACTTTTACTTTGAAGGAGAAAGAATACTTTTACTTTGAAGGAGAAATAATACTTTTACTTTGAAGCAGAAAGAAGACTTTTACTTTGAAGGAGAAAGAAGACTTTTACTTTGAAACAGAAAGAAGACTTTTACTTTGAAGGAGAAAGAAGACGTTTACTTTGAAGGAGAAAGAATACTTTTACTTTGAAACAGAAAAAATACTTTGACTTTGAAGGAGAAAGAAGACTTTTACTTTGAAGAAGAAAGAAGACTTACTTTGAAACAGAAAGAAGACTTTTACTTTGAAGGAGAAAGAAGAATTTTATTTTGAAACAGAAAGAAGACTTTTATTTTGAAGCCATAAGAAGACTTTTACTTTGAAACAGAAAGAAGACTTATTTTGAAACAAAAAAGAAGACTTTTACTTTGAAGCAGAAAGAAGACTTTTACTTTGAAGGAGAAAGAAGACTTTTACTTTGAAGGGAAAAAAGACTTTTACTTTGAAGGAGGAACAATACTTTTACTTTGAAGAAGAAAGAAGACTTTTACTTTGAAGCAGAAAGAAGACTTTTACTTTGAAGAAGAAAGAAGACCTTTACGTTGAAGCAGAAAGAAGACTTTTACTTTGAAGGAGAAAGAATACTTTTATTTTGAAACAGAAAGAAGACTTTTATTTTGAATCCATTTGAAGACTTTTACTTTGAAACATAAAAAATACTTTTTTTGTGAGACAGAAAGAAGACAGGCAGGAAACCAGAGACCACCATTTATCAAACGCATCTCTGATAAATCACCCGGAAATAAAAAATTAAAAAAAACGTTTCAGTCGATGATAAAGATCAAAAGAAAAAGAGGAATTTTCTGCTCTGAGATAAAAAGAAAAGAAAAAAACGGACATCAAGCAGATTAAAGAGCACAAAACACACACAGAGCAGCAGATTAACCTGATCCCCGGAGTTATGAAAGAAGATGTTCAGGAACAACAACCCCCCCCCCCCGGTAATCCTTCTCCAGCTGTTTTCATGCTTCAAAGTCGACCAGAAGTAACTCTAACATCTTCTCTTTGGGTTGATTTAACATTTATAATTCTCCCTCGTCAGTCATTTGCAAAAAAAAAAGATAGAAGTCAACTTTGCCTTGCGTTTCATTACAGGTGCAGCTCGGGTGACCAGACCCGGTCCCAGGCTTTGAGGCACTTAGCTGGGGTTAGGAGGGAGGGTGGTAGGCCTGGAGGTCGATACCCAGGCCTGGAGGCACTTAGCTGGGGTTATGAGGGAGGGTGGTAGGCCTGGAGGTCGATACCCAGGCCTGGAGGAACTTAGCTGGGGTTAGGAGAGAGGTTGGTAGGCCTGGAGGTCGATACCCAGGCCAGGAGGAACTTAGCTGGGGTTAGGAGGGAGGGTGGTGGGCCTGGAGGTCGATACCCAGGCTTTGAGGCACTTAGCTGGGGTTAGGAGGGAGGGTGGTGGGCCTGGAGGTCGATACCCAGGCTTTGAGGTACTTAGCTGGGGTTAGGAGGGAGGGTGGTGGGCCTGGAGGTCGATACCCAGGCTTTGAGGCACTTAGCTGGGGTTAGGAGGGAGGGTGGTGGGCCTGGAGGTCGATACCCAGGCTTTGAGGCACTTAGCTGGGGTTAGGGGGGAGGGTGGTAGGCCTGGAGGTCGATACCCAGGCCTGGAGGCACTTAGCTGGGGTTAGGAGGGAGGGTGGTAGGCCTGGAGGTCGATACCCAGGCCTGGAGGCACTTAGCTGGGGTTAGGAGGGAGGGTGGTAGGCCTGGAGGTCGATACCCAGGCTTTGAGGCACTTAGCTGGGGTTAGGAGGGAGGGCGGTAGGCCTGGAAGTCGATACCCAGGCCTAGAGGCACTTAGCTGGGGTTAGGAGGGAGGGTGGTAGGCCTGCAGGTCAATACCCAGGCTTTGAGGCACTTAGCTGGGGTTAGGAGGGAGGGCGGTAGGCCTGAAGGGTCAATACCCAGGCTTTGAGGCACTTAGCTGGGGTTAGGAAGGAGGGTGGTAGGCCTGGAGGTCGATACCCAGGCCTGGAGGCACTAAGGTGGGGTTAGGAGGGAGGGTGGTAGGCCTGGAGGTCGAAACCCAGGCCTGGAGGCACTTAGCTGGGGATAGGAGGGAGGGTGGTGGGCCTGGAGGTCGATACCCAGGCTTTGAGGTACTTAGCTGGGGTTAGGAGGGAGGGCGGTAGGCCTGGAGGTCAATACCCAGGCTTTGAGGCACTTAGCTGGGGTTAGGAAGGAGGGTGGTAGGCCTGGAGGTCGATACCCAGGCCTGGAGGCACTAAGATGGGGTTAGGAGGGAGGGCGGTAGACCTGGAGGTCGAAACCCAGGCTTTGAGGCACTTAGCTGGGGTTAGGAAGGAGGGTGGTAGGCCTGGAGGTCGATACCCAGGCCTGGAGGCACTAAGCTGGGGTTAGGAGGGAGGGTGGTAGGCCTGGAGGTCGATACCCAGGCCTGGAGGCACTTAGC
>CM042437.1:1357319-1359819 GCA_023631565.1 Gymnocephalus cernua | reverse complement strand
GTGAAGTGCAGCAGGTAAACAATGTGAAGTGCAGCAGGTAAACAATGTGAAGTGCAGCAGGTAAACAATGTGAAGTGCAGCAGGTAAACAATGTGAAGTGCAGCAGGTAAACAATGTGTAGTGCAGCAGGTAAACAATGTGAAGTGCAGCAGGTAAACAATGTGAAGTGCAGCAGGTAAACAATGTGAAGTGCAGCAGGTAAACAATGTGAAGTGCAGCAGGTAAACAATGTGAAGTGCAGCAGGTAAACAATGTGAAGTGCAGCAGTTAAACAATGTGTAGTGCAGGTAAACAATGCGAAGTGCAGCAGGTAAACAATGTGAAGTGCAGCAGTTAAACAATGTGTAGTGCAGGTAAACAATGTGAAGTGCAGCAGGTAAACAATGTGAAGTGCAGCAGGTAAACAATGCGAAGTGCAGCAGGTAAACAATGTGAAGTGCAGCAGGTAAACAATGCGAAGTGCAGCAGGTAAACAATGCGAAGTGCAGCAGGTAAACAATGTGAAGTGCAGCAGGTAAACAGTGTGAAGTGCAGCAGGTAAACAATGTGAAGTGCAGCAGGTAAACAATGTGAAGTGCAGCAGGTAAACAATGCGAAGTGCAGCAGGTAAACAATGCGAAGTGCAGCAGGTAAACAATGTGAAGTGCAGCAGTTAAACAATGTGAAGTGCAGCAGGTAAACAATGTGAAGTGCAGCAGGTAAACAATGTGAAGTGCAGCAGGTAAACAATGCGAAGTGCAGCAGGTAAACAATGTGAAGTGCAGCAGTTAAACAATGCGAAGTGCAGCAGGTAAACAAAGCGAAGTGCAGCAGGTAAACAATGTGAAGTGCAGCAGGTAAACAATGCGAAGTGCAGCAGGTAAACAATGTGAAGTGCAGCAGGTAAACAATGTGAAGTGCAGCAGGTAAACAATATAGAAGTGCAGCAGGTAAACAATGTGAAGTGCAGCAGGTAAACAATGCGAAGTGCAGCAGGTAAACAATGTGTAGTGCAGCAGGTAAACAATGTGTAGTGCAGCAGGTAAACAATGTGAAGTGCAGCAGGTAAACAATATAGAAGTGCAGCAGGTAAACAATGTGAAGTGCAGCAGGTAAACAATGCGAAGTGCAGCAGGTAAACAATGTGAAGTGCAGCAGGTAAACAATGCGAAGTGCAGCAGTTAAACAATGCGAAGTGCAGCAGGTAAACAATGCGAAGTGCAGCAGTTAAACAATGCGAAGTGCAGCAGGTAAACAATGTGAAGTGCAGCAGGTAAACAATATAGAAGTGCAGCAGGTAAACAATGTGAAGTGCAGCAGGTAAACAATGCGAAGTGCAGCAGGTAAACAATGCGAAGTGCAGCAGTTAAACAATGCGAAGTGCAGCAGTTAAACAATGCGAAGTGCAGCAGGTAAACTCCGCTCTGAGTGCACGCGCGCTCCCGCGGCCAGGGGATACGTATCCTGGCGCGGGGGGGGGGGGGGGGGGGGGGGGAGTACATTGGCACGACACCGGGTTCCGATTGTTCTCGTCTCAGCTCCGCCGAGACAAAAACAGACATGTCATTGCAAAAATGTTTCATTTATTGTCAGAAATATCATGTTTTCAAAAGCATCCCTTCACACAATTTGACGTGACATATTTGCAGAGCAGGCTTATGTGCCGGGGCCGAGCCTCGGAGCAGACCGCCGGGTCGCCCTCTCTGCTCTCGTCTGCTCAGCTGCTAAGACCGCTGTGCTGCGGACATAGACCTATATATAATAGGCTGCGGAGCGTCTGCCCTCGGCTTTGTCGGCAAATTTTTCTCTCTTTACTTTATTGACAAACGAGCCTGTGGAATAGATCGACAGAGAGGAGAGAAAGCAGAGTGGCCGTAAATGACAGCAAAACACAGTAAATAGCCTAAATACTCTCACATTGAGCTCAAATGGAAACTCTGTGCTAAGTAAGTAAGTAAAGTAAGTAAAGTTTATTTATATAGCACCTTTCACAGATAAAAATCACAAAGTGCTTCACAATACAAGTGAGAAAAATACAGCATAACATGAGGAAAGGGGAGGGAAAAAAGCGACTCCCAAACAATGCTCAGTACAGTACAGAGTACAGCACCTCGGCAGTGAGCACATACAACACGATTCAACACATGACTTGCAACAGGGGAGGGAAATGGGGGGGAAATGGGGTTTAACACGTTTCCACTCTGTGCTGAGGGTTGAGCTGATGTTTTTGGGGGGTAACGCCATTCACTTTACCAGCGGTATTGACAACAGATAAAGCCACTGTGTCTTGAGAAGCTAAAGCTCGTTGTTTTATTGTTCACTTTTAACTCCCTTTACATCATCTTTGCTATCTCTTCTTCCTCTCGCTCGTAGGCTACTCTCCGTTACCGCTCGCTCTCCTTGCGCGACCACACGGGCGCCGACGTCACTCACTTAAGGCGCCCTGCCATTCTCGCTCTAACTTACGCTACTCTCGTAAGGGGGTTGGCGGTGAACCGCCATACTGCGGTGATATGTTGCT
>CM042437.1:1344819-1349819 GCA_023631565.1 Gymnocephalus cernua | reverse complement strand
CATTTCTCTACGTTTTTCTATGTTTTTCTACAGCCTTATTTTAGACAACAAAATGCAGCTTTAAAGAGCTTCAGACATTCTTTCGAAGTTTGTGTCAATATATTTCACGTTTGTCACGTTTTACAATGTTTTTGTAAATGGACTGTATTTATACAACGCTTTCACACACATTCATACACTACGGCCGAGGCTGCCGTACAAGGTGCCACCTGCTCATCAGATAAACACACACACACTTTTACACCCCGATGCATCGGGGGCAACTCGGGGTTCAGTGTCTTGCCCAAGGACACTTCGACGTGGGACTGCAGGGCCGGGGATCGAACCACCAACCTTCCGATTGGCAGGTAACCGCTCTACCGCTGAGCCACAGCCGCACTTTTCCAATGTTTTTGTCACTTTTCCTGGCATTTTTGAAGATTTTACGGACGTTTTTTGTCACTTTATTGACATTGTTTACATGTTTTTCTACATTTTTCTACGTTTTTCTACATTTTTCTACGTTTTTCTACATTTGTCTACGTTTTTCTACATTTCTATACATTTTTCTACGTTTTTCTACATTTTCTACATTTTTCTACGTTTTTCTACGTTTTTCTACATTTTCTACGTTTTTCTACATTTTCTACGTTTTTCTACGTTTTTCTACATTTTTCTACGTTTTTCTACATTTTTCTACATTTTTCTACGTTTTTATACATTTTTCTACATTTTTCTACGTTTTTCTACATTTCTCTATATTTTTCTACATTTTTCTACATTTTTCTACATTTTTCTACATTTTTGTACGTTTATCTACGTTTTTCTACATTTTTCTACGTTTTTCTACATTTTTCTACGTTTTTCTACACTTTCTACGTTTTTCTACGTTTTTCTAAATTTTTCTACGTTTTTCTACATTTTTCTACATTTTTCTACGTTTATTTACATGTTTCTACATTTTTCTACGTTTTTCTACATTTCTCTACATTTTCTACATTTTTCTACGTTTTTCTACATTTCTCTACATTTTTCTAAATTTTTCTACGTTTTTCTACATTTTTCTACATTTTTCTACGTTTTTCTACGTTTTTCTACATTTTTCTACGTTTTTCTACATTTTTCTACATTTTTCTACGTTTTTCTAAATTTTTCTTCATTTTTCTACGTTTTTCTACATTTTTCTACATTTTTCTACGTTTTTCTACATTTTTCTACGTTTTTCTACATTTTCTAAATTTTTCTACGTTTTTCTACATTCTACATTTTTCTACGTTTTTCTACATTTTCTACATTTTTCTACGTTTTTCTACATTTTTCTACATTTTTCTAAGTTTTTCTACATTTTTCTACATTTTTCTACGTTTTTCTACGTTTTTCTAAATTTTTCTACGTTTTTCTACATTTTTCTACGTTTTTCTACGTTTTTCTACATTTTCTACGTTGTTCTACGTTGTTCTACGTTGTTCTACGTTGTTCTACATTTTTCTACGTTTTTCTACGTTTTTCTACATTTCTCTACATTTCTCTACATTTTTCTACATTTTTCTACGTTTTTCTTCATTTTTCTACATTTTTCTACATTTTTCTACGTTTTCTACGTTTTTCATCTGCCTTATTTTAGACAACCAAATGCAGCTTTAAAGAGCTTCAGCATGGCCTTCATGCTGCGTCCGTCATGTTTTTCGTACGGTCAGCAGGTGCGTGCGGCAACGTCGCCGCTGGAGGAGAAAATACAGCCGAGCTTTCGGCTGCGAGGCGTCGGTGAAGCAGAGCGATGACAGGACACACATCTCTACCCTGCATCCCATAATATGCGAGTGTTTCCTGACAGTCCAGACCGGCTTGCCGCCGCAGCTTCGCACCCAATCTGCCGTGTTTATGTTCGCCGTGCAGCCGAGCGTGAAGTGTTTACACGAGGCGTGACGGTTTGTCTGATGAAGCAAACGCCGCCGCCGGAGGACGAAAGTTGCATTCATGCATTTTGTGCTGCGTTCAAGACACACGTTGTGCTGTCAGAACATATAACTCTCTCTCTCTCTCTCTCTCTCTCTCTCTCGCTCTCTCCCCCTTAATCTCCCATCTTCTCTCTCACAACTAATCCTCCTAACCCTTAGGCCATGTAGTTTGTTCCTAATCTCTAATACGACAAAAACCAGAGAACGTAATGGTCACCTTTTTAAAACACACGTCAACGTTTTCGCTGTTTTTTATTTTTTTATGCTATGCCGACATCATTTTTTGGGCATTTCCACCTTTAATAGATAGAACAGTTAGATATGAAGGGGGGGGAGGGGTAAGGGGGGGTAGGATGGGGGGGGAGACATGCAGGAAAATCATCGCAGGTTGGACTTGAACCCTGGACCTTCTGCGTCTATATATGTGCGCCTGCTCTACCGCCTGAGCTAACCGGCCACAACGTTTTTGGTGCTATTTTCAATGTTTTTTTCAACGTTTATTTTCAACGTTTACATGCTTTTTGAGGATGTTTTTTAACGTTTTTTTCGTCGCTTATTTCAACGCTTTTTTTACACTTAAGTCGTTGTTTTTTATGCTTTTTTAAAAATGTTTTTGAGGATGTTTTCAATGTCTTTTTCAGCACTTCAGATGCTTTTTTAATGTGCGTGAATCAAGACTCCTTCACGGACCCCCTGCAGTCCTCCAGAGTGACCCTAGGGGGACACGTACCCCCTGCAGTCCTCCAGAGTACCCCTAGGGGGACACGTACCCCTTGCAGTCATCCAAAGCGACCCTAGGGGGACACGTACCCCTTGCAGTCATCCAAAGCGACCCTAGGGGGACATGGACCCCCTGCAGTCCTCCAAAGCGACCCTAGGGGGACATGGACCCCCTGCAGTCCTCCAAAGCGACCCTAGGGGGACATGGACCCCCTGCAGTCCTCCAAAGCGACCCTAGGGGGACACGTACCCCCTGCAGTCATCCAAAGCGACCCTAGGGGGACATGGACCCCCTGCAGTCCTCCAAAGCGACCCTAGGGGGACACGTACCCCCTGCAGTCATCCAAAGCGACCCTAGGGGGACATGGACCCCCTGCAGTCCTCCAAAGCGACCCTAGGGGGACATGGACCCCCTGCAGTCCTCCAGAGTACCCCTAGGGGGACACGTACCCCCTGCAGTCCTCCAGAGTACCCCTAGGGGGACATGGACCCCCTGCAGTCCTCCAGAGTACCACTAGGGGGACACGTACCCCCTGCAGTCCTCCAGAGTACCCCTAGGGGGACACGTACCCTCAAAACACAACGACAAGTCTGATCGCTGGTTGCATGACCGGCCATCGCAGCGTAACACAGGGTTACGGCTAAAACTTGCATTTTTATATTTATTCAAATATAATCATATCCCAAACTATATGAAAACTCTTGTTCTCATTTATTTGTAGTATTTTTTAAACGATTGTTTTCTCTCCCCCTGTTGCCAAAGAGAATAAGGTCATTCAATGTCCCATTGGTCTGATCAATAAGTAGCCTATGGCCTAATTATATGGTCAATAATACGTCACAATAACATATGATCTGATATACAGCTGAAAACGGATAAGAAGCTTTTATATATATATATAAACATTTGAGAAAATAACCATGAGTTGGAGAGCGCACCAAACTCTATGGAAGAAAATGTGTATTTAACATTAATTTGCTTACTGACAATAATAGTGACCCTATACAATACAAAGTCTAATTATTCCCTAATCAATATGACTGATTGCTTAATTCGGAATTACTTACGTTACCGTATAATCTTTTCTTTTTGAAAAAGACCTTCACTGGAGATATTTTATGACGTGGTTGCTGCCACATTCACAGCTTTTTTTCATAGAAGCGCTCGGGCAAACCAACTCTCAAAAGAGACACATTCATTAAATTCTTTACTGCTTCGTGAATTACATGAGAGCCGAATGAAAGAGAGCCATTGTTAGTGCATTTTAAGTCGAACACTGTGTTCTACATTGACACTGTTTGCCAATGAGCGTGTAAATATATAAAATTGCGATGTTTTTCTATGGAGTCCGGTTACAAACTAAGAACAGGTTCCAGACCATTGGAACGTTGATTAAACCGTTGAACTTACCGTTGGGGCGGCCGAGGCGGGAAACTGGAGCTCCACGAGCCGGTGGGCGTCCATCGTCGAGCCGTTACCGCTCCACGCGGATGCTGCTGACAGCGCCAGGGTCTCTGTTGCGCGCGTCGCCGTGCAGTTGGGCTCGCGGTCGCTGCACGAGATGATGCTCTGGCGCGCGGACAGCAACAGCTCGCTGTTCCCGCCGTTCATCCTCCTCGCCCCTCCTCGCGCGCCCTGAAGGAAGAGAGAAAAAGAGAGAGAGAGACGTCATGATTGACAGGTGCGTCAGATTTAAACACAACAGTAAATAAAGTCTTTAAAATGCTTCACCAGCAAATTAAAAGGTTGGAAGCAGAACTGACAACTGGTACAAGAGTATTAAAATGAAAACAACAACCAAAATGTTGGACAAAAAAGTCAGAAAAGAGACTAAAAGTGTCTTAAAAAGCAACAAAAATGTCAAAAAAGAGACAAAAAAAATTCTTAAAAGGCTATAAAAATGTCAAAAATTCTTAAAAAGCAACAAAAATGTCAAAAAAGAGACATAAAAATGTCAAAAAAGAGACAAAAAAATGTCAAAAAAGAGACAAAAAAATGTCAAAAAAGAGACATAAAAATGTCAAAAAAGAGACATAAAATTGTCAAAAAATAGACAAAAAAATGTCAAAAAAGAGACATAAAAATGTCAAAAAAGAGAAAAAAATTCTTAAAAAGCAACAAAAAAGTCAGAAAAGAGACTAAAAGTGTCTTTAAAAGCTACAAAAATGTCAAAAAGGGAAAAAAATTCTTAAAAAGCAACAAAAATGTCAAAAAAGAGACAAAAAATGTCAAAAAAAGAGACAAAAAAATTCTTAAAAAGCAACAAAAATGTCAAAAAAGAGACAAAAAAATTCTTAAAAAGCTATAAAAATGTCAAAAATTCTTAAAAAGCAACAAAAATG
>CM042437.1:1312319-1339819 GCA_023631565.1 Gymnocephalus cernua | reverse complement strand
CGGGGATTATGAAATCATGCAAGCCCTGCGTATTTTGCGCGGAAATCGGCAATTTATGCGGCGAAAGTGCGGCGTATTTGAAAAAATGCGCCCCCCCCCCCCGCATAAATATGCAGACTTTGGCTGATTATGCGTTGAATTATGAGATCGTATAATCAGTTTTTTCTGGAGGGACTGGACTACGTGCACCGTGTTGTTTCCTCAGAAAGGTGAGAAACGGCCTTGAGTTCTGTTTTCTCTCGTTTATTGGCTGGTGACAGCCAGGTGACAGCCAATCAGAAGAGACGTGTCTGTAAACTCCTGGTGATAAAATTACACAACAGGGTGGTAAAGCTACACATTACATAATTTTCCCCCGAAGGTCTCTTCTTATTGTTCCTTTGTTGTCCGTCTTCAGCGGTGAGTGCTAACAGACCTTCATGGTGACAATCGCTCAATAGAAAACATTTAAGAACATAAAACACCAACAAGTCTCCTCACCATGGAAACGGAAGAACGCCCACGTGTGTAGCGTGCTCCAGCAGCAATTATTACAATTACAATAAATATACACACATATATATATATATATATACACACAGACACACACACACACACACACACACACAGAGTAAAGGTTACGTTCCTTTTGTTTTTTCATAACCTGGAGATTTATTTCCCATACATTGGTGTCTACATGACTAATGTGACCAAAAATCACCAAACCCACCAGACTCCATGTAAATAATCACTACTTTTAGTGTGTATAGAGCCAGACTCCAAGTAAATAATCACTACTTTTAGCGTGTATAGAGCCAGACTCCATGTAAATAATCACTACTTTTAGCGTGTATAGAGCCAGACTCCATGTAAATAATCACTACTTTTAGCGTGTATAGAGCCAGACTCCATGTAAATAATCAGGACTTTTAGCGTCTATAGAGCCAGACTCCATGTAAATAATCACTACTTTTAGCGTGTATAGAGCCAGACTCCATGTAAATAATCACTACTTTTAGCGTGTATAGAGCCAGACTCCATGTAAATAATCACTACTTTTAGCGTGTATAGAGCCAGACTCCATGTAAATAATCACTACTTTTAGCGTGTATAGAGCCAGACTCCATGTAAATAATCAGGACTTTTAGCGTGTATAGAGCCAGACTCCATGTAAATAATCACTACTTTTAGCGTGTATAGAGCCAGACTCCATGTAAATAATCACTACTTTTAGCGTGTATAGAGCCAGACTCCATGTAAATAATCAGGACTTTTAGCGTGTATAGAGCCAGACTCCATGTAAATAATCACTACTTTTAGCGTGTATAGATCCAGACTCCATGTAAATAATCAGGACTTTTAGTGTGTATAGAGCCAGACTCCATGTAAATAATCACTACTTTTAGCGTGTATAGAGCCAGACTCCATGTAAATAATCACTACTTTTAGCGTGTATAGAGCCAGACTCCATGTAAATAATCAGGACTTTTAGCGTGTATAGAGCCAGACTCCATGTCAATAATCACTACTTTTAGCGTGTATAGAGTCAGACTCCATGTCAATAATCACTACTTTTAGCGTGTATAGAGCCAGACTCCATGTAAATAATCACTACTTTTAGCGTGTATAGAGCCAGACTCCATGTAAATAATCACTACTTTTAGCGTGTATAGAGCCAGACTCCATGTAAATAATCAGGACTTTTAGCGTGTATAGAGCCAGACTCCATGTAAATAATCAGTACTTTTAGCGTGTATAGAGCCAGCATATCTCCACATGTAAATGGGTGAATTAAGGGTTTATTTCAACCAGACCAGAGTGGTGATTGTTGGAACAGTGGAAAGATGAACCAAGACGGCTTTTGGTAGTTTTATTTAGTTTCTGTCCACTTTGAATGAAGTGTGTTTCACGATGATAAAAGTCCTGATTATTTACATGGAGTCTGGTGTAGTGTGTTCAAGCAGAAATTACGCCCTTAAATCTCGCTCCGTTCTGTATCCTTCATTTAGCTAAGAGAGAGATCAGGGTCAGCTGCGTTCTGCGTGAACCTGGGTCACTGTGGTGATGAATTAAATTCTCATCCATTATGACTCACAGCTCGACCTTCACACAGTCGTTGCATCAGTCAAAGACTCACAAAGGATCCAATACAATCAATCCAGAAGAGGCTGCGTGGGAAGAAAATGGTCCAAAAAAAAAATGTAAGAAACGGTAATTTCATTCCAGCAGCTGTGACGTCACACTGTAAAAAAACAGAAAATAACTTTCTTGTAAAAAATACAGTGATTTTACACTGAAATACAGTTTATAGACTCAATCGATCAATCAATTAATCAATCAAAATGTATTTATGTAGCACTTTACAGCAACCACACTGTAAATTTTGACAAGTTGACTTTACTTAAAAAATGTACGCAAACTCATTACCTTGAAAAAATTAAGTTCAATGGACTTAATAATGGTAAATTAGTGCAGCTTAATTGTTCTTAGTAAGCAATACCTAATAAACTTACATTTTTAAGTGAACACATATCACATATACACATATATAGTCAACATATTCTGAGTTAATATTAGCTCACATTTTTTAAGTTAGCACTACTTGGTACTACTGACTTGTTTTCTGCAGCAGGTTTCCAAAGTGTTTAACATCAGAAACCACAAATAAAACATATCATACAAATCAGTCCCTCCATAAAAACGTGATAATTCAATGCATAATCAGCCAAAGTCCGCATATTTATGCGGGGGGGGGGGCGCATTTTTCCAAATACGCTGCACTTTTGCCGCATAAATTACCGATTTCCACGTAAAAGGTAATGCGCTGAAAATATTCTCAATACAGCGTCCACTCACAGTTCTCAAGGTGCTGTGTCTTAGCTGGTTAAAGTACCTGTCTAGTAAACAGGAAGTCCTGGGTTGACATCCCAGCAGCACCTCTTTAATAACAGAGAATATCTCATGTTTAATCACCTTTCCGTCCGTCCCTCCACTCTAGATGACACAGAAGTATTTTCTATAAAACTCCAACTAATGTTCATACAGAGACAAGTAAACTGTCTATAAACTCTGAACATATCTCTTCATTTCACCAGGAGATTATGCACTCCCTCCAGAAAAACGTGATTATGCGATCGCAGAATTCAACGCATAATCAGCCAAAGTCTGCATATTTATCAAATACGCCGCACTTTTGACGTTATAAATTGCTGATTTCCGTGCAAAATATGCGCGGCTTGCATGACTTCATAATCCCCGCATTTGTTGCAAAAAAGTCACATATCTCTCAGCAGAAAGTTGAAAAATGTTGCGTTTACTTCACACAAGAGCAGCCATTTTCCCCTGTTGCCATGGGAACGTTATGAAGTGATGTAATTTCTCCTAGTGAGAACACGGTGTTGGGGGGGAATCACTTTGTTTTTCTCTTTTTCATCAAACTGCAGTTTTTGCAAGTTCCCGCAATTTCATCGCATAAAATTGCATAAATATCATATAGAGCATATTCCATCGCATTTATTAAGAAAACGTGTCACGATTCAGACAGACGACCACAATTGCGTCACACCAGAAAGTTTATTAAAACTTAAGGGAAAAGGGTAGTAGGGAGTGAGTGAAGGCTCCAGGGGTTACTGGGAATAACAGGGATTCCGTCCAATGTGCTGGGTCTGTGCCCCCCCCCAGTGGCAGCGATGCGTCCTATGACGCCGGTGGTGGGTGGTCCGGAAGTCCTGGGGGGGAAACACAGACACAACGGGGCGGATGAAACAAGGCAGAAGTACAGTTCAAGGGAAATCCAAATACGTTGTAGCAAGGCAGAAGGCTGGTCAGAGTTACCGGGATCGAAGAGTAGTCAGGAGTCGTTACGGCAGAAAGCAGGTCTGGTTTTCTGGGGCAGAAGAGTATCCAAGAATCAGGCAGGTCCGGGGTCACAAAACAAGAGTGAGCCAGAAGCACGAGCAAACAGGTTCCGGGTGTGAGCTTTGCAGACGATCTGACAAAGGAGAGCTGAAAGACAGGGCTTTAAATACTGGGAGAGGTTAGTGGGTAATGCAGCGCAGCTGGCAGAGTAATTTGAGCAGGGACAGGTGGAGCTAGTTAGGCTGAGTAGAGAGAGTGGTGAGCAGAGTGGAAGATAGTGGAAACCAATTAAGGTGGTAACCCGGTGGAGTGAGAGGGCTCATGACAAAACGTGCCTGTTACGAACCTCCAATGGAAAATCCAGGGGAGGAGGAGGTTAGTGACAATAATAAAACCATCTCGGGTTGAAGGAACAAAAGGAGACCAGTTTATGTGCAAGTACGGCGTTTAATTACAAGGGTAATTAGCCAAAAGGTACAACAAAAAGGTCCATCCATCCATCCATCGTCGTCCGCTTATCCGTGGTCGGGTCGCGGGGGGAGCAGCTCCAGCAGGGGACCCCAAACTTCCCTTTCCCGAGCCACATTAACCAGCTCTGACTGGGGGATCCCGAGGCGTTCCCAGGCCAGGTTGGAGATGTAATCCCTCCACCTAGTCCTGGGTCTTCCCCGAGGCCTCCTCCCAGCTGGACGTGCCTCCACCTAGTCCTGGGTCTTCCCCGAGGCCTCCTCCCAGCTGGACGTGCCTCCACCTAGTCCTGGGTCTTCCCCGAGGTCTCCTCCCAGCTGGACGTGCCTCCACCTAGTCCTGGGTCTTCCCCGAGGCCTCCTCCCAGCTGGACGTCCCTCCACCTAGTCCTGGGTCTTCCCCGAGGCCTCCTCCCAGCTGGACGTCCCTCCACCTAGTCCTGGGTCTTCCCCGAGGTCTCCTCCCAGCTGGACGTGCCTCCACCTAGTCCTGGGTCTTCCCCGAGGCCTCCTCCCAGCTGGACGTGCCTGGACCACCTCCCTAGGGAGGCGCCCAGGGGGCATCCTTACCAGATGCCCGAACCACCTCAACTGGCTCCTTTCGACGTGAAGGAGCAGCGGCTCTACTCCGAGCTCCTCACGGATGACTGAGCTTCTCACCCTCATCATCTCTAAGGGAGACGCCAGCCCCCCTCCTGAGGAAACCCATTTCGGCCGCTTGTACCCTGGCCAACAAAAAGGTAACTCTCAAAAAAACAACTGGTGCAACTGAGGTCAACTACAAACAAAGGAAACAAACGCTTCAGCATTTACCGCCCTCTCTCCACTGAGAGAGTGGCCTCCGGAACAAGGGTCGAATTGGATGCACGCTGCTACTACAGGAACTCCACGAACGCCGCTGCAATATCACCCGGCTCCGGTAAGCTGTATGAATAGAGACGACCAGTCTGCTCTTCACACCAGTCTGCCTGTTCTCTGTCCTTTTTACCAGCTCCCACTCCCCTGCTGATTGCCAACCGGTGTGCACACTAATTGCATGCCAACTGGAGACAGGTGCACACACACAGGAGCTGTGGAGGACAGACAAGCAGCAGTACCTCTGGGAAGACACACACACACACACACACACACACACACACACACACACACGGCCTAAGGGCCGTAACAGTGCCGCATGATCAAGGATTTTTGCCACAACAATCACAACAAAAACTCTGTGTTTTTCTGGAGGGACTGATAATAACAAGAATGAACATATAAGACAATAAAATCAGAAACGATTACAAAGACACAGAAGAAAGAAATTGTCAAACCACTGCTGCATATTAAAAGTCAATCTATATCTCTCTGTGTGTGTGTGTGTGTGTGTGTGTGTGTTTGTCTGTGTGTGTGTGTGTGTTTGTGTCTGTGTGTGTGCGTGTATATATGTATGTGCGTATGTGTGTGTGTGTGTCTGTGTGTGTGTGTCTGTGTGTGTTTGTATGTCTGTGTGTGTGTGTGTGTGTGTGTGTGTCTGTGTGTGCGTGTGCGTGTGTATATGTATGTGCGTGTGTGTGTGTGTGTGTGTGTGTGTGTGTGTGTGTCTGTGTGTGTGCGTGTGTATATGCATGTGTGTGTGTGTGTGTGCGTGTGTATATGCATGTGTGTGTGTGTGTGTGCGTGTGTATATGCATGTGTGTGTGTGTCTGTGTGTCTGTGTGTGTGCGTGTGTATATGCATGTGTGTGTGTGTGTGTGTGTGTGCGTGTGTATATGTATGTGTGTGCGTGTGCGTGTCCGTGTGTGTGTGTGTGCGTGTGTGTGTGTGTGTGTGTGTGTGTGTGTGTGTGTGTCCAGCAGATGGCGCTCTAGCAGCAGTAAAGATATCAGCTGCTGTAAAAAACAAAAACTCAAGAAGAAGAATTAGTTTGTTTTCTTCTTCTTCGTGCAGCTGTCTCTGTCCATCGACCCGTTTCCGGTCCTCCCAGCTCTGTTTTGGTTTCTCTTCACTGATTCTTTTAAGTAATTATTAATTAGTTAATTAATTACATTTCCTGAAGATGTCAGACGATCTGCGGGCCGAGCTGGAGAAATACCTGCACACGTTAAACATCCAGACGACCTGCGTGGAGCACCCGCCGGTAACCACGCCAACACACCGGGGAACGGCTCCGGTTCTCCGGTCGTAACTCAGCTAACACAGAAAACTCATCATATATATATCATATCATGACTGTTCCACAGCAAAATGACATGCATGACATGAGTTACTGTAGCAATAACGTGCTTTCTATGGAGAACACAACACAATGGAACCCCATTAGAAAAATAGAGATTTTTAACTTTCTTTACTTCCTGTAAATTGTTTAAACACCCCAAAAAAATATTCAGAGACGCTGCGTGACTTGTTAGAGTTCCCACTTCTATTCGGCGACATCCAGTAGTCTGAATTTCACTTCCTGTAATATAGTTTAAGCTTTTGGGATTGGTGTGTTTTTGCCTCAGGGTGACGTTGTTAATGGACACGTGGACGCATTGAAAAGGTGTAATTTGAAAGTAAAGGAGAGCTGCGTTGCCTGTCAGTAATTCGCCGAATTCACCAGCAGATCAATCCGAGGTGGAATCCGGTGAATATTTGTCTCTTAGTTTGGTTTTTGTGCGGAAGAATTTAGGAAATCTGAAAAAGCGAGACGTTTTTGAACGGAGTCTGGGGCGACAGTCTCTTACAAGTTAAAAATGTCACTTTATTAGCGGTACATGTGTGCCGAATTTATCATCAGATCAAAAGCAGCTGAAATAATGAGGAGATTTATTTCTCCAGGTGTGTATTTGTGCGTAATTAAGTAAATCTAAAAAGCGATGACAGATGGTATGACAGTGTCTCTAAACTTCACCCCTCAGCAGGGCTGGACTGGGACAAAAAATCGGCCCGGGCATTTTTGGCCCAGGCGGCCCACACCCACCGTGATTGGTCAGAGACATTCCCTGCAGACAGTCCTCTTAAAATATGCGTCCATTCTATGATATGAGTTGCCTAGTGTTCTGCGTTCATGTGATGGTTTTGGATCCTTCAAGAGGTCTCAAGACTTATCTGTTGATCCTACACTTAAATAATTAATTCATTCTTAGAGTTATGATTTGTATATTTATGGTATTTTTTATTATTATTATTGATATTTGATATTGTATTGCCATTATTGTTATTATTACTATTTTGCTTAATATTGGCTTAGCAACTTTTAAAAACTGTTTACTGTTAATTTTAACCATTGTAAGATTCATATTTTGTCGCTTTGGACAAAAGTGTCTGCTAACTACAATAACCATAACCATAACCCTTCCCAAAAGCTACAGTAAAGCTGAGAGTAGTATATGCCCTGGAAAAGAGAAGCAGTGTACTCACTCACTTTTGATTGGCGACCTGGAGGCCATAGGGTAGCCTACACAATGTCCATACTCAAGTGGAAGTCATTGCCAAAGATAAAGTTTAAAGTATAATTTCAAATTATTTAACAACATTTAAGTATACAAGTGTATTGTCAGTAAAGTCAATCAAAATGTTGCCTTGGCCCACACCAATGAACAAGAAAGATTTACTCTAACAAGGTAACCTTTAAAAGAGTGAGAAACAGAGAGAAATGTCAGCTAAGTTAAGGTATAATTCATTTAGCTTAAATCTCTGGGCAATGTAGAGAGACACACACACACACAGTTAATTCATGTACTTCTTACCGTCGTCAACTAGGCCTACTCTCTCTTCCACCTGTTCCTCCCTCTCTCTCCCGTGACCCTGTCATGGTCGCTCTCCTCCTCCTCGGCCTCTTCCCTGTCATCATGATGTTGTTTCTGCTTCTCTGTATAGCCAGCCACCTCTCCTCCTTCCTCTACTTCAGGTAGCCTAACTGATGTTGAAGCAGCTACTACAGCCCCAAACATGTCAGACATGTTGGCACATTTTGAGGCATTCGCCTGTAGATACTTAATCTTTTTCTCCCGTAATTTCTGTACACATCGCTTGCGTATGGGGTTCCGTGGTCGTTTGTCCATTTTAACGTGGATGCTAAACTTCCAGCATATTATAACGTTTACAGCTCGTGTCTCAGGGCCGGGAGTGGGGAAGGGTGTTCCTGGATTTGATTGGGTTAGGTCTTGCTTAGGACTGTAGTTGAGCTGATTCCGGTTTCCAACTTCACCCCATGATGTCAGTTAAAACACGGACGGAGACAATTATCGCTCTTGACGCTTTATTACATAAGGCAACAGTGCAAAATGGGCGTGGGTAGCTCTGCTATGGCTGTGTATTTGTGTGTGGTTCTGCAAAGAAACAAATAACATTGTGAAGGCTACCATACACAATGCATATGAAGTATACATATAGGCTAGCAAACAACAACAAACCCACTATTAATTACACTATATCAATGTAATGTAACTACTGCAGCATAATACAATACAATAATAATACAATAATGTAGCTAAATACAAACGTGAGCAAGAGCTTCCAACAATCTGCATTATAAATCAACAGCCACGAGCAAAGTAGCTAACAGGTGATTAACACAAACATCGAAATTACCAGCTAACTTACTTCAATGTACAAGAACTACAGACCAATACAACAACAGGCCCCAATGAACTGACAACATAAGCTATGGGACTTACAGTTCTCAAAGACGCACACACGCGAGCTCAAAGATTATCCTCTGGACGCACACAGTCTCTTTTCTCTTTCTCCCACTTTTCTCTCTGTGTGGCGCGTGCGCCCGCTCGCGGTAAGGCGCGTTTCCGCGCTACCCCCCCGGCCGAATGGGCCGCTGTCAGTTATCTATGGGCCGCGCAGCCCAAAAAAATTAAAACAAAGGCCTATAAATTATATTGGCAATTCGGCCCAAAAGTGCGTCGGCCCACCGGGAAAATGCCCGGTGTGCCCGATGGCCAGTCCAGCCCTGCCCCTCAGCCGTATTTGCTCTGTACTTGTATGCCGAAGTCATCATCGGATCAATAGTAGTCGTAGTATTGTGAAATGTGTTGATCCAGTAATGTATGTGTGAGGAATGATTAAGTCAGTCTAAAATACGATGTTTTTTTAACGGAGTCTGGGGTGAGAGTTTACAAACGAACTTTAAATGTCACCATACTGCCACATTTCCGGTATTTCTAATTAAAGAGCAATGTACTCCTATACAGCACAGTGAATATTAATGATAATACATTAATTCAACCTGCACATTGCTCTTTAACCATCAGATTAATAGTACCTGAAATAATGTAAATGTTTGTTTTTCCAGCCATGTATTTGAACGGTATGGTTATCTAAAAACTACATTTTTGAGTCTGGGATTACAGTATTTTAAAGCGTCACTTTACAGCCGTATTATCCGTATTGTATGCCGAATTTATCACCAGATCAGTAGTAGCCTAAGTAATGCAAATACTTGTTCCTGCAGTCATGTATTTTGGGCAGAATGTAAAAGTAAATCTAAAAGCGAGAAGTTTTTGAACGGAATCTGGTACGACAGTCTCTCCATAACTTCACCTTTCAGGAAACACCGACGATTTTAATCTGAAATGCAAATTTGATCTATTCACAAACTTCCACGGCTTTCTTAATTGTTTTTTAAAAATGCACAATTACATATTTTATTAAGCTTTTATTGGATGGATTTTGCAGCTACATACTCGTCAAATATATCTGCTTGAACATCGAGTTAAATAGATGTGACCTGCAGGGGGCGCTGACAGATAATTTAAGATTCTTCCACACAGATATTAGTTTCCCACCAGACTCCATGTAAATAATCAGGACTTTTAGCGTGTATAGAGCCAGACTCCATGTAAATAATCAGGACTTTTAGCGTGTACAGAACCAGACTCCATGTAAATAATCAGGACTTTTAGCGTGTATAGAGCCAGACTCCATGTAAATAATCAGGACTTTTAGCGTGTATAGAGCCAGACTCCATGTAAATAATCACTACTTTTAGCGTGTATAGAGCCAGACTCCATGTAAATAATCAGGACTTTTAGCGTGTATAGAGCCAGACTCCATGTAAATAATCAGGATTTTAGCATCGTAAAACACACTTCATTCAAAGTTGACAGAAACTAAATGAAACTACCAAAAGCCGTCTTGGTTCATCTTTCCAATGTTCCAACAATCACCACTCTGGTCTGGTTGAAATAAACCCTTAATTCACCCATTTACATGTGGAAATATGCTGGCTCTATACACGCTAAAAGTCCTGATTATTTACATGGAGTCTGGCTCTATACACGCTAAAAGTAGTGATTATTTACATGGAGTCTGGCTCTATACACGCTAAAAGTCCTGATTATTTACATGGAGTCTGGCTCTATACACGCTAAAAGTAGTGATTATTTACATGGAGTCTGGCTCTATACACACTAAAAGTCCTGATTATTTACATGGAGTCTGGCTCTATACACGCTAAAAGTAGTGATTATTTACATGGAGTCTGGCTCTATACACGCTAAAGGTAGTGATTATTTACATGGAGTCTGGCTCTATACACGCTAAAAGTAGTGATTATTTACATGGAGTCTGGCTCTATACACACTAAAAGTCCTGATTATTTACATGGAGTCTGGCTCTATACACGCTAAAAGTAGTGATTATTTACATGGAGTCTGGCTCTATACACGCTAAAAGTAGTGATTATTTACATGGAGTCTGGCTCTATACACGCTAAAAGTAGTGATTATTTACATGGAGTCTGGCTCTATACACGCTAAAAGTCCTGATTATTTACATGGAGTCTGGTGTAGTTTGGTGATGGTGATTTCGGGGCTGTTTCATGTTAAACTAAAAGGATCTTACTCTTTAACTAAAAGGTCTATCTCTGTAGGGATCCATCCCATAATGTTGTCAGACACATTTCCCAGAGTTCCCCTTTAAAGAACAGCTGTTTGCTCCGCTGGTCTCGGCAGGTGTTCACGGTGGAGGAGATGATGCCTCACCTGCAGGAAGTTACCGGAGCCGTCACCAAGAACCTCTTCCTGAAAGACAAGAAGAAGAAAAGCCTGTTTCTGGTGTCGGCTCGCCACGACCGCCAGGTGTGTGTGTCTGTGTGTGTGTGTGTGTCTGAGATTAATGGTTAATTCCAGGTGTAATCGTCCCATGATCCTCTCTGTTTCTCTGCAGGTGAACCTCAACGACCTCGCCAAGAAGCTCGGCGTCGGCAGCGGCAACCTGCGCTTCGCAGACGAGGCGACCATGTTGGAGAAACTCAAGGTGAGGAAAAAAACGTGAGAAAAAACTGACGAAAAAAGCCGTGACGAAAAAAATGTGAGGATAAAAACATGAGAAAAAACATATGACAAAAAAACGTGAGAAAAAATGTGATCAAAAAAAGTGAGAAAAAAAACATGACAAAAAAAAAAGTGAGAAAAAAAAATTTGAGAAAAAAAATGTTATGAAAAAAGTGAGAAAGAAACATATGTCAAAAAACCGTGATGAAAAAAAAAGTGAAAAAAAACTGGAAAAAAAATGAAAAAAAACTGATGAAAAAAACGTGACTAAAAATAAATTTGAGGAAAAAAAACATGAGGAAAAAATTAAGAAAAAAAATGACGAAAAAAAAACTGAGAAACAAAAACCGTGACGAAAATAAATGTGATGAAAAAAACGTGAGAAAAAAAATGTGACAAAAAACAGGAAAAAAAAACAGGAAAAAAATCGTGACACACACACATACTGGTTTATAGGTTTTTTGGGGACCAATTTTATAACCATCACTTGTGGGGACCACCCTTTCTAAAGCTGCTAGAGGCATGAAAAAAATCAGGTATACTCACTATAGCGTTGTTAGCTCACGGATAACAACAGATTGTCAGTTTAGTTTCAGGATAATGCAATAAAATTGAATAAACTACCCAAAAGTCAATGGAAGGAGAGAGCTGATTAATGAGCTTAATTAGACTTCTGAAGAGCGTTTGAGAATGACTCAAACTAAAACTAGCCTTGATGCCTCATCAGTGGGCTCCAGGTGTCTCCAGGTGTTTCCAGGTGTTTAGGACTGATTAGTTTCTGGTTTCTACTTCTTGGCGTCTCCAGGTGGGTCCGGGCTGTGCGACGGCGTTGGCTCTGCTGTTCGACGGCGAGCGGAGCGTGTGCTCGGTTCTGGACCGGGACCTGCTGGAGGGTGACCACGAGCGCATCTACTTCCACCCGATGACCAATGCCGCCACGGTGGGACTCCGGCCGCACGACCTGCTGCGCTTCCTCCGGGAGACGGGACACGACCCCGTCCTGCAGGACTTCCTGTAGGATACCCCCCCTTCCTGCAGGACTTCCTGTAGAATACGCCCCCTTCCTGCAGGACTTCCTGTAGGACACTCCCCCTTCTTGCAGGACTTCCTATAGGACACGCCCCCTCATGCAGGACTCCCTGTAGGACACGCCCCCTTCATGCAGGACTTCCTGTGGGAACCTGGACACGTCATATAAGTTGGAGCTTCCAAAATAAGCGTCTGAAAAACTGACGAAAATGGTCAAAAGCATCAGAATAAAAAAAGGAAAAGCGTTTGTCTGACCGTCTCCAACCAGACTAAAGATGTAAACTGTCCCTTTAATATCTGGAGCCGAGGAGAAGAAACAGAGCTCATTCTGCTAGGTCACACCTAATTTAAATTACATTATACCATGGTCTGGGCGAATACTCGATTCTGATTGGCTGTTGGGTGTCCATAAAAAAAGTGATATAGGACACCTACTAAAGGAGTTCCAGTGAAACTGTCTGTTTACTGCTAAATCAATAACTAAATCAATGCGCTATATTAAATCAAAAAGTAAATGTGGATCTGTTATTTCCAGTTCGTCCTCTGAACACCACAGGATGGCGCTAACACACACGCTGCAGGAAGTAAGTTATATTTCCCCTCTGGTCTGACTTTGTCTCACAGAGAATAACGTTATCTCACATCCCGTTCACTGTTCAGGTCGCTACTCCAGGCTGCGCTGCTGCGGCCGACAGTAACGTTACACATCGCGGATCAAATTGTTCGTAAAAGTTGTTATATTGTTTTGGGGACAATGACATGGCTGGATAGCTAGCTTGTCTTGTTGTTTAACATACTGTCAAATTATTTTTACTGATTGCCAACTGTACACAATGTTATTGACTTTGGATATGGCTAGCATAGCGTTAGCTAGCGTAGCGTTAGCTAGCATAGCGTTAGCTTTCTAGCTCGTAGCGGAGCTGAAGGGTTCTATCAGTTGAGCGGACTATAAATATATCTAGTTGCTAAGGATGGCAATGTCATATCTAAGGTCCTTCCTATTTCCTGGAGGAGTGAACAACGTTTGCATTGCATTAGAAACTGATGGATGGGAATGATTGTTCCAGGTGTTAGTCAAACCGTCAGGCGTAACCAGGGAAACAGAGTTATTGTTTGTAAAAACTTTAGATTTCGATTGTAAAACTAATTAAAATGTGAACTAAAGTTTAAAAAATATGTTATTTGGCAAGTGACCATGTTATAAGCGGGTTAATGCCCTTCGATGTGTCCATTGTCAGGTATTAATGGACTTCGGCGGTCGGACGGTTCACGCCTCGCCATCGTCCATTAATACCTGACAGTGGACACCTCGAAGGACATTAACCCGCTTATACCCAATTTTTTAGTTAAAGATCTCATATTCTCATTTTCAGATTCATAATTGTATTTTGATGTTGTACCAGAATATGTTTACATGGTTTAATTTTCAAAAAAACCCATATTCTTGTTGTACTGCACATTGCTGCAGCTCCTCTTTTCCCCCTGTGTGTTGAGCTCTCTGTTTTAGCTACAGAGTGAGACATCTCACTGCTGTACCATCTTTGTAGTGAGTCCCACATGCTCAGTAGCTCGGTAAGATCACACCAGCTAGCTGTTTGTTTCTCTAACTTCAAGGCAGGATCAGCAGGGAGACTTCTTCTAAACAGGGAACACTTCCACCTTAGCGTGGAATACCTGCAGAACAGGGACAGGAAGTAGTTCTTTTGGAGATTATGGTGAACTAGTGTGTGTTGTGTTGTTTTGCCATTGAAAACGAGCTAGCATGCTACGGTTAGCCACCTCGCCTCGGCTACTGACGTAGAAAGCCGTGCAGATTTTGACCAGCTCATCCGGAAACTGAAGGCAGGAATCATTCAGAAACCGTATCTCACTCAGAACAGCATGGATGGTTATTTATTCACATTTGTATGTGTGTGGAAGCACCAGACACAAAATAACACCCAAAATCACAGGAAAAGCTTTTTTTTCATAATATGGCCACTTTAAAAAACCCAAAAATTGTGCATTATTTTGACTAATAGTTAAGATCAGAGGATGTTGATCACAGACGGTTTGTCAAACTTTAGTCTTGACACTGTTTTAAAACCATTTAAAAAAAAAAATTAATTCAATGAAAGTAATGATTAACTGTACCTGTGAAGATTGTTACATGCATTCCATACAACTTACAACATGCCTCCGTGTTATTTTTGGGCAATTTGGTTAAGAAAGCCATATTTCTGAAATAAAAAACTTTGAAAACGGGTCAAATTTGAGCCGAGGGTTAAGAACTGGAGGACAGACATACGTTAATCCAAACAGCTGCCAAAATGCGTTTTCATTTTTATAGACTTATATATTTATATATTTCTTTAGAGAAGAACCAGAATGTATTTTGGGTTGTTAAGAGAATGTCTTTGTTACATAGTGAAGTGTAGTTCTAACCACCATTCGACTGTAAAATGGAGGGAGACGAGAAAATGCGTTGCTACAGGCAACAGAAACATCGCTGCACATGACGCTAGTTAATATAAATATATATATATATATATATATATATATATATATATATATATATATATATATATATATATATATATATATATGTATATATATGTATATATATATGTGTGTGTGTGAACAGTGAAAATAATAAAAACATTTTTTTTAACTAATGTCACTAATGATGATTATTCGTTTGAATTGAAATATTTAAAATACTTTCACAGCAAAGATTAAATTAAATTAATCACAGTCTGTAATTAATGTGATTACATTTTGAGAGAGAGAGAGAGAGAGAGAGAGAGACCAAAATGTCTGATATAGAAACTGGGTGAGAGTCTTGTGTTTTTCCCTGGGCACAGACATGTAAAAGGGGGGTAAGTTTTAATTGTTTTCTCCATATTTGTGGTCATATTGAGTTTTTTATGGTCGTTTTGCATCTCTTTGTGCTCTTATTCATCTATTTGAGTCTCTTTGTTTATGTGTTGTCATCATTTTGTCCTGTACATACAGTGATACAAAAACAAGGAGAACAGGCATGCAAATACAAATGCAAACTTCACTTCCCATCTGACTAGAACAAGTACTTATTTTGGCGTATACAAAAGAATTTTGTGTGTTGTGACGTGATTATTAATAACATGTCTCCCAGCAAGATAGAGTTGTGTAAAAGAAGACAAGTTACAGTTAATAAATATCCTCATCTAAACTCAGGAAATGCCTCAACCACTGTCCATTTATATTAACATTACATTAAATCACTGAAACACCTGGCTGAAGGTAAATATCTCACAGCAGTACTCAAAATATGTGTACACATATACAAGACCTATGCAAAGAGACACAAAATGACCCTTAAAAGACTCAAAATGACATTTTTTTAAAAGTATATTTATTTAACCTTTATTTAACCAGGTAGGCCATTGAGAACAGGTTCTCACTTGCAATGGCGACCTGGCCGAGAAAAGCGTAAGCGTACAAGACAACATATAGTTTCACATTCAATATAGTACAAGAAATCAGAGTGCAATAGGCTACAAAGGTACAGGCTAAGTAGGCAGGTCAAAGCTGGTGTAAAGTGAGGCATAAATAAGTACGTCGATGGAAATGCGAAGGTGGAAAGGTGATAACATAATATACATGAATAGACAGTCTATATCATTGCTGAGATGTAGTACAGTCAGAATACAGTTAGTGCAAATTAAATTGTATTATTATTATTATTATTAAGAAGACACATAACAACTCTTAAAAGACTCAAAATGACCATCAAGACTTATCATGACCATAAAAAGACACATCATGACCATAAAGACACATAATTACCATAAAGACACATTATGATCATAAAAAGACACATAATGACCATAAAAGACACAATGACCATAAAAAGACACATAATGACCATAAAAAGACACATCATTACCATAAAAAGACACTTAATGACCATGGCTCTCATCTTTTGCATGTTGTTGTCGCAGTTTTCTAGGGTACGATGACAGAGATATGCAAACAACCTGAATATGATTGTTTATAATGTGTTATATAACCAGAGACACTACACAGTCAGTTAATGATGTTTTAATGTGAAATGAGAAGATGAATCCGTTTTTCTTCGTCACTTTTAAGGCAAGACATTGCAGGCAAAAATATAATTTTCCCATTTATTAATCTTTCATCAGATGTCTTTAATCAGACTAATGCAAGAAAACATTATGTTTCTACACTCTGTTTCTGCAGATTTCTCTTTAAACATAGTTTTGTAAAATCATAAATTTAGTTCCTCATGCACAAAACCTTTCAGATTATAATGACCTATAATGACCACAAAGGTTGCTGCTCTGCTAGATCACCATCACCACGCCCTCTACCATGCCACTCCTCCCAAAACAGCAGGTAGATTATCATCCACGTCACCGTACTGACTGGAGACTGCAGAGGACAGAACATCTGACAACTCTTTCAGCTCAGCACGCACCTTTCAAAAGGTACACTTTAAAACTTTACTCATTTTCTTATAAAGACAGATTATTAAACAAGAATAAAAGAACTGTAAACAGACATAGAAATGAAGATGGAAACTAACGAGCAGACAGATTTGGGCATTTCATTTGGTTGTTTCACTGAGAATTAAAAAATAAGATACAGAGTTTTGAAGTAAATAAATCTTTGATAGAGGAAGAATGAAAGAATAAAATGATATATAAGAATATCAATGAATGAGAAAGTAGTGTTTAGACCTGTTAGGATAGGAGTCCATATATCTAGAAGACATTTTACAAATTATTATTATGTATGTCGTTGCTGATGTTGTTTTCCAGGAAGTGATGACAGGTGTGATATGCAAAACACCTTTGCGTTACGACAATATGATTGTTGATAACGTGTTATATAACCAGAGACAGTACACAGTCAGTTAACAATGTTTTAGTCTGAAATTTAATTAGTCAAAATGACCATAAAAAGAATCAAAATGACCATGAAAAGAGGAGAGGGAGAGAGGAGGAGAGGGAGAGAGAGAAGGAGAGAGGACAGGGAGAGAGAGGAAGAGAGGGAGATGGAGGGAGAGGAGAGGAGAGGGAGAGAGGAGAGGGAGGGAGGGAGGGAGAGGAGTAGAGGGAGAGAGGAGGGGAGAGTGACAGGAGGAGGAGAGGGAGAGAGGAGAGAGATGACAGGTGAGATATGCAAAATACCTTTGTGTTGTGACAATATGACTGTTGATAACGTGTTATATAACCAGAGACAATACACAGTCAGTTAATGATGTTTTAATGTGAAAAGAGATTAATCTGTTTTTCTTTCAGGCAAAAAATATAATTTTTCAATGTATTAATCTTCAATCGGATGTATTTCTTCAGACTAATGGAAAGAAAACATTTAAGTTTCTACACTTTGTCTGTTTGTTTCTGTAGAATTCTCCTAAAATCACTAAAAGTTAGCATTGTAAAATGCCTCATTTGCATCTTTGAACTTAAGATTTCAGAAATCTTGTAATACAATTCAATTCAATTTCAATTCAATTCAATTCAATTCAATTCAATTCAATTCAATTCATAGTATCAAATAATAACAAGAGTTATCTCAAGACACTTTACAGATAGAGTAGGTCTAGACCACACTATAATTTACAAAAACCCCAACAAATCCCCCAAGAGCAAGCACTAGTGCAACAGTGGCGAGGAAATACAAAATCATTATTTTTGAGAAAGTCATAAATGTAGTTCCTTATGCACAAAACCTTTCAAATAATCTAAATCAGTATGTTGTTTTCTTTTGAATCGGCCCAATTCACAGCAATGTCTCTTCAAAGTCCAGAAACTTCTGATAATATGATTCTTAGCTAAAATTACGAGTATTTCCTTATTGCTAACATTTAAGAAAACTTGTAACACAGAAAATATTTGTCTTAAACGTACAGTTTGTAATTTAGGAGCAGGGGGAATGAGATGGGGAAACACCAGAGCAGAGGGAATGAGATGGGGAAACACCAGAGCAGGGGGAATGAGAGGGGGAAATACCAGAGCAGGGGGAATGAGAGGGGGAAACGCCAGAGCAGGGGGAATGAGAGGGGGAAACGCCAGAGCAGGGGGAATGAGAGGAGGAAACGCCAAAGCAGGGGGAATGAGAGGGAGAAACACCAGAGCAGGGGGAATGAGAGGGGGAAACAATTAATGAATATATATATATGTAGCAGAACTGATCCATTATTATTTTATATATATATATATATATTTGGAGTCACCCAGTGAAAAAATAAACATAATTAACATTATAAGTCATATAAACGACAAGCTATTTACATTTCTCCAAAAAAGTCCCAAATGTCTGTGTAGAACGGGTTACAAAGCGAATAGACGATCTTTGTAGTCAAAGAACACCGTTTGTTCACTTCGTTGCATCGTTGCTGGCTTGTAGTGAGCCATCACAGCCATTCCCTATCATAGAATATCTCTGCTCTCGAAAGACCGGTTTCCATTGGTTTGCAGACAATAACAAAGGCCCAATGCATTCTGGGAAACCGGATCTAGTTTTCACCACGGAAGCTAACGCCGATCGGTGGAGATGAATGGCCGAAAAATCATAAATTATGGACATAAAGTGTATCGATCTTGGATTCAAGAGTTTGGATTTATTGCTCAACCACCCCGAAAAAAGGCACAAGTTCCAGGCTGGATACAAAACCTCCCGTGAAGGCTAGAAGGACAGCAAAGAGACGCTCGTTAGCGTTAGCTTGTTAGCTGCTAACTGCAAAAAAACGGTAAGACGATCCATCTTATGGTTATTGAATGATTAAAATATGATTAAAAGGTGCCGTTGGGGTAAAGACAAAACTTGACTTTCACGTGACCGGGGCAGTTAGGTTACAACAGGTAACCGTCCTGCAGTGACAACAGTTAAAGAAACAACTACAAAGATACAAAAGATACAAAGAAACTACAAATCTGCTCAATCAATGGTCCCTGGATCATTTTCATGCTAAAATGTTGATTTATTCAAACATTTTGAAATTCCAAATGTTCTTTCTGTAACCTGATCTCCAGACCTGCAGGTTACCCTCTGAAGAATGGACGTTAACAACACGACACAGGACAACAGCACCTTCACCCTTCCACCTCCAATACCATTAGATTATAATAACTACACCAACATCCTCTCAGGCTCCAATAATTACACCAACAGCACCTTCACCCTACCATTAGATTATAATAACTACACCAACGGCACCTTCACCCTACCTCCTCCAATACCATTAGATTATAATAACTACACTAACATCCTCTCAGGCTCCAATAATTACACCAACAGCACATTCCACTACTTCCACAATGACACTAAAGCTGAATTCATCATATATGTGGTGACATACATCATCACTTCCATCGGCCTTCCTTTGACCCTAGTGGACATCTACTCTCTCTACTCTCTGGTATGAACATTAGGAATGAGACTTATTGATTTACTGTATGTGTCTGTAAATGATCATCATCTGGGTTGGGCGCCATGTTTTTCATTTATTATATTTATTATATAGGATTAAAAGTAACATTAAGTTAACAGGCTTGACTCAGTTTAAAAACTGGTTTCCAGCTGATTCCTGTTCTGCAGAAACATAGAACACAGTTACGGCACATGAAGACAGAAACACTTGTACAGGACTTTAGTCAAGTCTCAAAGCTTCCTGCCCTCTTCTTGTCCTGTGGGTCACTTAAACGTACATTTTGTAACCCCAACCACGATCGTTTCCAACCCTAACTGTCCTGTTTTCATCCCGTTCTTGTCACTTAAACCCCACCCTGACTCTAAGTGGTTTTTCCCTGCACGTTGAAAGATTACACCACAGGGTCCTGACCAAGTGTCAGTAGTTGACGAGTTGGGAGTGAGAATATGTTATCATATCTGATGTTCCTGAGAGCACAGAAGAGTTTCATAAAAGATGTCGGCTGACTGACTGCAACTGCTGAGCAGAGAGTTCAGATTTACTCTGATTTACTTTCCTGCAGGTACGAAATGATCACGTTGCTCCCATCTACGTCATCAACCTTCTGATTTCTGACCTCATCCAGCTCTGCTGCATGATCTGTTTCGTGGCACACCCTGAGAGCCCTGAGAGCCCTGAGAGTCTGATGGTGAACATTATCAACAATATTTACTACTACAGTCTGATGACCAGTGTTGGCTTCATGGTGTGCATCACCCTGGAAAGGTATCTGTCTATCCAGCCAGCCTGTTCTCATGAACCATTCGTACATATACCTCTGAAAAGTAAAGCTCTGCAATGTGTATGTATTCTAGTATTTATTACTGTCATCAGCACATTGACTGCTGCTGTATAAGAGCGTGAAGATCCTCGTAGGGAGGAGGTCGGGGGGGATGTTTGGCTCCTAAAACACAGGGCTTTAAGGGGGGGGGGCAGAGTTCAGTGAGTGAGTGAGTGAGTGAGTGAGTGAGTGAGTGAGTGAGTGAGTGAGTGAGACAAAACTTAACTAGTCGTTTTGGTTTCTAAACTTAGCTCTCGTTGCCACTCGCTGCCACGACCTCTGAAAGGACCATCATCTCGCGGTGATATGTACCCGGCTTTGTATCGATCTCTGTTTCCCCGTGGAGATGTTTTCACCTCATCCCTAACCTTAACTACGGCTCTGCAGCCGGCCGCCTAATTTTGTACGATAACATATGAATTGTTTTGTATATATTTTCGTACCATATCGTATGAAACCTGTTCATGAGAATACGTTGATCCAGCATGTGGAGCTCCTTCTGTGTCTGATCGTTGTATTATTGAAATCTGAAGCTGTTTATCTTGTATTTCAGGTATTTGCTGATCGTCTTCCCACTGTGGTACCACTGCAGACGAACCATCAAGTCCACTGTGGTGATCTGTGTCGTTGTCTGGGCCATTCCTTCTCTCTACCTTTTTACTGGGTTTGCTGATAATTCTGACATCCCAGATATCATCGCCCTTGTCTTTCTCTTCCTTCCCTTCCCACTGCTCACATTCTTCTGCTGTGCGACTCTCAGAGCCCTGTCTGCCTCCGTCTCGATCCTGCCTGAGAAAAAACGACGAATTGTAGGAACTTTTGTCCTGGTGCTGCTAAATTACACGCTGCTTTTCCTTCCCTACGCCATTTGGATGATGGTAGACGAGGGATACATAAAAGACAAATCACTAATTAATACTCTCCTCTACCTGTCTGATGTGTTTCTTACGCTGAATCCTCTTGCAGACTTGATTCTGTATATTTTCATGAAGAAAGGGGCCCTAGACAAGATTTTGGCCTCTGTGTGTTGTTGCAGAGTTGTAGACCAAGATGTCAGCAGTCTGGAAAACAACACTAACGCTGTGAACTAGAGAAGTGGACTCAGGCTACATCCACCCTGCTTTTAACCCTTTGTCTTGTCTTCCTGTTAACCATGAAAATACACTTTTGTTGTCCCTGTCTCAATGTTTCAGTCACTTTATACGAGTACAATACAAGTTTCATATTTTACATTTTAGTGTTTTCGTCACTTTTTTCAACATTGTAATCGCTTTTTCCGACGTTTTTTCTCCCGTTTTTTCCCCCGCATTTCCCCATGTTTTTGTCATTTTTTTCAATGTTTCCGGTGCTTATTTTTGACGTTTTTGACGTTTTGTTTTGCGGTTTTGCCCGTTTCTTTTTTCTTGTATTTACATTTTCGGCACTTTATCGATTTATTTATTCATTTCTATTCATTTTCTGTTTTAAAAATTGTTGAACAGGAGGACATGAGGGTTAAGCAGCATTTATATATTAATTTAACGATTTTTTGGGGCATTTTAGGCCTATATTTGACAGGACAGCTTAGATTAGAAAGGGCAGAGAGAGGGGGGGACCCTGACCATAACCCTGCGGTCGGGGGGGTGGATGGGTCAAACAACACGAGACTTTCAGCCAGGAGGCCGGGGGTCGTGTCCCGTGTGTCATGTTTTCCTAAACCCAACCATCCCGTTCTTACCGCGAGTCACGGAAACGTCAGCCCACCCACGACCTTTATTTTAACATAACAGCGTCCAAGCGCGTTTAGATAAATTGCGTTATGTGACGCTAAAGGAGACTTTTAGCATGAACAACAATGACAAAGTCACCTGACCAAGCGTCCGTATGTTACCAGATGGGAGAGAGAACCTGGTGGTCATTTTAAAGCTCTAACTAGCATGTACTGTCATGTTCTGATCACATCTCATATTTACACAGTTTGAAACTGTAGGAATTATTATTATGATCAAAGAATCACATTTTAGAACTTCCTCACCCAACAATGCAACATTACAATATAATAATAATAATAATAATAATAATAATAATAATAATAATAATATTCGTTATATACACAGACATACACACACACACACACACACAAACACACAAACACACCCACACAGACACACACACACACACACACACACACACACATGCTCAGTACACGCACAAATGGAGAGATGTCAGAGTGTGGTGGTGGTGGGGGGGGGCTGCAGCTGTCGATGGATCCGGCAGTTGGGCACCTTGGCATTGCCCAGCAGCCCCCCCCCCCACTCTGGTCCGTATAAGAATTTGAACCAGCAACCTGTTTTCTCATGCTAGCAGCTTGTGGACAACCTGCTTCAGTTCACTGTGTTTTCATCAGTCTGTAAGCTGTGAGTTCATGTCTTTAAGAAGAGCAGATATTATATTTTGATTCACTGAGATTTTCTGTCTGTTTGTCTCATACACATTTTAATTATGTTGTTTACTTTCTCCCAGTTATAACTAATGTACATTATGCCAACCCTGGGTTAGTTTATCTGTGTTGTTATTATTATTATACAGATAATAAACTAACGAGGATGTCTCACTCTGACACGTTCATTCTGTCACGTTTGTTTTGTTCATTCACAAGATTGAAGATTGAAGTGAAGAGAGGAGGGAGAGAGGAGGGAGAGTCAGAAGGAGGGAGAGAGGAGGGAGAGAGGAGGGAGAGAAGAGGGAGAGAAGAGGGGGGAGAGAGGAGGGAGAGAGGAGGGAGAGTCAGAACGAGGGAGAGAGGAGCAACAGTGTGGAAAATAGTTGAAAATATAGTTGAAAAAATAGTTGAAAAAAACATTCAAATTGTCGCAAAAAATGAAAAAAAATTGAAAAAATGTGACTTAAACATGACAAAAAACTTGGAAAAACGTCTATAAAAAGGGCCAAAAGCTGCGTCAATATGTCAGATAGAGAGTCGAAAATGTCGCAAAAAAGTGACAAAAACGTTGAAATCTGATCAAAAACTTAGAGTAAAAGCGAACTGAAGGAGGAGGGAGGCCGACACACAGTTCCTGTCCAGGCTGAGAGAGCGTTGTTTAGGCAAATGTTCTGGCGCCGGCTGAACAAATGAGTAAAGAAATAAAAATCTGAAAAATAATAAAAAACTTTCTTAATATGCCCGTTGGCAGCAGCTTTGCCACTAATATCCTGTAAATCTGGCTACAGCTTCTGAAATTACAGTAAAGTCGGCTTTAAAGATTGGGGTCTTCTTGAGAAAACATTGCCAGCTGGCGCCCCAGAAGCTCTGCCCCCTGTCCGGTTTTCTATAGACATTTAGGAGACCCATGAGCACCGAGTCTATTGAACTAAAAGGTGTGAAAGCACCCTTAGTAGTTAAGTCCAGACGGCCGCTAGTGTGTCCAAAAGTTGACAAAATCGTGCCACTAGACCAGACATGGGCAAACTACGGCCCGCGGGCCACATACGGCCCGTTAGGCTTTTTAATCCGGCCCGCCGAACTTGTCCAAATTATAGTAAAAACCTACTTTTTTTCCCCTTTCCCTGCAATGCCCACGTTTCCCCAATAGATGGCGCACTCAAAACACATTGACCGTTGTTGGAGTGGCGCGCATTTCTCTTTATTTCACTTTAATTTTCACTTCGTTTCACGTCACCATTAAGCCCTTCTGTGAAAATGAGCGGACCAAAGAGAAGGAAAGTGGACAGCGAATGCCGAGTGTTTAATAAGGAGTGGACAACAAAATACTTCTTCACTGAAGTCCGATCAACGGCTGTATGTCTGATATGCCAAGAAGCTGTTGCGGTTTTCAAAGAGTACAATATCAGCCGTCACTTTGCCACGAAGCATGCAAACTATGCTAGCAAGCAGTCAACACAAGAACGGGCGGCTACTGCTCAGAGGTTGGCAGCTAATTTACAGAGTCAACAGAACTTTTTTCACCGACAAACTGCAATTCAAGAGTCAAGTACCAAGGCAAGTTATTTGCTGGCATTCAAATTAGCAAAGGCTAGCAAGCCTTTCTCCGAAGGCGAGTTTTTGAAAGAGTGCATGGTAGAGACAGCAGGTCTCTTGTGTCCGGAGAGCAAAGCCAAGTTTGAAAAAATCAGTTTAGCACGCAGGACAGTGACTCGCCGCGTGGAACTGATTGACGAAGATATAGTCAGCGAGTTAAACAAAAAGGCGGAGTCCTTTAAGTTATATTCACTAGCACTGGATGAAAGTAACGACATAAAAGACACTGCTCAGCTCCTAATTTTTATCCGAGGGATTAACGACAGTTTTGAGATAACGGAGGAGCTTTTGAGCATGGAATCACTGAAAGGGAAAACGCGAGGAGAGGACTTATATGAACAGGTGTCTGCTGTCATCGAGAGAATGAAGCTACCTTGGAGTAAACTTGCCAATGTCACCACGGATGGATCGCCAAATTTAACTGGAAAAAACATCGGGCTGCTGAAAAGAATCCAGGATAAAGTGAAAGAAGAAAACCGTGACCAGGATGTTATTTTACTTCACTGCATCATTCATCAGGAGTCTCTGTGTAAGTCTGTATTGCAGCTTAATCACGTCGTGGATCCAGTTGTAAAACTTGTTAACTTCATACGAGCAAGGGGACTTAATCATCGTCAGTTCATTACGTTCCTGGAAGAAACTAATGCGGATCACCAGGACCTACTTTACCACTCTCGCGTCCGCTGGTTAAGTTTGGGGAAAGTGTTTCAACGAGTCTGGGAGCTCAAAGACGAGATTCGCTCATTTTTTAATTTAATGGGGAAATCCGAAGAATTCCCCGAGCTGAGCGACACAAACTGGCTTTGTGACTTTGCGTTTGCTGTGGACATATTTTCACACATGAATGAGCTGAACGTGAAGCTACAGGGGAAAGATCAGTTTGCGCACGACATGTACACAAATGTGAGAGCCTTCAAATCCAAGCTGGTTTTATTCTCCAGGCAAATGTCAAACAAATCTTTCGCACATTTCCCCACACTAGCCGTGCAGAAAGAGGCCGCCCGAAATGCGAAGAAATACTGCAAATCACTGGACGATCTGCACAGAGAATTTTGCCGTCGGTTCTGTGATTTTGAAAAAATTGACAAGTCACTTCAACTGGTGTCCTGTCCCCTGTCACAAGACCCCGAATCAGCACCGCAGGAGCTGCAATTGGAACTGATCGATCTTCAGTCTGACTCCGTCTCAAAGGAGAAGTTCAAGTCTCTTAAACTGAATGACTTTTACGCTTCACTTAACGAGACCGCGTTTCCAAACCTCCGGAGGACGGCGCAGAAGATGCTGGTGTTGTTTGACTCGACCTACGTGTGTGAGCAGACGTTTAGCGTCATGAAAATCAACAAAGCCCATCACAGATCCAAGTTAACTGACCAACACCTCAGATCTGTCCTGAGAATTGCCACAACAAAACTAACTCCAGACTTTGATGCACTGGCAAAAAAGGGAGACCAACAACACTGTTCCCACTGAAATGGTGAGTTTTTCTGCTGTGTTATGAAAAAATGCATATGGAAAGTTTGGAAGTGCGTCTTTTAATTAAGAGCAATGCGCATTTACGCACAGCAGCGGTACAGTAGCTTAATTAACACGCCGCACATCGCTCTTAATTTAAATTTAAATTTTCAGCTGCAGGTAGGATATTTAATACAGCCTATGTCTGTGTGCTTGGCAACGATACACGTGTACTGTTTGCGCGTGAAGGCGAGGGCGTCCGTGGCGAGTTTGTAGAGCGCGCGGTCAGGACAATCCATCCATGATTTTGCGGAGTTTAACACAAGTAGATATTATTGAGCTTGAGTATTTCGTTGTGTAATAATATGTTTTGAATGTTGAAAGTGATTCCATTTTTCAATAAATGTTGATTTCTTTAACTTTGCACCTTCGATTGAAACTTATTAAAAACAGACGCAATCTTGATAAATCACAGTGCGTATGTTATTTTAATCTATTTACATTTCCTCCTCCCAGTATCTGCGAAATAGTATGTAAATGCCATATCTTGCATATTCCTTGAGACAAATTTATTAACTGATAAGGGCTATTTTTCACATTTGAAAGACAGTTAATAAATTGGGTTGTAGTGTTCTTACTGTGCTATGAGGTTTGCACACACTACATTTAATGCTTTAGTATATCCGGCCCAAACACTCCCTCCAAATGCTCCTGGCCCGGCCCCTCTGTCAAATTTTAGAACCCATTGTGGCCCGCGAGTCAAAAAGTTTGCCCACCCCTGCACTAGACGCTAAGAACTGACCAGCAAGAGTTTTTCTTCAACTAGTAACCTTCACGTCACCTTGTTTTCTTCTGGTTTTAAAGATAGCAAGAAAAATAAAAAGCTTAAAAAGCGAGATATGGTGAAAAACACGACAAAACAAAAGGTCAGAAAAAGCAACTTAAAGTGCTGAAACATGCCTAAAGGTGGCAAGTTCATTAGTCTGAGAAATCATACTTTTGCTGCAACGGCGACTTAAATTATATGATCCGAGCTTGTCTACAGAAGTTCAGGGTTGGTGCAGGTGGTAGTTCGGTCCAGACGGACGCTAGTGTGTCCAAACGCTGACGTAAATGTGCCGCTAGACGCTGAGAACTGACCAGCAAGACTTCAACTTTGGTGGAAAGTGACGTCTGATGTCGAAGAAATATGAGCACACACACAGACACA
>CM042437.1:1302319-1307319 GCA_023631565.1 Gymnocephalus cernua | reverse complement strand
GGGGAATGAGAAGGGGACACGCCAGAGCAGGGGGAATGAGAGGGGGGAAACACCAGAGCAGGGGGAATGAGAGGGAGAAAAACCAGAGCAGGGGGAATGAGAGGGGGAAACTCATCTAAACTCAGGAAATACCTCAACCAGTGTCCATTTATATAAAACATTACATTAAATCACTGAAACACCTGGCTGAAGGTAAAGACCTCACAGCAGTACTCAAAATATGTCTACACACACATGCAAAGAGACACATAATGACTCTTAAGACACAAAATGACCATACAAAGACATACAATTACTATAAAAGACTCAAAATTACCGTAAAAATACACATAATGACCATAAAAGACAGAAAATGACTCTTAAAGGATACTTCACTGATTAGCATTAAGCTTTGTATCAGTAGAAACCCGGTAGCATTTTGAACCTTCTCTGTATTGTGTGTCTGGAAAAAAGCTTCTGATGACCGAAAAATCGTCTTCTATCGAATAGTATATTCTACCTTCACCTCACAGTGAATAGTAATTGCACTTTATGTATAGTCTATAATGTGTGTGCACTAAATGTAGCCATCTCGTATGACGTTTTTATAAAATGTTGTTTTTATATATTTTAAATTTGCCCGGTTGCCACGGTGAAACATGTTGTTTCACTATATACAGGGTATTTGGTTGAAATGACAATAAAACCCACTTCACTTGACTGCCTCTCTGTAAACGGTAGGCGTGGCTTTGGAGTGGCCTCGTAGGGAAGCGAAGCAAGTGCATTCTGGGAGTTGTTGTCTTTCATCCACATGAGCCAAAAACACATTTTCTGTCTTTTCTCGGTCTAGAATGCAAATTTCTAAAAACAAGATCACATTTCTACTACATAAATGACCCAATTTAAATACATATTCATCTTTCCCGCTGTGAAATATCCCTTTAAAAGACACATAATAACCTTGGCTCTCATCCTTTGCCCAAAGGTTGCTGCTCTGCTAGATCACCATCACCACGCCCTCTACCACGCCTCTCCTCCCAAAACAGGAGGTAGATTATCATCCACGTCACCGTACTGACTGGAGACTGCAGAGGACAGAACATCTGACAACTCTTTCAGCTCGGCTCGCAGCTTTCTAAAGGTACACTTTAAAACTTTACTCATTTTCTTATAGAGACAGATTATTAAACAAGAATAAAAGAACTGTAAACAGACAGAGAAATGAAGATGGAACCTGTAACGAGCAGACAGATTTGGACATTTCATTGGTTGTTTCACTCAGAATTAAAAAACAAAGATACAGAGTTTTGATTAAATAAATATTTGTTAGATGAAGAATGAAAGAATAAAATGATATAAAAGAATATAAATATGAAAGAGAAAGTAGTGTTTAGACCTGTTAGGATAGGAGTCCATATATCTAGAGGACATTTTACAAATTATTATTATTATTATTGTTGTCATTGCTGATGTTGTTTTCCAGGAAGTGATGACAGCTGAGATATGCAAAACACCTTTGTGTTGTGACAATATGATTGTTGATAACGTGTTATATAACCAGAGACAATACACAGTCAGTTAATGATGTTTTAGTCTGAAATTTAATTAGTCAAAATGACCATAAAAATACTCAAAATTACTATAAAAAGACTCAAAATGACCATGAAAAGAGGAGAGGGAGAGAGGAGGAGAGGGAGATAGAGGAGGAGAGAGGAGAAGAGGGAGAGGAAGAGAGGAGGAGGAGAGGGAGGAGGAAGAGAGGGAGGGAGGGAGGGAAAGGTGGAGAGGGAGAGAGGAGAGGAGAGTGAGAGGAGGAGAGGGAGGAGGTGGAGAGAGATGACAGGTGAGATATGCAAAATACCTTTTTGTTGTGACAATATGACTATTGATAACGTGTTATATAACCAGAGACAATACACAGTCAGTTAATGATGTTTTATTGTGAAATGAGATTAATCAGTTTTTCTTCGTCACTTTTAAGGTGAGACATTGCAGGCAAAATATAATTTTTCCATTTATTTATCTTTCATCAGATGTCTTTTTTCAGACTAATGGAAAGAAAACATTATGTTTCTACACTTTGTTTGTTTATGTAGTTTTCCCCTAAAATCTCCAAAAGTTAGCATTGTATAATGTCTCATTTGCATCTTTAAACATCAGATTTCAGAAATCTTGACCGAGCTTTCACCATTGCAGCCCCCTCCCTCTGGAACTTCCTACCCTACACATCTGTGACTGTACTGACTGGGACACATTCAAACCACACATCTAAACACACCTCTTCAGATCAGCTTTACACACACAATATATATATATATATATATATATATATATATATATATATATATATATATATATATATATATAAAATAGTCTTACATTTCTCACCTGATAGGTACTGGGTCTAGTGTTTTTAATTGATTTTAATATGCTTGTTTTATGTGTTGGTTTTATGTTTTGAGTTTATTGCTTATCTTTTTTTTAATGTGATATATGTGCTGGTTTTTACTGTGAAGTGTCTTTAAGTACCATGAAAATCACTATATAAATAAAATGTATTATGATTATTATTATTATTGGTATTATTATTATTAATATTATTATTATTATTGGTATTATTATTATTATTATAAAAAGACACATAATGACCATGGCTCTCATCTTTTGCATGTTGTTGCTGCAGTTTTCCAGGGAACGATGACAGCTGAGATATGCAAAAAACCTGAATATGATTGTTGATAACGTGTTATATAACCAGAGATAGTACACAGTCAGTTAATTATGTTTTAGTGTGAAATGAGAAGATTCATCAGTTTTTCTTCATCCCGTTTAAGGCGAGACATTGCAGGCAAAAATATAATTATTCAATGTATTAATCTTCCATCAGATGCATTTTTTCAGACTAATGGAAAGAAAACATTATGTTTCTACACTTTGTTTCTGTAGATTTCTCCTAAAATCACCAAAAGTTAGCATTGTAAAATTCCTCATTTGCATCTTTAAACATAAGATTTCAGAAAACTTGTAATTCAAAAACATAATTTTTGAGAAAGTCATAAATCTGATTCCTTATGCACAAAACCTTTCAAATCATCTAAATCAGTATGTTGTTTTCTTTCGAATCGAAATAATTCACAGCAATGTCTCTTCAAAGTCCAGAAACTTCTGATAATATGATTCTTAGCTTAAAATTACGAGTATTTCCTTATTGCTTTTCAGAAAACTTGTAACACAGAAAATATTTGTCTTATACGTAAAGTTTGTAATTTAGGAGCAGGGGGAATGAGAGAGGGAAACGCCAGAGCAGGGGGAATGAGAGGGGGAAACGCCAGAGCAGGGGGAATGAGAGGGGGGAACGCCAGAGCAGGGGGAAGGAGAGGGGGGAACACCAGAGCAGGGGGAATGAGAGGGGGAAACGCCAGAGCAAACGGAATGAGAGGGAGAAACACCAGAGCAGGGGGAATGAGAGGGGGAAACGCCAGAGCAGGGGGAATGAGAGGGAGAAACACCAGAGCAGGGGGAATGAGAGGGGGAAACACCAGAGCAGGGGGAATGAGAGGGAGAAACACCAGAGCAGGGGGAATGAGAGGGAGAAATGCCAGAGCAGGGGGAATGAGAAGGGGAAACACCAGAGCAGGGGGAATGAGAGGGGGAAACGCCAGAGCAAGGGGAATGAGAGGGGGAAACGCCAGAGCAGGGGGAATGAGAGGGGGAAACACCAGAGCAGGGGGAATGAGAGGGGGAAACGCCAGAGCAGGGGGAATGAGAGGGGGAAACGCCAGAGCAGGGGGAATGAGAGGGTGGAAACACAAGAGCAGGGGGAATGAGAGGGGGAAACGCCAGAGCAGGGGGAATGAGAGGGGTAAAACACCAGAGCAGGGGGAATGAGAGGGGGAACACCAGAGCAGGGGGAATGAGAGGGTGGAAACACAAGAGCAGGGGGAATGAGAGGTAGAAACTCCAGAGCAGGGGGAATGAGAGGGAGAAACGCCAGAGCAGGGGGAATGAGAGGGGGAAACACCAGAGCAGGGGGAATGAGAGGGTGGAAACACAAGAGCAGGGGGAATGAGAGGGGGAACACCAGAGCAGGGGGAATGAGAGGGGAAACGCCAGAGCAGGGGGAATGAGAGGGGGTAAAACACCAGAGCAGGGGGAATGAGAGGGAGAAACACCAGAGCAGGGGGAATGAGAGGGGGAAACACCAGAGCAGGGGGAATGAGAGGGGGAAACACCAGAGCAGGGGGAATGAGAGGGAGAAACACCAGAGCAGGGGGAATGAGAGGGGGAAACACCAGAGCAGGGGGAATGAGAGGGGGAAACACCAGAGCAGGGGGAATGAGAGGGGGAACACCAGAGCAGGGGGAATGAGAGGGGGGAAACACCAGAGCAGGGGGAATGAGAGGGGGAAACACCAGAGCAGGGGGAATGACAGGGGGAAACAGTAAATGAAACAACCATTAAAAAGACAAAAGTTGACTTTCACGTGACCGGGGCAGTTAGGTTACAACAGGTAACCGTCCTGCAGCGACAACAGTTAAAGAAACAACTACAAAGATACAAAAGATACAAAGAAACTACAAATCTGCTCAATCAAAGGTCCTTGGATCATTTTCATGCTAAAATGTTGATTTATTCAAACATTTTGAAATTCCAAATGTCCTTTCTATAACCTGATCTCCTGACCTGCAGGTTACCCTCTGAAGAATGGACGTTAACAACACGACACAGGGCAACAGCACCTTCACCCTTCCACCTCCAATACCATTAGATTATAATAACTACACCAACATCCTCTCAGGCTCCAATAATTACACCAACAGCACCTTCCACTACTACTACGATCACACTAAAGCTAACTTCATCACACGTGTGGTGATGTACATCATCATTTCCATCGGCCTTCTTTTGACCCTCGTGGCCATCTACTCTCTCTACTCTCTGGTATGAACATTAGGAATGAGATTTATTGATTTACTGTATGTGTCTGTTAAGGATCTTCCTCTGGGTTGGGCGCCATGTTT
>CM042437.1:1277319-1297319 GCA_023631565.1 Gymnocephalus cernua | reverse complement strand
CACACACAGATACATACACACACTCACACACTCACTCACACACAAACGCAGACCCCCACACCCACATACACACATACACACACACACACAGACACACACACAGACACACACACACACAAACACAAACACATACACATACACACACACACACACTCACACACTCACACACACACAAACGCACACATGCATACACCCACACACACACACAGACACACACACATGCACACACACAGACACACACAGACACACACACACACACACAAACAGACACACACACACACACACATGGTTGAAAGAAACCCAAATATTGAGTTTTTATGGTCGTTTTGCATCTATGTGTTCTCTTATTCATCTCACTGTGTTTGTTTTGAGTCTCTTTGTTTATGTGTTGTCGTCATTTTGTCCTGTACATACATTGATACAAAAACAAGGAGAACAGGAATGCAAATCCAAATGCAAACTTCACTTCCCTTCTGACTAGAACAAGTACTTATTTTGGCGTATACAAAACACGTTTGTGTATTGTGACGAGTTTATTAACAACATGTCTTCCAGCAAGATAGAGTTGTGTAAAAGAAGACAAGTTACAGTTAATTAATAAATATCCTCATCTAAACTCAGGAAACGCCTCAACCACTGTCCATTTATATTAAACATTACTGTCATGGGGTTACCCCATGCCTTCATTTAAGCCAGTGCTAGCATTGGTCCTAGCATGCTAAGCTAACCCTAGCATGAGCGTTAGCATAGGACTGGTAGCATTAGCATTACCAGTAGCAGGTGGGCTAGCATCAATGGACACATGGCTTGTCAATTCATGTTATTTCCTTTCAATGTATTTAAGTATTAGTTGAAAGAGTAGGAAGTATGATTGGATAAATACAACACATACACAGTTCATTTCATGGCATTTATTTTAGGTTAATGGATTTACCCAAGGTTATCAAAATGTTTCATTCACCTGTTTTCATTTTCAAGCAGGGTGATGGGTCGAAGCGGCAAACAGGAAGTGACAGAGTCCGGAGTAATTTATAGGGGGGAGGACCTGGAACGGTCCAAGTGTAAGCCAGTACAGAGGGGGGGTGCTGAAGTGTCTAAGTTTCCTGGTTTTGAGAAGCTTGTTCAGCATATAACATTTAATTGCTGGTTTTATAGTTGGTATCTTGTGTATTGATGTAACCAGAAGTGTTGGGGAATGTTGAGGTAACAGGATGAGGTTGATTGATTTCCAATTAACTTTGGTTTGTCTTGTAGGAGGAGCTGCAGGTATAAAGGAAGGAGGCAGAAGCTCCACAAGAGAGAGAACAGTTTTGGCCTGGAAGGGTGCAGGTGCTAGAGCCCATAGTCAGGGCCTGTTTTAGGTTTTTTTCTTTGTTTAGTATTTGTTAGTATGATAAGTTCTAGTTTGTACTTAGTTTCTTTGTTTTTGTTATTTTTGATATATTTTTGTAATAATTCATCCATGCACTACCGCCCTTTCCCCATGAAGGGGGGAGAAATAAATCAAAGCACCCGGTGAAGAACTCCTGAGTCCTTGTCTCCTCCTTCCACTATGGGGCTAAACCTTACAATTACATTAAATCACTGAAACACCTGGCTGAAGGTAAAGACCTCACAGCAGTACTCAAAATATGTGTACTCATATAAAAGACATATGCAAAGAGACACAATGACCCTTAAAAGACTCAAAATGACATTTATTTTAAAAGAAAATTTATTTAACATTTATATAACCAGGTAGGCCATTGAGAACAGGTTCTCAGTTGCAATGGCGACCTGGCCAAGAAAAGCGTAAGCGTACAAGACAACATATAGTTTCACATTCAATATAGTACAAGAAAACAGAGTGCAATAGGCTACAAAGGTACAGGTTAAGTAGGCAGGTCAAAGCCGGCGTAAAGTGAGGTATAAATAAGTACGTCGATGGAAATGCGAAGGTGGAAAGGTGATAACATAATATACATGAATAGACAGTCTATAGCATTGCTGAGATGTAGTACAGAGTCAGAATACAGTTAGTGCAAATTAAATTGTTTTGTATTATTATTATTATTATTACTTTTAAGAAGACACATAACGACTTAAAAGATTCAAAATGACCCTAAAGACACATCATGACCATAAAAAGACCCATAATGACCATAAAAAGACAAATAATGACCGTAAAGACACATAAAGACCATAAAAAGACACATACTGACCATAAAAAGACACATAATGAGTCTTAAAAGACCCATAATGACCATAAAAAGACAAATAATGACCGTAAAGACACATAAAGACCATAAAAAGACACATCATGACCATAAAAAGACACATAATGAGTCTTAAAAGACACATCATGACCATAAAAAGACACATAATGACCATAAAAAGACAAATAATGACCGTAAAGACACATAATGACCATAAAAAGACACATACTGAGTCTTAAAAGACACATACTGACCATAAAAGACACATCATGACCATAAAAAGACACATAATGAGTCTTAAAAGACACATCATGACCATAAAAAGACACATAATGACCATAAAAAGACAAATAATGACCGTAAAGACACATAATGACCATAAAAAGACACATACTGAGTCTTAAAAGACACATACTGACCATAAAAGACACATACTGAGTCGTATAACACATAATGACCATGGCTGTCATCTTTTGCATGTTGTTACTGCAGTTTTCCATGGAATGATGAGAGCTGAGAAACGATACACAGTCAGTTAATTATGTTTTAGTCTGAAATTTAATTAGTCAAAATGACCATAAAAATACTTAAAATTACTATAAAAAGACTCAAAATGACCATGAAAAGAGAAGAGGGAGAGAGGAGGAGAGGGAGAGAGAGGAGAGAGGAGAAGAGGGAGAGGGAGAGAGGAGGAGGAGAGGGAGAGAGGAGAGGTAGAGGGAGGAGGTGGAGAGAGATGACAGCTGAGATATGCAAAATACCTTTGTGTTGTGACAATATGACTATTGATAACGTGTTATATAACCAGACAATACAGTCAGTTAATGATGTTTTAATGTGAAATGAGATTAATCAGTTTTTCTTCGTCACTTTTAAGGTGAGACATTGCAGGCAAAATATAATTTTTCCATTTATATTTCTTTCATCAGATGTCTTTTTTCAGACTAATGGAAAGAAAACATTATGTTTCTACACTTTGTTTGTTTCTGTAGTTTTCCCCTAAAATCTCCAAAAGTTAGCATTGTATAATGTCTCATTTGCATCTTTAAACATCAGATTTCAGAAATCTTGACTGAGCTTTCACCATTGCAGCCCCCTCCCTCTGGCACTTCCTACCCTACACATCTGTGACTGTTCAGACATTCAAATCACACATCTGAACACACCTCTTCAGATCACCTTTACACACACAATATATATATATATATATATATATATATATATATATATATATATATATATATATATATATATATATAATAGTCTTACATTTCTCACCTGATAGGTACTGGGTCTAGTGTTTTTAATTGATTTTAATATGCTTGTTTTATGTGTTGGTTTTATGTTTTGATTTTTTTGATGTGATATATGTGCTGGTTTTTAAGTGTCTTTGAGTACCATGAAAATCACTATATAAATAAAATGTATTATGATTATTATTATTATTATTATTATTATTATTATTATTATTATTATTATTATTATTATTATTATTGGTATTATTATTATTATTATTATAAAAAGACACATAATGACCATGGCTCTCATCTTTTGCATGTTGTTGCTGCAGTTTTCCAGGGAACGATGACAGCTGAGATATGCAAAAAACCTGAATATGATTGTTGATAATGTGTTATATAACCAGAGACAGTACACAGTCAGTTAATGATGGTTTAGTGTGAAATGAAAAAAATTCATCAGTGTTTCTTCATCCCGTTTAAGTTGAGACATTGCATGCAAAAATATAATTATTCAATGTATTAATCTTCCATCAGATGTATTTTTTCAGACTAATGGAAAGAAAACATTATGTTTCTACACTTTGTTTCCGTAGATTTCTCCTAAAATCACCAAAAGTTAGCATTGTAAAATTCCTCATTTGCATCTTTAAACATAAGATTTCAGAAAACTTGTAATTCAAAAACATAATTTTTGAGAAAGTCATAAATCTGGTTCCATATGCACAAAACCTTTCAAGTCATCTAGATCAGTATGTTGTTTTCTTTCAAATCGACCTAATTCACAGCAATGTCTCTTCAAAGTCCAGAAACTTCTGATAATATGATTCTTAGCTTAAAATTACGAGTATTTCCTTATTGCTAACATTTCAGAAAACTTGTAACACAGAAAATGCGTGTCGTATATGTACAGATTGTAATTTAGGAGCAGGGGGAATGAGAGGGGGAAACTCCAGAGCAGGGGGAATGAGAGGGGGAAACGCCAGAGCAGGGGGAATGAGAGGGAGAAACGCCAGAGCAGGTGGAATGAGATGGGGAAATGCCAGTGCAGGGGGAATGAAAGGGGTAAAACATCAGAGCCGGGGGAGTGAGAGGGGGAAATGCCAGAGCAGGGGGAATGAGAGGGGGAAAGGCCAGAGCAGGGGGAATGAGAGGGGGAAATGCCAGAGCAGGGGGAATGAGAGCGGTAAAACACCAGAGCAGGGGGCTTAGAGGGGTAAAACACCAGAGCAGGGGGAATGAGAAGGGGAAACGCCAGAGCAGGGGGAATGAGAGGGGGGAAACACCAGAGTAGGGGGAATGAGAGGGGGAAACACCAGAGCAGGGGGAATGAGAGGGAGAAAAACCAGAGCAGGGGGAATGAGAGGGGGAAACTCATCTAAACTCAGGAAATGCCTCAACCAGTGTCCATTTATATTAAACATTACATTAAATCACTGAAACACCTGGCTGAAGGTAAAGACCTCACAGCAGTACTCAAAATATGTATACACACACATGCAAAGAGACACATAATGACTCTAAAGACACAAAATGACCATACAAAGACATAAAATCACTGTAAAAGACTCAAAATTACCGTAAAAATACACATAATGACCATAAAAGACAGAAAATGACTCTTAAAGGATACTTCACTGATTAGCATTAAGCTTTGTATCAGTAGAAACCCGGTAGCATTTTGAACCTTCTCTGTATTGTGTGTCTGGAAAAAAGCCTCTGATGACGCAAAAATCGTCTTCTATCGAATAATATATTCTACCTTCACCTCACAGTGAATAGTAATTGCACTTTATGTATAGTCTATAATGTGTGTGCACTAAATGTAGCCATCTCGTATGACGTTTTTATAAAATGTTGTTTTTATATATTTTAAATTTGCCCGGTTGCCACGGTGAAACATGTTGTTTCACTATATACAGGGTATATGGTTGAAATGACAATAAAACCCACTTCACTTGACTGCCTCTCTGTAAACGCTAGGCGTGGCTTTGGAGTGGCCTCGTAGGGAAGCGAAGCAAGTGCATTCTGGGAGTTGTTGTCTTTCATCCACATGAGCCAAAAACACATTTTCTGTCTTTTCTCGGTCTAGAATGCAAATTTCTAAAAACAAGATCACATTTCTACTACATAAATGACCCAATTTAAATACATATTCATCTTTCCCGCTGTGAAATATCCCTTTAAAAGACACATAATGACCATGGCTCTCATCCTTTGCCCAAAGGTTGCTGCTCTGCTAGATCACCATCACCACGCCCTCTACCACGCCTCTCCTCCCAAAACAGGAGGTAGATTATCATCCACGTCACCGTACTGACTGGAGACTGCAGAGGACAGAACATCTGACAACTCTTTCAGCTCGGCTCGCAGCTTTCTAAAGGTATACTTTAAAACTTTACTCATTTTCTTATAAAGACAGATTATTAAACAAGAATAAAAGAACTGTAAACAGACATAGAAATGAAGATGGAAACTGTAACGAGCAGACAGATTTGGGCATTTCATTTGGTTGTTTCACTCTGAGAATTAAAAAACAAAGATACAGAGTTTTGATTAAATAAATATCTGGTAGAGGAAGAATGAAAGAATAAAATGATATAAAAGAATATTAATATGAAAGAGAAAGTAGTGTTTAGACCTGTTAGGATAGGAGTCCATATATCTAGAGGACATTTTACAAATTATTATTATTATTATTGTTGTCGTTGCTGATGTTGTTTTCCAGGAAGTGATGACAGCTGAGATATGCAAAATACCTTTGTGTTGTGACAATATGATTGTTGATAACGTGTTATATAACCAGAGACAATACACAGTCAGTTAATGATGTTTTAGTCTGAAATTTAATTAGTCAAAATGACCATAAAAATACTCAAAATTACTATAAAAAGACTCAAAATGACCATGAAAAGAGGAGAGGGAGAGAGGAGGAGAGGGAGATAGAGGAGGAGAGGGAGAGAGAGAAGGAGAGAGGAGAAGAGGGAGAGGGAGAGAGGAGGAGGAGGAGAAGGAGAGAGGAGGAGGAGAGGGAGGAGGAAGAGAGGGAGGGAGGGAAAGTTGGAGAGGGAGAGAGGAGAGGGAGGAGGAAGAGAGGGAGGGAGGGAAAGGTGGAGAGGGAGAGAGGAGAGGTAGAGGGAGAGAAGGAGGAGGAGGAGAGGGAGAGAGAGGAGGAGAGGGAGGGAGGAGGTGGAGAGAGATGACAGCTGAGATATGCAAAATACCTTTGTGTTGTGACAATATGACTATTGATAGCGTGTTATATAACCAGAGACAATACACAGTCAGTTAATGATGTTTTATTGTGAAATGAGATTAATCAGTTTTTCTTCGTCACTTTTAAGGCGAAAATATAATTTTTCCATTTATTTTTCTTTCATCAGATGTCTTTTTCAGACTAATGGAAAGAAAACATTATGTTTCTACACTTTGTTTGTTTCTGTAGTTTTCCCCTAAAATCTCCAAAAGTTAGCATTGTATAATGTCTCATTTGCATCTTTAAACATCAGATTTCAGAAATCTTGACTGAGCTTTCACCATTGCAGCCCCCTCCCTCAGGAACTTCCTACCCTACACATCTGTGACTGTACTGACTGGGACACATTCAAATCACACATCTAAACACACCTCTTCAGATCAGCTTTACACACACAATATATATATATATATATATATATATATATATATATATATATATATATATATATATATATATATATATATATATATATATAAAATAGGCTTACATTTCTCACCTGATAGGTACTGGGTCTAGTGTTTTTAATTGATTTTAATATGCTTGTTTTATGTGTTGGTTTTATGTTTTGAGTTTATTGCTTATCTTTTTTTAATTTGATATATGTGCTGGTTTTTACTGTGAAGTGTCTTTGAGTACCATGATAATCACTATATAAATAAAATGTATTATGATTATTATTATTATTGGTATCATTATTATTATTATTATTATTATTATTATTATTGGTATTATTATTATTATAAAAAGACACATAATAACCATGGCTCTCATCTTTTGCATGTTGTTGCTGCAGGTTTCCAGGGAATGATGACAGCTGAGATATGCAAAAAACCTGAATATGATTGTTGATAACGTGTTATATAACCAGAGACAGTACACAGTCAGTTAATGATGTTTTAGTGTGAAATGAGAAGATTCATCAGTTTTTCTTCATCCCGTTTAAGTTGAGACATTGCAGGCAAAAATATAATTATTCAATGTATTAATCTTCCATCAGATGTATTGTTTCAGACTAATGGAAAGAAAACATTAAGTTTCTACACTTTGTTTCTGTAGATTTCTCCTAAAATCACCAAAAGTTAGCATTGTAAAATTCCTCATTTGCATCTTTAAACATAAGATTTCAGAAAACTTGTAATTCAAAAACATAATTTTTGAGAAAGTCATAAATCTGGTTCCGTATGCACAAAACCTTTCAAGTCATCTAGATCAGTATGTTGTTTTCTTTTGAATCGACCTAATTCACAGCAATGTCTCTTCAAAGTCCAGAAACTTCTGATAATATGATTCTTAGCTAAAATTACGAGTATTTCCTTATTGCTAACATTTCAGAAAACTTGGAACACAGAAAATATTTCTCTTATACGTACAGTTTGTAATTTAGGAGCAGGGGGAATGAGAGGGGGAAACACCAGAGCAGGGGGAATGAGAGGGGTAAAACACCAGAGCAGGGGGAATGAGAGAGGGAAACACCAGAGCAGGGGGAATGAGAGGGGGAAACACCAGAGCAGGGGGAATGAGAGGGGGAAATGCCAGAGCAGGGGGAATGAGAGGGGGAAACACCAGAGCAGGGGGAATGAGAGGGGGAAACTCATCTAAACTCAGGAAATGCCTCAACCAGTGTCCATTTATATTAAACATTACATTAAATCACTGAAACACCTGGCTGAAGGTAAAGACCTCACAGCAGTACTCAAAATATGTGTAAACACACATGCAAAGAGACAAATAATGACTCTTAAGACACAAAATGACCATACAAAGACATAAAATTACCATAAAAGACTCAAAATTACCGTAAAACTACACATAATGACCATAAAAGACAGAAAATGACTCTTAAAGGATACTTCACTGATTAGCATTAAGCTTTGTATCAGTAGAAACCCGGTAGCATTTTGAACCTTCTCTGTATTGTGTGTCTGGAAAAAAGCCTCTGATGACGCAAAAATCGTCTTCTATCGAATAGTATATTCTACCTTCACCTCACAGGGAATAGTAATTTCACTTTATGTATAGTCTATAATGTGTGTGCACTAAATGTAGCCATCTCGTATGACGTTTTTATAAAATGTTGTTTTTATATATTTTAAATTTGCCCGGTTGCCACGGTGAAACATGTTGTTTCACTATATACAGGGTATTTGGTTGAAATGACAATAAAACCCACTTCACTTGACTGCCTCTCTGTAAACGGTAGGCGTGGCTTTGGAGTGGCCTCGTAGGGAAGCGAAGCAAGTGCATTCTGGGAGTTGTTGTCTTTCATCCACATGAGCCAAAAACACATTTTCTGTCTTTTCTCGGTCTAGAATGCAAATTTCTAAAAACAAGATCACATTTCTACTACATAAATGACCCAATTTAAATACATATTCATCTTTCCCGCTGTGAAATATCCCTTTAAAAGACACATAATGACCTTGGCTCTCATCCTTTGCACAAAGGTTGCTGCTCTGCTAGACCACCATCACCACGCCCTCTACCACGCCTCTCTTCCCAAAACAGGAGGTAGATTATCATCCACGTCACCGTACTGACTGGAGACTGCAGAGGACAGAACATCTGACAACTCTTTCAGCTCGGCTCGCAGCTTTCTAAAGGTATACTTTAAAACTTTACTCATTTTCTTATAGAGACAGATTATTAAACAAGAATAAAAGAACTGTAAACAGACATAGAAATGAAGATGGAAACTGTAACGAGCAGACAGATTTGGACATTTCATTTGGTTGTTTCACTCTGAGAATTAAAAAACAAAGATACAGAGTTTTGATGAAATAAATATTTGGTAGAGGAAGAATTAAAGAATAAAATGATATAAAAGAATATCAATATGAAAGAGAAAGTAGTGTTTAGACCTGTTAGGATAGGAGTCCATATATCTAGAGGACATTTTACAAATTATTATTATTATTGTTGTCCTTGCTGATGTTGTTTTCCAGGAAGTGATGACAGCTGAGATATGCAAAACACCTTTGTGTTGTGACAATATGATTGTTGATAACGTGTTATATAATCAGAGACAATACACAGTCAGTTAATGATGTTTTAGTCTGAAATTTAATTAGTCAAAATGACCATAAAAATACTCAAAATTACTATAAAAAGACTCAAAATGACCATGAAAAGAGGAGAGGGAGAGAGGAGGAGAGGGAGATAGAGGAGGAGAGAGGAGAAGAGGGAGAGAGGAGAGGAGAGTGAGAGGAGGAGAGGGAGGAGGTGGAGAGAGATGACAGGTGAGATATGCAAAATACCTTTTTGTTGTGACAATATGACTATTGATAATGTGTTATATAACCAGAGACAATACACAGTCAGTTAATGATGTTTTATTGTGAAATGAGATTAATCAGTTTTTCTTCGTCACTTTTAAGGTGAGACATTGCAGGCAAAATATAATTTTTCCATTTATTTATCTTTCATCAGATGTCTTTTTTCAGACTAATGGAAAGAAAGCATTATGTTTCTACACTTTGTTTGTTTTCCCCTAAAATCTCCAAAAGTTAGCATTGTATAATGTCTCATTTGCATCTTTAAACATCAGATTTCAGAAATCTTGACTGAGTTTTCACCATTGCAGCCCCCTCCCTCTGGAACTTCCTACCCTACACATCTGTGACTGTTCACACATTCAAATCACACATCAGATCAGCTTTACACACACAATATATATATATATATATATATATATATATATATATATATATATATATATATATTTATATATATATATATATATATATATATATAAAATAGTCTTACATTTCTCACCTGATAGGTACTGGCTCTAGTGTTTTTAATTGATTTTAATATGCTTGTTTTATGTGTTGGTTTTATGTTTTGAGTTTATTGCTTATCTTTTTTTTAATGTGATATATGTGCTGGTTTTTACTGTGAAGTGTCTTTGAGTACCATGAAAATCACTATATAAATAAAATGTATTATGATTATTATTATTATTGGTATTATTATTATTATTATTATTATTGGTATTATTATTATAAAAAGACACATAATGACCATGGCTCTCATCTTTTGCATGTTGTTGCTGCAGTTTTCCAGGGAACGATGACAGCTGAGATATGCAAAAAACCTGAATATGATTGTTGATAACGTGTTATATAACCAGAGACAGTACACAGTCAGTTAATGATGTTTTAGTGTGAAATGAGAAGATTCATCAGTTTTTCTTCATCCCGTTTAAGGCGAGACATTGCAGGCAAAAATATAATTATTCAATGTATTAATCTTCCATCAGATGTATTTTTTCAGACTAATGGAAAGAAAACATGTTTCTACACTTTGTTTCTGTAGATTTCTCCTAAAATCACCAAAAGTTAGCATTGTAAAATTCCTCATTTGCATCTTTAAACATAAGATTACAGAAAACTTGTAATTGAAAAACATAATTTTTGAGAAAGTCATAAATCTGGTTCCATATCCACAAAACCTTTCAAATCTTCTAAATCAGTATGTTGTTTTCTTTTGAATCGACCTAATTCACAGCAATGTCTCTTCAAAGTCCAGAAACTTCTGATAATATGATTCTTAGCTTAAAATTACGAGTATTTCCTTATTGCTAACATTTCAGAAAACTTGGAACACAGAAAATATTTGTCTTATACGTACAGTTTGTAATTTAGGAGCAGGGGGAATGAGATGGGGAAACTCCAGAGCAGGGGGAATGAGAGGGAGAACACCAGAGCAGGGGGAATGAGAGGGGGAAACACCAGAGCAGGGGTCATGAGAGGGGGACACACCAGAGCAGGGGGAATGAGAGGGGTAAAACACCAGAGCAGGGGGAATGAGAGGGGGAAACGCCAGAGCAGGGGGATTGAGAAGGGGAAACGCCAGAGCAGGGGGAATGAGAGGGGTAAAACACCAGAGCAGGGGGAATGAGAGGGGGAAACACCAGAGCAGGGGGAATGAGAGGGGTAAAACACCAGAGCAGGGGGAATGAGAGGGGGACACACCAGAGCAGGGGGCATGAAAGGGGTAAAACACCAGAGCAGGGGGAATGAGAGTGGGAAACGCCAGAGCAGGGGGAATGAGAAGGGGAAACGCCAGAGCAGGGGGAATGAGAGGGGTAAAACACCAGAGCAGGGGGAATGAGAGGGGGAAACACCAGAGCAGGGGGAATGAGAGGGGGATACACCAGAGCAGGGGGAATGAGAGGGGTAAAACACCAGAGCAGGGGGAATGAGAGGGGTAAAACACCAGAGCAGGGGGAATGAGAGGGGGAAACACCAGAGCAGGGGGAATGAGAGGGGGAAACACCAGAGCAGGGGAAATGAGAGGGGGAAACACCAGAGCAGGGGGAATGAGAGGGGTAAAACACCAGAGCAGGGGGAATGAGAGGGGTAAAACACCAGAGCAGGGGGAATGAGAGCGGGAAACAGTAAATGAAACAACCATTAAAAAGACAAAACTTGACTTTCACGTGACCTGGGCAGTTAGGTTACAACAGGTAACCGTCCTGCAGCGACAACAGTTAAAGAAACAACTACAAAGATACAAAAGATACAAAGAAACTACAAATCTGCTCAATCAAAGTTCCCTGGATCATTTTCATGCTAAAATGTTGATTTATTCAAACATTTTGAAATTCCAAATGTCCTTTCTATAACCTGATCTCCTGACCTGCAGGTTACCCTCTGAAGAATGGACGTTAACAACACGACACAGGGCAACAGCACCTTCACCCTTCCACCTCCAATACCATTATATTATAATAACTACACCAACATCCTCTCAGGCTCCAATAATTACACCAACAGCACCTTCACCCTACCATTAGATTATGATAACTACACCAACAGCACCTTCCACTACGACTACGACTACGACTACGACTACGACTACGACTACTACAATCACACTAAAGCTGCATTCATCACATATGTGGTGATGTACATCATCATTTCCATCAGCCTTCCTTTGACCCTCGTGGCCATCTACTCTCTCTACTCTCTGGTATGAACATTAGGGATGAGATTTATTGATTTACTGTATGTGCCTGTTAAGGATCTTCATCTGGGATGGGCACCAAGTTTTCATTTATTATATTTATATATTAATTATACAGGATTAAAAGTAACATTAAGTTAACAGGCTAGAACACAGTTACGGCACATGAAGACAGAAACACTTGTACAGGATATTAGTCAAGTCTCAAAGCTTCCTGTCCTCTTCTTGTCCTGTGGGTCTCTTATACATCCAGTTAGTGACCCCACCCTGACCCTAAATGGTTTTATCCTGCATATTGAAAGATTACACCACAGGGTCCTGACCAAGTGTCAGGCCCGTTTCACATAGGACGCGCAAGAGGCAGCGCTGCGCTATGAAACCCATTATTGAGTATGGCTTGCGCGCACAACAGCTGATCTGCTGATTTTGCGGCTTGCCGTTTTCGCGCATGCCGCGGCCAAGGTTAAACATGTTGTTTTAGTTTTTTTCAGACAACATGGTTCAACTTTGACTGCGGCAAGCGCAAGAGCAGCCGCGGTGCGCTGTGACATATGTCACAAGCACCCTATGCTTTCAAAAAACAACAACACAGAATGCACGTGGATCCACAAACGGAAAAACATGGACTAGAGGTTGATTTTAGCCATCAGCATCTCCCAGAGCTGTACGACACAAGTCCGAGGTCGTACACAGATTTACGAGATACAGAATTGTACTACATATGTAGGCTATTAAACAAAGTGTTTTCCAGAGTATGAATGGATGATGATGAATGTATGAATTTAGGCTCATATCTTAGCTTTATTATACCCGACTGCAATGACTGCAGACCTCTTATGTATGTAAAATGCAATGACACGTAGTGTTAAAATGCACCATCTTATTTAGAAATTAAAATAATCCACACGTCTTCATCTTCATTTTCCTCATTTATTTATTTTTAAACAGGGACAATGTACAATATACATTAACCTTAGACAGGAGAGATGCATTTTACCAGGTTTACTCCTGTAGTCCCTGGGCAGGCTGATGTCAACAAATACATTTACTAACACTTTTATCCCAAAACCAACATTAACATGATGGGAGAGCTGGGACAGTTGAAACGCGGGACAGATGAAACATTCCAGTTTTCTCTGAGTCCTGTGATGACAGACAGACTTCCTCAGGTCAACACATAGAGCATGTTAACCTCCTTCTATCAGCCACATATCTTCCTGTTATTTCCTTTTATCACGGAGTTACAGGCGATAAACCAGTTTTGATGGTGGAAAGTAAACTTCATTAGCGGTTACATTTTTTCGATTATTAATGAGTGTTTTTCATTTAAAGGTTTGACTACATGCTTATTCAGTAGACCATTTAGTGTCCTCCACAATCCCAGACTTTCATATTGCATACTTGTTTACATGGAAAGCAAAACAGGTTATAATGGCATATGTCTATGTCTACATATATCTATATCTATATGTCTATATTATGTCTATGTCGGGACGGTTGAAACAGCTGTTTCAACTGTCCCCGACCTGGCTGTAACTCCATGTATTTTAAGTTAATGCACAAATAACTGTGTTTATACAATAATTTATGGAGGTGAGACATGGAAAAGCAGTTTTATAAAAATGAAAATATATTTGAGTCCACCAGGTAGGGGGTCGAGTTTCCCCATGTTATCCTATGGAGACTGACGGGCTGTGTGTAGTTAAGGGGGGTTATTTGGAGTGCGGTGCCCTAACCCACGTAAAAAATGACATTTTCCACAATAGACATACATAATAAACATTATATAAATGGGAACACCTACTGTTCTAGCTATAAAAAAAATGGCAGAATCATCCACAGTGCATGATATTTCAATAACCGCTTCATACGCGCTTCATGATGACGGCGATGAGTTAACAGACATTCACAAAGACGTAAAGCCCAGCAACAATCTATGAAACATTACGCACGCCCCACTGTTGCTGTAATAATTCCTGAACAGTTTTGTTCAAAGTTGAAGATGCAGCTGTATTTGACAGATGACAGGTGGAGGTTGCTAGTGACAAAATATTAGCTTTCAGTGCGATACGATCGCTTTGTAAATTACGTTTAATTAAAAAGTGTTTCAACTGTCCCGGCTCTCCCCTACCCTTCATTCATTTACAGATATGCTCCCACATACACATCAGTTACTATACATTATGTCAACATGTTTGTTTTAAAAGAAGACATTTATTTATTTTTTTCTATTTAGAGGAGTATAAGAAAAGGTGGAAGAACCTAAGGGACGGGTACATAAAGGAGAGGAGGCAACAGAGAGACAAAAAAGTGGTGCAGGGGCAGACCAACAAAGTACTTGGAAGTACTTTTCCATACTGTCTTTTCTGGAGCCACACGTCAGGGAGAGACAGATTGTAGAACTGGACTATCGGAATGTTGTTCGTATCCGGGAAATCGTAGAACCGACTCTCGTCAGCAGACTGTCAAATTGCTCCCTGTTGAGCCAAAAGTAGCCCTGGAACTGGTCAAAATGCGGAGCTCCTTCACCAGCCGGAATTCACCCAACTGCTGTCTGGACCTGAGGGTCTCGTGCACCCACACCCTTATTGCTGCGGCTGCCTTCCTCCGTCTTCTCCTCCTCTCAACCAGGGCGAGTGCCAAGGCTTTCTTTTGGTTGACAGAAAGAAACATCTTCGCCACCAAATCACAGGTGTATACACAATGTCGCATGTAACGCACATCTGATGTCAACACCGGACGGACGCAGACATGACGTGAATTTAAATATTGTCGCATGTATGACGTGAATTTCGAAACTCTGCCTCTTCTGCGCTGAGCCCCGCGGCAAGCACAACAAAAGTTATTTTGGGAATAGGACAACCTAGCGGCGAGCGCAGCGCAGCGCATGCCGCGTCCTATGTGAACGGGCCTTCAGTAGTTGACGAGTTGGGAGTGAGAATATGTTATCATATCTGATGTTCCTGAGAGCACAGAAGAGTTTGATAAAAGATGTAAAAAAAAAAACAATAAAAAGCTGACTGACTGCAACTGCTGAGCAGAGAGTTCAGATTTACTCTGATTTACTTTCCTGCAGGTACGAAATGATCACGTTGCTCCCATCTACGTCATCAACCTTCTGATCTCTGACCTCATCCAGCTCGGCTGCATGATCTGTGACGTGGCACTAGCTGAGAGCCCTGAGAGCCCTGAGAGTTGGATAATATACGATATCAACAGTTATATTTACCGCTACAGTCTGATGACCAGTGTTGGCTTCATGTTGTGCATCGCCCTGGAAAGGTATCTGTCTATCCAGCCAGCCTGTTCTCATGAACCATTCGTACATATACCTCTGAAAACTAAAGCTCTGTAATGTGTATGTATTCTAGTATTTATTACTGTCAGCAGCTCATTGACTGCTGCTGTATAAGAGCGTGAAGATCCTCGTAGAGAAAACTCAACTAGTCATTTTGGTGTCTAAACTTAACTCTCATTGCCACTTAACACTTAACATCATGTCTGCTAAACTCAACTGTCACGACCGCTGAACGGACCATCATCTTGCGGTGCTTCCCTAACCTTAACTACGGGGGTGGGGGGGGGGGGCTATGTATTTTAACCACAAGGAAACAATATTCAACGGGAGAACAGACTTCGACACAACACCGGCTCAAAGTCAACTTTTTGTCGGCTCTGTTGCCGGCCGCCTGATTTCGTACGATAACATATGAATTATTGTGCGTACATTTTCGTACCATATCGTATGAAACCTGTTGATGAGAATACGTTGATCCAGCATGTGGAGCTCCTTCTGTGTCTGATCGTTGTATTAGTGAAATCTGAAGCTGTTTATCTTGTATTTCAGGTATTTGCTGATCGTCTTCCCACTGTGGTACCGCTGCAGACGAACCATCAAGTCCACTGTGGTGATCTGTGTCGTGGTCTGGGCCATTCCTTCTCTCTACTTTTTTACTGGGTTTGCTGATAATTCTGACATCCCAATGAACACCATCTATGTCTTACTGCTCCTTCCCTTCCCACCGCTGATATTCTTCTGCTGTGCGACTCTCAGAGCCCTGTCTGCCTCCGTCTCGATCCTGCCTGAGGAAAAACGACGAATTGTAGGAACTTTGGTCCTGATGCTGCTAATTTACACGCTGCTTTTCCTTCCCAGAATCATTTTGTTGATGGGATGGAGATACATAAATGACCAATCACTAATTAATACTCTCCTCTACCTGTCTAATGTGTTTCTTAAGCTGAATCCTCTTGCAGACTTGGTTCTGTATATTTTCATGAAGAAAGGGGCCCTAGACAAGATTTTGGCCTCTGTGTGTTGTTGCAGAGTTGAAGACCAAGATGTCAGCAGTCTGGAAAACAACACTAACGCTGTGAACTAGAGAAGTGGACTCAGGCTACATCCACCCTGCTTTTAACCCTTTGTGTTGTCTTCCTGTTAACCATGAAAAAACACGTTTGTTGTCCCTATCTCAATGTTTCAGTCACTTTATACAACTTTCATATTTTACATTTTAGTGTTTTTGTCACTTTTTTCAACATTTTAATCGCGTTTTCTGATTTTATTTCCCGCTTTTCCCCCAATGTTTTTGTCACTTTTTCAATGTTTTTGGAGCTTTTTTTATTTTATTTACATTTTCGGCGCTTTATCGACATCCCATATTTTCTGATATGAAAAAGAAACGTTGAACAGGAGGACAACATGAGGGTTAGGCAGCATTTATTTACTTTTATATTTGTTTTGGGCCTTTATTTGACAGGACAGACACACACACACACACAAACACACACAAACGCAAACACAAACACACACACAAACACACACACAAACACAAACACAAACACACACGCACACACAAACACAAACACACACACAAACACAAACACAAACACAAACACACAAACACACAAACACACACAAACACACACACACAAACACACAAACACACACACACAAACACACACACACAAACACACACACACACAAACACACACACACACACACACACACACACACACACACACACAAACACACACACAAACACACACAAACGCACAAACACACACACACAAACACACAAACACACACACACACAAACACGCAAACACGCATAAACACACAAACACACACAGACACGAAAACTAACACAGACACACACACACGCACAGACACACATACAAACACACACGCACACACACACACAGACACGCACACATGCTTAGTACATGCACAAATGGAGAGATGTCAGAGAGGGGGGGGGGGGATGCAGCTGTCGATGGACCGCCCCCAGCAGTTGGGCACCTTGGCATTGCCCAGCAGCCCCCCCCCCCCCACTCTGGTCCGTATAAGAATTTGAACCAGCAACCTGTTTTCTCATGCTAGCAGCTTGTGGACAACCTGCTTCAGTTCACTGTGTTTTCATTAGTCTGTAAGCTGTGAGTTCATGTCTTTAAGAAGAGCAGATATTAGATTTTGATTTACTGAGATTTTCTGTTTGTTGGTCTCATACACATTTTAATTATGTTGTTTACTTTCTCCCAGTTATAACTAATGTACATTATTCCAACCCTGGGTTAGTTTATCTGTGTTGTTATTATTATTATACAGATAATAAACTAACGAGGATGTCTCACTCTGACACGTTCATTCTGTCACGTTTGTTTTGTTCATTTACAAGATTGAAGAAGACTGAAGTGAAGAGAGGAGGGAGAGAGGAGGGAGAGAAGAGGGGGGAGAGAGTGGGGAGAGAGGAGGGAGAGTCAGAACGAGGGAGAGAGGAGGGAGAGAGGAGCAACAGTGTGGAACAAAAGTTCAAAAAAAAGTTCAAAAAAAAGTTCAAAAAAAAGTTGAAAAAAACATCAAAATTGTCGCAAAAAATGAAAAAACTTGAAAAAATGTGACTTAAACGTGACAAAAAAACCTTCGAAAAAATGTCTATAAAAAGGGCCAAAAGCTGCGTCAATATGTCAGATAGAGAGTCGAAAATGTCGCAAAAAAGTGACAAAAACGTTGAAATCTGATCAAAAACTTTGAGTAAAAGCGAACTGAAGAAGGAGGTAGGCCGACACACGGTTCCTGTCCAGGCAGTGAAACATTTAAAAAAAACACGTCAAAAAGATGACTAAACATCGCAAACGTTATCTTGGGGTCAGAGGTCAACGGACCTTTATGAAAAACGGCCATGCCAGTTTTCCTCTCTTCTTAGTGTAACCTTTCCTTCGGAGCATTACGGTGCGAATGGATTCCTTACATCATCTAGTTTGATGTGAAACCAAAATCTTATGAGTAAGGCTGTTTGCACCCCTGGTGAAATTAGCAGTGTAAGCTATTTTAACTCTAGTACAATTAGCAGTGTATGCTATTTGCACCCCTGGTACAATTAGCAGTATATGCTATTTGCACCCTGATGCAATCAGAAATGAATGCTATTTGTACCCCGGTGCACACAGCAATGTGTTCTATTAATACCCCGTCTGGTACAAATATCAATGTATGCTATTTGCACCCCTGTGCATTTACATTGACATATATTTACACACAGTTATCCATACGACTCATGTATTACACCTTTTTGGAATATTATCGTTGCAGTGTCCAATATGGTTACTCTAACCATAACCAATCCCACTAACCTAACCAACCCAACCAGAGCAGGCAACGAGTACTAGCCATTCAGGGAAGAGTCCCATAATGAATATTCATGAGTCTTCCCCCACCACCCTGACTTGTGCAATGGCAAAATATCCAAAATTAAAAAAATAAGACGACCTCACTGAGAAATCTAACCACTCACCTAGCAGTTCTTGCGGAATGAAGGACGACTGTTAGTGTCTTCAAGCCTCGGTTGCTAGGTAACCATACTGTATACAAAAAGTAGGTATCCTACTAACTAACAAAGTAACGGTTTTATGCTTTCACTGAAGACAGAAAGCACAACTGTAGTATCCATTTTCTGCTAAAAATTCAATTGTTATACATTTGGAGACAAAACTTTCTTAATATGCCCGTTCTTCTGTCAAGGAAGATGACCGTCGGCCATGATTTCGGCGCATGCGAGTAACGTGTTTTTGTTGTTACAGGGTGTGAATAGCTCAGCTGTGTGTCCGAGGCTATTCGTACCAAATAGACACTCCGAAATCTAATTTTTTTTTTCACCGTGAATTTAAGGTGATATATTGGCAGCAGCTTTGCTAATATAATATAATTTAATATCCTGTAAATCTGCCATGCTTTAACCCTCGTGATGTTGTCCCATCGACCAATGAGCAACTTTTGTTTTTTTCTGGGTCAAAATTGAAAAAAAATGTGGTGGTCTTTTTCGACACTTCTCGCATTTCTTG
>CM042437.1:1264819-1272319 GCA_023631565.1 Gymnocephalus cernua | reverse complement strand
GTTGTTACTGCAGTTTTCCATGGAATGATGACAGCTGACATATGCAAAAAACCTGAATATTATTGTTTATGTGTTAGTGAACCAGAGACAGTACACAGTCAGTTAATGATGTTTTAATGTGAAATGAGGTTTCTTTGTCACTTTTAAGGCAAGACATTGCAGGCAAAAATATAATTTTCCCATTTATTAAGATATCTTTTTCAGACTAATGCAAAAAAACATTTATGTTTCTGCACTTTATTTCTGCAGATTTCTTCTAAAATCACCAAATGTTAGCACTGTAAAATGTTTAATTTACATCTTTAAACAATTTTTGAAAAAGTCATACATTTAGTTCCTTATACACAAAACCTTTCAAATTATAATGACCTATAATGACCACAAAGGTTGCTGCTCTGCTAGATCACCATCACCACGCCCTCTACCATGCCACTCCTCCCAAAACAGGAGGTAGATTATCATCCACATCACCGTACTGACTGGAGACTGCAGAGGACAGGACATCTGACAACTCTTTCAGCTCGGCTCGCAGCTTTCAAAAGGTACACTTTAAAACTTTACTCATTTTCTTATAAAGACAGATTATTAAACAAGAATAAAAGAACTGTAAACAGACATAGAAATGAAGATGGAAACTGTAACGAGCAGACAGATTTGGGCATTTCATTTGGTTGTTTCACTCTGAGAATTAAAAAACAAAGATACAGAGTTTTGATTAAATAAATATTTGGTAGAGGAAGAATGAAAGAATATAATGATATAAAAGAATATCAATATGAAAGAGAAATTAGTGTTTAGACCTGTTAGGATAGGAGTCCATATATCTAGAGGACATTTTACAAATTATTATTATTATTATTATTATTATTGATGTCATTGCTGATGTTGTTTTCCAGGAAGTGATGACAGCTGCGATATGCAAAATACTTTTGTGTTGTGACAATATGATTGTTGATAATGTGTTATATAATCAGAGGCGATACACAGTCAGTTAATGATGTTTTAGTCTGAAATTTAATTAGTCAAAATGACCATAAAAATACTTAAAATTACTATAAAAAGACTCAAAATTACCATGAAAAGAGGAGAGGGAGAGAGGAGGAGAGGGAGATAGAGGAGGAGAGGGAGAGAGAGAAGGAGAGAGGAGAAGAGGGAGAGGGAGAGAGGAGGAGGAGAGGGAGAGAGGAGGAGAGGGAGATAGAGGAGAAGAGGGAGAGAGGAGGAGGAGAGGAAGGAGGAAGAGAGGGAGGGAGGGAAAGGTGGAGAGGGAGAGAGGAGAGGTAGAGGGAGAGAAGGAGGAGCGTTAGAGGAGGAGGAGAGGGAGAGAGAGGAGGAGAGGGAGGGAGGAGGAGGAGAGAGATGACAGGTGAGATATGCAAAATACCTTTGTGTTGTGACAATATGATTGTTGATAACGTGTTATATAACCAGAGACAGTACACAGTCAGTTAATGATGTTTTAGTGTGAAATGAGAAGATTCATCAGTTTTTCTTCATCCCGTTTAAGGCGAGACATTGCAGGCAAAAATATAATTATTCAATGTATTAATCTTCCATCAGATGTATTTTTTCAGACTAATGGAAAGAAAACATTATGTTTCTACACTTTGTTTCCGTAGATTTCTCCTAAAATCACCAAAAGTTAGCATTGTAAAATTCCTCATTTGCATCTTTAAACATAAGATTTCAGAAAACTTGTAATTCAAAAACATAATTTTTGAGAAAGTCATAAATCTGGTTCCATATCCACAAAACCTTTCAAATCATCTAAATCAGTATGTTGTTTTCTTTCAAATCGACCTAATTCACAGCAATGTCTCTTCAAAGTCCAGAAACTTCTGATAATATGATTCTTAGCTTAAAATTACGAGTATTTCCTTATTGCTAACATTTCAGAAAACTTGTAACACAGAAAATGCGTGTCGTATATGTACAGATTGTAATTTAGGAGCAGGGGGAATGAGATGGGGAAACTCCAGAGCAGGGGGAATGAGAGGGGGAAACGCCAGAGAAGGGGGAATGAGAGGGGTAAAACACAAGAGCAGGGGGAATGAGAGGGGGAAATGCCAGAGCAGGGGGAATGAGAGGGGGAAAGGCCAGAGCAGGGGGAATGAGAGGGGGAAATGCCAGAGCAGGGGGAATGAGAGGGGGAAAGGCCAGAGCAGGGGGAATGAGAGGGGGAAATGCCAGAGCAGGGGGAATGAGAGGGGTAAAACACCAGAGCAGGGGGATTAGAGGGGTAAAACACCAGAGCAGGGGGAATGAGAAGGGGAAACGCCAGAGCAGGGGGAATGAGAGGGGGAAACACCAGAGCAGGGGGAATGAGAGGGAGAAAAACCAGAGCAGGGGGAATGAGAGGGGGAAACTCATCTAAACTCAGGAAATGCCTCAACCAGTGTCCATTTATATTAAACATTACATTAAATCACTGAAACACCTGGCTGAAGGTAAAGACCTCACAGCAGTACTCAAAATATGTCTACACACACATGCAAAGAGACACATAATGACTCTTAAGACACAAAATGACCATACAAAGACATATAATTACTATAAAAGACTCAAAATTACCGTAAAAATACACATAATGACCATAAAAGACAGAAAATGACTCTTAAAGGATACTTCACTGATTAGCATAAAGCTTTGTATCAGTAGAAACCCGGTAGCATTTTGAACCTTCTCTGTATTGTGTGTCTGGAAAAAAGCTTCTGATGACGCAAAAATCGTCTTCTATCGAATAGTATATTCTACCTTCACCTCACAGTGAATAGTAATTGCACTTTATGTATAGTCTATAATGTGTGTGCACTAAATGTAGCCATCTCGTATGACGTTTTTATAAAATGTTGTTTTTATATATTTTAAATTTGCCCGGTTGCCACGGTGAAACATGTTGTTTCACTACATACAGGGTATTTGGTTGAAATGACAATAAAACCCACTTCACTTGACTGCCTCTCTGTAAACGGTAGGCGTGGCTTTGGAGTGGCCTCGTAGGGAAGCGAAGCAAGTGCATTCTGGGAGTTGTTGTCTTTCATCCACATGAGCCAAAAACAAATTTTCTGTCTTTTCTCGGTCTAGAATGCAAATTTCTAAAAACGAGATCACATTTCTACTACATAAATGACCCAATTTAAATACATATTCATCTTTCCCGCTGTGAAATATCCCTTTAAAAGACACATAATGACCATGGCTCTCATCCTTTGCCCAAAGGTTGCTGCTCTGCTAGACCACCATCACCACGCCCTCTACCACGCCTCTCCTCCCAAAACAGGAGGTAGATTATCATCCACGTCACCGTACTGACTGGAGACTGCAGAGGACAGGACATCTGACAACTCTTTCAGCTCGGCTCGCACCTTTCTAAAGGTATACTTTAAAACTTTACTCATTTTCTTATAAAGACAGATTATTAAACAAGAATAAAAGAACTGTAAACAGACATAGAAATGAAGATGGAAACTGTAACGAGCAGACAGATTTGGACATTTCATTTGGTTGTTTTACTCTGAGAATTAAAAAACAAAGATACAGAGTTTTGATTAAATAAATATTTGGTATAGGAAGAAAGAAAGAATAAAATGATATAAAAGAATATCAATATGAAAGAGAAAGTAGTGTTTAGACCTGTTAGGATAGGAGTCCATATATCTAGAGGACATTTTACAAATTATTATTATTATTATTGATGTCATTGCTGATGTTGTTTTCCAGGAAGTGATGACAGCTGAGATATGCAAAACACCTTTGTGTTGTGACAATATGATTGTTGATAACGTGTTATATAACCAGAGACACTACACAGTCAGTTAATTATGTTTTAGTCTGAAATTTAATTAGTCAAAATGACCATAAAAATACTCAAAATTACTATAAAAAGACTCAAAATGACCATGAAAAGAGGAGAGGGAGAGAGGAGGAGAGGGAGATAGAGAGAGAGAAGGAGAGAGGAGAAGAGGGAGAGGGAGACGAGGAGGAGCATGAGAGGAGGAGAGGGAGAGAGAGGAGGAGAGGGAGAGAGAGGAGGAGAGGGAGGGAGGAGAGAGATGACAGGTGAGATATGCAAAATACCTTTGTGTTGTGACAATATGACTATTGATAACGTGTTATATAACCAGAGACAATACACAGTCAGTTAATGATGTTTTAATGTGAAATGAGATTAATCAGTTTTTCTTCGTCACTTTTAAGGCAAGACATTGCAGGCAAAATATAATTTTTCTATTTATTTATCTTTCATCAGATGTATTTTTTCAGACTAATGGAAAGAAAACATTATGTTTCTACACTTTGTTTCTGTAGATTTCTCCTAAAATCACCAAAAGTTAGCATTGTAAAATTCCTCATTTGCATCTTTAAACATAAGATTTCAGAAAACTTGTAATTCAAAAACATAATTTTTGAGAAAGTCATAAATCTGATTCCTTATGCACAAAACCTTTCAAATCATCTAAATCAGTATGTTGTTTTCTTTCGAATCGGCCAATTCACAGCAATGTCTCTTCAAAGTCCAGAAACTTCTGATAATATGATTCTTAGCTTAAATTACGAGTATTTCCTTATTGCTTTTCAGAAAACTTGTAACACAGAAAATATTTGTCTTATACGTACAGTTTGTAATTTAGGAGCAGGGGGAATGAGATGGGGAAACTCCAGAGCAGGGGGAATGAGAGGGGGGAACACCAGAGCAGGGGGAATGAGAGGGGGAAACACCAGAGCAGGGGGAATGAGAGGGAGAAATGCGAGAGCAAGCGGAATGAGAGAGGGAACACCAGAGCAGGGGGAATGAGAGGGGGAAACACCAGAGCAGGGGGAATGAGAGGGAGAAACACCAGAGCAGGGGAATGAGAGGGAGAAATGCCAGAGCAGGGGGAATGAGAGGGGGGAAACACCAGAGCAAGCGGAATGAGAGGGAGAAACACCAGAGCAAGGGGAATGAGAGGGGGGAACACCAGAGCAGGGGGAATGAGAGGGGGAAACACCAGAGCAGGGGGAATGAGAGGGGGAAACACCAGAGCAGGGGGAATGAGAGGGGGAAACGCCAGAGCAAGCGGAATGAGAGGGAGAAACACCAGAGCAGGTGGAATGAGAGGGGGAAACACCAGAGCAGGGGGAATGAGAGGGAGAAACGCCAGAGCAGGGGGAATGAGAGGGGGAACACCAGAGCAGGGGGAATGAGAGGGGGAAACACCAGAGCAGGGGGAATGAGAGGGAGAAACACCAGAGCAGGGGGAATGAGAGGGAGAAATGCCAGAGCAGGGGGAATGAGAGGGGGAAACACCAGAGCAGGGGGAATGAGAGGGGGAAATGCCAGAGCAAGGGGAATGAGAGGGGGAAACGCCAGAGCAGGGGGAATGAGAGGGGGAAACACCAGAGCAGGGGGAATGAGAGGGTGGAAACACAAGAGCAGGGGGAATGAGAGGGGGGAACGCCAGAGCAGGGGGAATGAGAGGGGGAAACACCAGAGCAGGGGGAATGAGAGGGGGAAACGCCAGAGCAGGGGGAATGGGAGGGGTAAAACACCAGAGCAGGGGGAATGAGAGGGGGAACACCAGAATAGGGGGAATGAGAGGGTGGAAACACAAGAGCAGGGGGAATGAGAGGGGGAAACGCCAGAGCAGGGGGAATGAGAGGGGGAACACCAGAGCAGGGGGAATGAGAGGGGTAAAACACCAGAGCAGGGGGAATGAGAGGGGGGACACCAGAGCAGGGGGAATGAGAGGTAGAAACTCCAGAGCAGGGGGAATGAGAGGGAGAAACGCCAGAGCAGGGGGAATGAGAGGGGGAACACCAGAGCAGGGGGAATGAGAGGGGGAAACACCAGAGCAGGGGGAATGAGAGGGGGAAACACCAGAGCAGGGGGAATGAGAGGGTGGAAACACAAGAGCAGGGGGAATGAGAGGGGGAAACGCCAGAGCAGGGGGAATGAGAGGGGGAACACCAGAGCAGGGGGAATGAGAGGGGGAAACACCAGAGCAGGGGGAATGAGAGGGGGAAACACCAGAGCAGGGGGAATGAGAGGGGAAACGCCAGAGCAGGGGGAATGAGAGGGGGAAACACCAGAGCAGGGGGAATGAGAGGGTGGAAACACAAGAGCAGGGGGAATGAGAGGGGGAAACGCCAGAGCAGGGGGAATGAGAGGGGGAACACCAGAGCAGGGGGAATGAGAGGGGGAAACACCAGAGCAGGGGGAATGAGAGGGGGAAACACCAGAGCAGGGGGAATGAGAGGGTGGAAACACAAGAGCAGGGGGAATGAGAGGGGTAAAACACCAGAGCAGGGGGAATGAGAGGGGGAACACCAGAGCAGGGGGAATGAGAGGGGGAAACACCAGAGCAGGGGGAATGAGAGGGGGGAACACCAGAGCAGGGGGAATGAGAGGGGGGAACACCAGAGCAGGGGGAATGAGAGGGGGAAACACCAGAGCAGGGGGAATGAGAGGGGGAAACACCAGAGCAGGGGGAATGAGAGGGAGAAATGCCAGAGCAGGGGGAATGAGAGGGGGAAACACCAGAGCAGGGGGAATGAGAGGGGGAAATGCCAGAGCAAGGGGAATGAGAGGGGGAAACGCCAGAGCAGGGGGAATGAGAGGGGGAAACACCAGAGCAGGGGGAATGAGAGGGTGGAAACACAAGAGCAGGGGGAATGAGAGGGGGGGAACGCCAGAGCAGGGGGAATGAGAGGGAGAAACACCAGAGCAGGGGGAATGAGAGGGAGAAACGCCAGAGCAGGGGGAATGAGAGGGGGAAACACCAGAGCAGGGGGAATGAGAGGGGGAAACGCCAGAGCAGGGGGAATGGGAGGGGTAAAACACCAGAGCAGGGGGAATGAGAGGGGGAACACCAGAACAGGGGGAATGAGAGGGTGGAAACACAAGAGCAGGGGGAATGAGAGGGGGAAACGCCAGAGCAGGGGGAATGAGAGGGGTAAAACACCAGAGCAGGGGGAATGAGAGGGGGAACACCAGAGCAGGGGGAATGAGAGGGGTAAAACACCAGAGCAGGGGGAATGAGAGGGGGAACACCAGAGCAGGGGGAATGAGAGGGGTAAAACACCAGAGCAGGGGGAATGAGAGGGGGGACACCAGAGCAGGGGGAATGAGAGGGAGAAACGCCAGAGCAGGGGGAATGAGAGGGGGAAACACCAGAGCAGGGGGAATGAGAGGGGGGACACCAGAGCAGGGGGAATGAGAGGGAGAAACGCCAGAGCAGGGGGAATGAGAGGGAGAAACGCCAGAGCAGGGGGAATGAGAGGGGGAACACCAGAGCAGGGGGAATGAGAGGGGGAAACACCAGAGCAGGGGGAATGAGAGGGGGAAACACCAGAGCAGGGGGAATGAGAGGGTGGAAACACAAGAGCAGGGGGAATGAGAGGGGGAAACGCCAGAGCAGGGGGAATGAGAGGGGGAACACCAGAGCAGGGGGAATGAGAGGGGGAAACACCAGAGCAGGGGGAATGAGAGGGGGAAACACCAGAGCAGGGGGAATGAGAGGG
>CM042437.1:1239819-1254819 GCA_023631565.1 Gymnocephalus cernua | reverse complement strand
AAGTGAAAAACAAAAGTGTTTCCAAATGTCTGAAAAAGCGGCGGGGAAATCGTCCAAAGCGTTGAAGACAATACGTACAAGTTATAGACAAGTGGTGCACAGACAGGACAAGACATATAATGCAGTGTTATGCACTCCCTCCAGAAAAACATGATCATGTGATCGCATAATTCAACGCATAATCAGCCAAAGTCCGCATATTTATGCGGGGGGGCGCATTTGTTCAAATACGCCGCATTTTCGCCGCATAAATTGCCGATTTCCGCGCAAAATATGCGGGGCTTGCATGATTTCATAATCCCGCATTTGTGGCAAAAAAGTCACATATATCTCAGCAGGAAGTTGAAAAATTTTGTTAACTTCACACGAGAGCAGCCATTTTCCCCTGTTGCCATGGGAACGTTATGAAGTGATGTCATTTCTCCTAGTGAGAACACGGTGTTGGGGGGGAATCACTTTGTTTTCTCTTTTTCATCAAACTGCAGTTTTTGCAAGTTCCCCCAATTTCATCGCATAAAACTGCATAAATATCATATAGAGCATATTCCATCACATTTATTAAGAAAACGTGTCGCATAATCAAGGATTTTTGCCCGCAACAATCACAAAAAAACTCCACGTTTTTCTGGAGGTACTGGCTATAGGAGCAGAATAAATATGTCTATGTAATATGAACAATGTATTAACAACATGTACAGATTAGTACGGAAGCCGAGAACGGCCATGGATTTATTTATTTTTTTATGCACTGTTATCTCGTGATAATGACTTATTAATTCGTTATCTCGATATAACAAAGTTTGTTTTCTTGAGTTTTTTTTGTTTTCTCAAGTTTTTTGTTTTCTCAAGTTTTTTGTTTTCTTGAGTTAATATTTTGTTTTCTCGAGTTATTTTGTGTTCTTGAGTTTTTGTTTTCTCGAGTTTTATTTTTTTCTCGAGTTTTTTTTCTTTTCTCGAGTTGTTATTTTTTTCTCGAGTTTTATTTGTTTTCTCGAGTTTTTTTGTTTTCTCGAGTTTTTATTTTTTTCTCAATTTTTTTTTGTTTTCTCGAGTTTTTATTTTTTTCTCGAGTTTTTTTGTTTTCTTGAGTTTTTTGTTTTCTTGAGTTTTTTTTGTTTTCTCGAGTTTTTATTTTTTTCTCGAGTTTTTTTTAGTTTTCTCGAGTTTTTTTTAGTTTTCTCGAGTTTTTTTTAGTTTTCTCGAGTTTTTTTGTTTTCTAGAGTTTTTTTTTGTTTTCTGGAGTTTTATTTTGTTTTCACCGGCTGTATTATTCCAAAGTACCCCCAGGGGTACTGCTGCTCTAGACTGTCAGACCTCGTGAGCCCTGTTCTACCCTACCCCTCCTCTCTGATATTTTCTTTATTGCCCCCCCCCCTCCTTCTTCTCCAGCTCAGGGACTGCTATCTTCACACAGCACCAGCCAGGGTCGGGGCCACCGCGTTATGTCTCGTCCTCATTTGCTCTCACTCAAACGGTATATTCTGCTCCTATTTCACTTGTTATTATTACTCAATGTACTTTGCTAGAGGCCTCTGTGGCCCTAACTCAGATTAGAGACGGGGGGGTGGGGGGGGGCAGACGGCAGATATGGTTGTACGGTTTGCAGGACCGGTTGTTTAAAGCCCACCTGTCACAGAGTCAGACTCTCTCAGACTCACTTCTGAATGACATCTGCACAGAATGAGAAGATTTTTCAAAATAAAAGCACAGAGCGGCTCTCAGAGTTTCCAGCAGAGGAAAAGGTCCGGCCTGTGTGACGGCAACACGGGTGCAGAGTTGGCTCCAAACAGCCGTCGCAGTCACCGTTTAGTTTACTTTAAGATGTTTGTGTTGCGCTTTAGTTTAATATCCCGTTTCACCCTCTGGAGGAAATACCTGGAAGCTGCATACGTCCTGTTTTCTCCTGTTTTCTGTCGTGTAGCTGAACACAAAACACACATCAGAAAGCATAACCTACAGGTTGTGTGTGTGTGTGTGTGTGTGTGTGTGTGTGTGTGTGTGTGCGCACTTCCTGCATGACATCACCCTCTCACTTTTTTTTCTCCCATATTACATCTGCACTGTTTACTGTTCCAGTCATATGATGACACACACACACACACACACACACACACACACACACACACACACACACACACACACACACACACACACACACACACACACACACACATATATGCACGCCCACTGTCTACACACACACACACACACACACACACACACACATATATGCACGCCCACTGTCTACACACAAACACACACACACACACACACACACACACACACACACACACACACACACACACACACACACACACACATACACACACACACACACTGTGTGCACACACACAATGTGTGTGTGCACACAGTGTGTGTGTGCACAGTCACCTGTTTGCTCCCAGCCTGTCTGTAACTGACACTGTCAACATTTGAATTATAAACCGGCTGAAGCCGTTCTACGATCCTCTAAATACTCTAAAACTAGTTAAACTTCCAGTTCATTTATTTATATATATATATATATATATATATAGCACATTTAAACAGCCGCTAGACAGACCAGAGGGCTTTACAGAGCAAAACAACTCGTAAAACACAACAACCAACCAAATGTTCCCAAAGGTCAGCTGTTGGCCTTCTTAAGGGCGGATGACACAGAGACGGAAGATAAGACAAAACAAAACGCTGAAATTGACGAGCTGGAGAAGTCAAACGTTAGACTGACTGTGTGTGTGTGTGTGTGTGTGTGTGTGTGTGTGTGTGTGTGTGTGTGTGTGTGTGTGTGTGTGGCCAGAAAGATTTAACCCTTGTGTTGTCTTCCAGTCCATCATGAAGTTTTTTTGCACTTTTCTCAACACCTTTTTAAATTCATGGTCATTAAATCTAATTTAAATGACATTATACTTAATATTTTAGTTAAAAAAAGCAGAAATTATGAATTGTTTTGACAAATAGTAACATTTAAAATGCTATAAAATTGAATAAAACACTCAAAAGTCAATGAAAGTAATCATTAATTGTACCTGCAAAGATTGTTATACGGGTTCCATACGACGTACATCACGCATCCGAGTTATTTTGGTTGCAAGAAACCCAGATTTCTGATATAAAGAACTTTGAAAACGGGTCAAATTTGACCCTATAGGACAACACGAGGGTTAAAAACAGTCACCAAAATGGAGCTAAACTAGTTCTCTCCGTCCGCTTTATGCAAATAATATTCTATGTCCACTGTCAGTACACGATCCGTTCCGACTGCACGATCCGTTCTTCGCATGCGCAGAAGCTCATGCTTTTACGACACTACCTAGCTAACTATTATGTAGCTGCATGCTAACGCAACATATCTGTTATCTTGGCCAACGGTGGTGATTTTTCACGGTAAAGTCCTGCTATATACTCCGCTGCTACCGCGAACAATCACCAATAAAGACTTCTAAACCAAACACTACACAACCGGACATGGCCCAGCACTAAAGTGACCGGAATTTTGGGAGAAATTACCAGCATTGGCCAAGATTACAGCTAGCTATGTCGCGTTAGCATGCTACATAGCCGTTAGCCGCTAGGAGTATGCTAACATTAGATAGTGGAACGAAGCAGCACTTTCTAACGTCAGAAATCTAATTTAAAGGCTTCTGAACCAAACACGACCCAATCGGACATGTTTCAGCAGGAATCAGACCCAGAATTGGGGAGAATTTAACAACAATGGCCGCCAAGATGACATGTTTACTGCCGTTAGCATGTAGCTACTATAGTGGTATACAGCCGTTAGCATGTAGCTACTATAGTGGTATACAGCCGTTAGCATGTAGCTACTATAGTGGTATACAGCAGTGGTGGCTGGAAGAGCTGTCGTCCGTCTTTGAAAGGACACTTTTGTACGTTCACACTTCATTGCGTTATTAGTCAAGACCATAGACAGGTATATTAATAATTAATTAATGGTCTATGGTCAAGACGAAGTATTACCAGTAAAACTATCAACATAAACAACACAACAATGACGTCAAGAAAAATATGCTGCCAGTTGCCGTCAAGTGTTTTTTAACGCATGCGTGGTACAAATCGCACAGGTTTGTGCTACGCAATTCTGCGCATGCGAAGAACGGATCGTGCAGGCGGAACGGATCGTGCAGGCGGAACGGATCGGGTACTGACATCCACGACGTTCCATTTCCGGGATTGTGCGTTGTAGAATATCAGCAGTTAAAGTTATATTTTGTGCACGTTGCGAAAGAAGCTGTGTGTGCAGTCATTGAGGAAGTGGTTCAAGGAAAATGATGTCACTGATGCACAGAAAGTTAAAGCGTAACTCTCTGCAAAATGCATCCTAGGGTGTTTTTGTGAATGTACGTGAGTCAAACTTTAGTTTAAAAGTGCCCATATTATGAAAAAAAACCCCTTTTTCTGTGATTTGGGGTGTTATTTTGTGTCTCTGGTGCTTCCACACACATACAAACTTGGAGAATAACCATCCATGTTGTTCTGAGTGAGATACGGTTTCTGAATGATTCCTGCCTTCAGTCTCTGGGTGAGCTGGTCAACATCTGCACGGCTTGTTACGTAACTAGCCGAAACGACGGGCTAAACGCAACCCGTAGCATGCTAGCCGCTAGCGTTAGCATGCTAGCTCATTCTCAATGGCAAAGCACCGCTACAACACACACAAGTTCACCATAATCTCCAGAAGAAGTACTTCCATGTGCGCCCTCCTTTAGAAGAAGTCTCCCGGCTAATCCTGCCTTGTAACTGACCAAAGTTGGAGAAACAACCTTTCTTTTACTGTCTGTGGAGCTAACTGACATGATCTACCATCTGAGCTACTGAGCATGTGCAGAGTGGAATCAAAGATAGTACAGAAGGAAAGATGATTCACTCTGTAGCTAAAACAGAGACCTGAACACAAGGTGAAAAGAGGAGCTGCAGCAGTGAGAGAGAGATGTGCTGTACAACAACAATATATTAAACCATGTAAACATATTCTGGTACAACCCCAACATACAATTATGAACCTGAAAATGACCAATTTTGACCAACTCGGGAAGACTGATCGGTCCAAATGCCTTTTCTGTGGATGGTCGCCCCGTCTGATCGGCGTGTAGATGCTTTTACAGTCATGTCTGTTGCTAGGGAAACTTAGTCTCTGTTTGTGAACCCACAGCTGTGTGCTTCTGTTGTTTTCTACTTTTAATTTGTTTTAATGTGGTTTCTGCAGCACTTTGAGATTCTCTTATTCTCTTATTATTAACTCTTCGTCTCAGATTGATCCTCGTGTTCTTCTGGTGAACTTAAGTCCAATGAAAGAAGGCGCGGGAATTAATGAATTGGAGTCCGATTTGACAGGCCTCAGGGCCTCATTTTAGACATACTTGTGCTGCTGTACAGAACAAGTATGATCGTACATCGCTGCAACATCGACAACATTGTATTTGATCAAAAATATATCGTGATGTTGCATTTTCTCCATGTCACATAATGCCCGGCTCTAAGCAGGAAGCAGTTTTAGATAATCCAGAAACAAGCTACAGTTACAGCGACCAGAGAGCAGGGCGGGACGACGACCCGGAGCCAGACTGACCACAAATTACAGCCTGAGCTCTGCAACAGGCTGCAGCTGTCTGACGGTCCGTCTCAGAGTCAGAGTCAGAGTCAGAGTCGGGTTTTACTGCCATAGTGAGCTAAAGATCCCACATTCTGCTCATTTTCAGGTTCATAATTGTATTTTGAGGTTGTACCAGAGTTGGTTTACATGGTTTCATTTTCAAAAAAACACCATATATCTCTGGGAACCATCACCTTATCGTGGTGGAGAGGTCTGGGTGTCCCTATGAACCTGAGGGCTGTGTTGTCTGGAGCTTTGTGCTCCTGGTAGGGTCTCCCATGGCAAAGTGGTCTCAGGTGAGGGGGCCAGACGAAGAATGGTTCAAAAACCCCCTATGCTAGAACGAGGAAGAGATAGAGAGCCCGAAAAAGCAACGTGGCACCTCTCTCTCCATCCCATGGGCCCCCCACCTGTGGGAGGAACCGCTGGGGTCAGGTGCGCTGCCACATGGGTGGCGGTGAAGGTCAGGGGCCTCGACTTTGGAAGTTTGGGGTCCCCTGCTGGAGCTGCTCCCCCCGCGACCCAATATTGGAAAAAGCGGATGAAGATGGATGGATGGACCATATATTTGTTGTACTGCACACTGCTGCAGCTCCTCTTTTCACCCTGTGTGTTGAGCTCTCTGTTTTAGTGAGACATCTCTTCTTCTCAGTCACTCTGGAAAAACGCAGTTTTTTTGTGATTGTTGCGGGCAAAAATCCTTGATTATGCGGCACGTTTTCTTAATAAACATGATGTAATATGCGGGATATTTATGCAGTTTTATGCGATGAAATTGCGGGAACTTGCAGAAACTGCGGATTGATGAAAAAGAGAAAACAAAGTGATTCCCCCCCAACACCGTGTTCTCACTAGGAGAAATGACGTCACTTCATAACGTTCCCATGGCAACAGGGGAAAATGGCTGCTCTCGTGTGAAGTAAACAACATTTGTCATCTTCCTGCTGAGATATATGTGACTTTTTTTGCAACGAAAATGCGGGGATTATGAAATCATGCAAGACCTGCATATTTTGCGCGGAAATCGGCAATTTATGCAGCGAAAGTGCGGCGTATTTGAAAAAATACGGCCCCCCCCGCATAAATATGCAGACTTTGGCTGATTATGCGTTGAATTATGCGATCGCATGAATCACGTTTTTCTGGAGGGAGTGACTTCTGTACTATCTTTGATTCCACTGCTGCAGCTCCTATTTTCACCTTGTGTTCAGGTCTCTGTTTTAGCTACAGAGTGAATCATCTTTCCTTCTGGACTATCTTTGATTCCACTCTGCACATGCTCAGTAGCTCAGATGGTAGATCATGTCAGTTAGCTCCACAGACAGTAAAAGAAAGGTTGTTTCTCCAACTTTGGTCAGTTACAAGGCAGGATTAGCCGGGAGACTTCTTCTAAAGGAGGGCGCACATGGAAGTACTTCTTCTGGAGATTATGGTGAACTTGTGTGTGTTGTAGCAGCGCTTTGCCATTGAGAACGAGCTAGCATGCTAACGCTAGCAGCTAGCATGCTACGGGTTGTGTTTAGCCCGTCGTCTCGGCTAGTTACGTAACAAGCCGTGCAGATTTTGACCAGCTCACCCAGAGACTGAAGGCAGGAATCATTCAGAAACCGTATCTCACTCAGAACAACATGGATGGTTATTCTCCAAGTCTGTATGTGTGGAAGCACCAGAGACACAAAATAACTCCCCAAATCCCAGAAAAAGTGATTTTTTTTTCATAATATGGGCACTTTAAACATGTGTGGAGTTGGCCTTGGTGCTATAGGTGCACACATACACAAACATGTCAAACATTAATGAGGAATAAACTGTAAAAACAGAAACAAATACATACAAATATAGCTGTTTAGTACAGGGCCGTCACCTCATGTAGAGTTTATTCACATGCTTTTATTTCATCGAAGCTTTCGCTGTATTATGGGATGTCTCGTACAGCTTTCTCTCTTGCAGCTGATTGGTCGAGATGAAGCTCAGTGAAAGTAACTGAGATCAGAGCGGAGGATTGTTATAAAGGACACGGTGATTATTTTGGGTCGGTGAGCTGCAGCGTATCGATCCTGACGTGTTCCCCTGTGTTCCTAATGTGATCAATACACTGATCAATACACACACACACACGCACACACACACACACACACACACACACACACACACACACACACACACACACACACACACACACACACAGACAGACACAGAGACACACACACACACACACACACACACACACACACACACACACACACACACACACACACACAGAGACACACACACACACACACACACGCAGAGACACACACACACTGTATTAATGAGTAACTATGTTAAACACTAGCCGTCAGTATTACATATTGCACCTTTAATTTTGCAAAATGTTTTAATTTTATTTGTAATACTTTTTTAAAGTTATTTTTAAACGTGTGTAATTCATTGTAATTACTTTGAGTTACTTTAATAATGTTAATGTGTTAGTAATAATGTTGAGTTATAATTTCACACACACACACACACACACACACACACACACACACGCACACACACACACACACACACACGCACACACACAGTGCTGCAGGTAGTAGCCCCTCCCCCCTCCGTGCTGCCGCTTTAAACGCACTAACCGACGCTCGCTTCTCCGGAGATGTGGACCGACCAATTGGCTGCAGGTTAGCCGGGATTCGTGCGTCTCCTCCGGGCTGCAGCGGGTCACAGGTGAGCCTCCGTTCGAACGTTCGCGTTGCCGTCAATTCTGTCCGCGTGTCGGCCGATTCGAACGTGGCAGCCGTTAGTTAGCCGTTAGTTAGCCGTTACTCTCATTCACCCGGCGTTAGCTTAATACTACGCTGTCGGTGCCACCGTTTACAAACACGGCTCCGTAGTGCACGTCACGCTAACGTGCTGGGACATCTAACCGGAGACGGTGTTTTTTTCGTGCTTTGTAGCTGAACTGTGCGATAGAATATTTGGTTAAAACGAGGCAGCGACGCTGCTCTTAACCCTCATTGTTCTCCGTGGTGAAGTTTGCATGAAGTGATGTCACGCAGCCATACATTAGGTGCCTTTCTGCTGCCGGACTCCGTTTAAAAAAACAGCATTTTAAGCGCTACGTCGCTTGTCAGCAACTGTTCATATTAGCTAATTTTTGGCCTTGTGTGTTCGTGATGGATTGTCCCATAAACATCATTTTGGTTTTATGAAAACTCAACTACTGGTGTTTGCTCCTTGTGTCCATCACCGCGTTAGAAGAAGGGAATTGTGTGAATAACATACGAAGCGAGTTGTAAAAGTGACATCGGTATTTTCTTTTTTAATAAGTGCCGTAAGGTGGATGTTATGTATGCCGATTTGAAGTTGGGTTCTTGTAGATTTTGGAAAAGTAAGTGATTTATGTATTTCAGGGAGTTTACAGAGGAATGTGAGCAAATGCACTTAAAAGTGTTAAATTTGTGAATGGAGTTTGGTGTGCTGGTAAGAATGAGAACGGTAAACGGGACAAGATGCTTTTGGAATCCGTTATTTTGTGGATTCCTGTGTGCAGACTCGAGTCTCCCGTGGTCGAGGCTCAGACTTGGTAAGTAATAATTGTTAGTTATTGTGTTTTCAGCATGAATCATGAGTATAATTTTGGGTTTGAATGGCAAAAAACAGCCCGAGAGACAGTTTTTAAAAGACAGTAGAACAACCTGTAGGGCTGCTGGGATGAGTGAGTCAGCGCGATGATGCATCACTTCTCAGATAGTGTTCTGCAGAAACCAGCTGGTTCTTCCAGTGTGTTTTGGTGACTGTGGGTGCAGCCGCTGAGCCTCAAATTAAAGGCACATTATTCAGTAGTATTCATGGGAAAATAATGTGTTGAAAGATGAGGAGGAGGAGGAGGAGGAGGAGGAGGAGGAGGAGGAGGAGGAGGAGGAGGAGGAGGAGGAGGAGGAGGAGGAGGAGCTCCTCCCAGTCTGGATGAGTTACTGGTTATTCACTCAACTGGTGGAAGCTGCTGCTGCTGCTGGAGGAATGTGGGGAGTGAATATTAGAACAATACGTTCACAGCAGGGGGGGTGATGGAGCACACACACACACACACACACACACACACACACACACACACACACACACACACACACACACACACACACACACACACACACACACACACACACACACACACACACACACACACACTTCGTCGCCTTTTTCCAAAGCTGCCTTCAAGTGCGGTAGGAAATATTGGTTCCTCACCACAAACGCAGCTTTGAATATTCGCTGTTGAAAAGCAGCTAAAATAAAAGATTCAGCCCCCTACACAGTACTACACAGTACTACACAGTACTACACAGTACTACACACTACTACACAGTACTACACAGTACTACACACTACTACACATTACTACACACTACTACACAGTACTACACACTACTACACAGTACTACACAGTACTACACACTACTACACATTACTACACACTACTACACATTACTACACACTACTGCACGTTACTGCACTTTACTGCACGTTACTACACACTACTACACAGTACTACACAGTACTACACAGTACTACACACTACTACACAGTACTACACAGTACTACACATTACTACACACTACTACACACTACTACACATTACTACACACTACTGCACATTACTACACACTACTACACACTACTACACACTACTACACACTACTACACATTACTACACACTACTACACAGTACTACACATTACTACACATTACTACACACTACTACACATTACTACACACTACTACACATTACTACACACTACTACACACTACTACACAGTACTACACACTACTACACACTACTACACACTACTACACACTACTACACACTACTACACACTACTACACATTACTACACACTACTACACATTACTACACACTACTACACACTACTACACACTACTGCACCTTACTACACATTACTACACACTACTACACACTACTACACACTACTACACACTACTACACACTACTGCACGTTACTGCACACTACTACACATTACTCCACATTACTACACACTACTACACGTTACTGCACGTTACTGCACGTTACTACACACTACTACACGTTACTGCACGTTACTGCACGTTACTACACACTACTACACACTACTACACATTACTACACACTACTACACACTACTGCACACTACTCCACGTTACTGCACGTTACTGCAAATTACTACACGTTACTACACATTACTGCACATTACTACACATTACTGCACGTTACTACACATTACTGCAAATTACTACACGTTACTACACATTACTGCAAATTACTACACGTTACTACACATTACTGCAAATTACTACACGTTACTACACATTACTGCACATTACTACACGTTACTACACATTACTGCAAATTACTACACGTTACTACACATTACTGCAAATTACTACACGTTACTACACATTACTCCACATTACTGCACGTTACTGCACGTTACTCCACATTACTGCACATTACTGCACATTACTGCACATTACTCCACATTACTACACGTCTCCAGGTAATATTCATCCCGTCAGACTGCGTCTTTACACACGCTGCTGGCTCCCTGTTCGCCCCGGCTGAAGTCGAGTCGCCGGCTGATGTCTCAGGGTCTCGCAGGGCCGCGGCGGCGAGAAGCTAATTCCTCCTTTCACTGGGTGGAATTAAGTCATCGAAGTGCTCCACATTCCCAAATTCTCCGAGTTATTTCGGTGCTTTGCAGCTCTGAAGGACGGCTGTATATTCATGAGCTTTCCTTTTTAGTCATTAGGCCCCTAATCTCCCCCCCCCCCCCCCTGCCCTACAACGGACTAGCTGCCAACAAGGTCAGCAGCACGGAGAGAAAGCTTCTCGCAAAATATTTCAAGACTCTCACAGTAAATGAGATGTTAATTTCAGTCTACGGACACCAACATCTGGATGGATTCAGCGTCTCTCTCCGTCTCCATCACACGCTTCATATATGATGGAATAAACATGTTCATAACAAATGGAGGGTGCTGGATATCCTGCAGAAAACCTAAAACCTTACATTTTATATTGATGATGATGATGATGATGATGTTGTTGATGATGATGATAATAATAATAATAATAATATAGCAGCTGTAATAATTCACGCTAAAAGTAGTGATTATTTACATGGAGTCTGGCTCTATACACGCTAAAAGTCCTGATTATTTACATGGAGTCTGGCTCTATACACACTAAAAGTCCTGATTATTTACATGGAGTCTGGCTCTATACACGCTAAAAGTAGTGATTATTTACATGGAGTCTGGCTCTATACACACTAAAAGTCCTGATTATTTACATGGAGTCTGGCTCTATACACGCTAAAAGTCCTGATTATTTACATGGAGTCTGGCTCTATACACGCTAAAAGTAGTGATTATTTACATGGAGTCTGGCTCTATACACACTAAAAGTCCTGATTATTTACATGGAGTCTGGCTCTATACACACTAAAAGTCCTGATTATTTACATGGAGTCTGGCTCTATACACGCTAAAAGTAGTGATTATTTACATGGAGTCTGGCTCTATACACGCTAAAAGTAGTGATTATTTACATGGAGTCTGGCTCTATACACGATAAAAGTCCTGATTATTTACATGGAGTCTGGCTCTATACACACTAAAAGTAGTGATTATTTACATGGAGTCTGGCTCTATACACACTAAAAGTAGTGATTATTTACATGGAGTCTGGCTCTATACACGCTAAAAGTCCTGATTATTTACATGGAGTCTGGCTCTATACACGCTAAAAGTCCTGATTATTTACATGGAGTCTGGTGTAGTTTGGTGATGGTGATTTCGGGGCTGTTTGATGTTAAACTAAAAGGATCTTCCTCTTTAACTAAAAGGTCTATCTCTGTAGGGATTCATCCCATAATGTTGTCAGAACTTTTACTGGACGCTGACTGGCTTCAGTGTGTTCGATAAATGTCGCTGATGACGACGAGCAGCTCGGTCGGTCAAACCGGGTCTGAGAGCCGTGACCTCTCCTGACCTTACAGCCTGAATCAGATCAATCAATAACGTGTGTGTGTGTGTGTGTGTGTGTGTGTGTGTGTGTGTGTGTGTGTGTGTGTGTGTGTGTGTGTGTGTGTGTGTGTGTGTGTGTGTGTGTGTGTGTGTGTGTGTGTGTGTGTGTGTGTGTGTGTGTGTCAGCCTGACGTTTTTCTTATATAACCTATTTTACACCGACACAACCTCTATACTCTCCAGGAGAGGAAGAGCGTAAGTGACCTCTGATTGGTCAGTGAGTCTTCCAGGTACACAGACAGGCGTCACCTGGGTCCCATTTCAAACCTGTGATGTTGATTCCCCGTGTGAAAGTTAAAACACACACACACACACACACACACACACACACACACACACACACACACACACACACACACACACACACACACACACACACACACACACACACACACGTGCTAATCCTGGGCAGACAGACAGAGTCTGATCAGGCTAATCCCTCTTCACCTCCCTTTGGTCTGACCGCCAGTTTACCTCTCACACACACACACACACACACACACACACACACACACACACACACACACACACACACACACACACACAATAATCAGGACTTTTAGCGTGTATAGAGCCAGACTCCATGTAAATAATCACTACTTTTAGTGTGTATAGAGCCAGACTCCATGTAAATAATCATTACTTTTAGCGTGTATAGAGCCAGACTCCATGTAAATAATCACTACTTTTAGCGTGTATAGAGCCAGACTCCATGTAAATAATCAGGACTTTTAGCGTGTATAGAGCCAGACTCCATGTAAATAATCAGGACTTTTAGCGTGTATAGAGCCAGACTCCATGTAAATAATCAGGACTTTTAGCGTGTATAGAGCCAGACTCCATGTAAATAATCAGGACTTTTAGCGTGTATAGAGCCAGACTCCATGTAAATAATCAGGACTTTTAGCGTGTATAGAGCCAGACTCCATGTAAATAATCAGGACTTTTAGCGTGTATAGAGCCAGACTCCATGTAAATAATCACTACTTTTAGCGTGTATAGAGCCAGACTCCATGTAAATAATCACTACTTTTAGCGTGTATAGAGCCAGACTCCATGTAAATAATCAGGACTTTTAGCGTGTATAGAGCCAGACTCCATGTAAATAATCAGGACTTTTAGCGTGTATAGAGCCAGACTCCATGTAAATAATCACTATTTTTAGCGTGTATAGAGCCAGACTCCATGTAAATAACCAGGACTTTTAGCGTGTATAGAGCCAGACTCCATGTAAATAATCAGCACTTTTAGCGTGTATAGAGCCAGACTCCATGTAAATAATCAGGACTTTTAGCGTGTATAGAGCCAGACTCCATGTAAATAATCACTACTTTTAGCGTGTATAGAGCCAGACTCCATGTAAATAATCAGGACTTTTAGCGTGTATAGAACCAGACTCCATGTAAATAATCAGGACTTTTAGCGTGTATAGAGCCAGCATATCTCCACATGTAAATGGGTGAATTAAGGGTTTATTTTTAACCAGACCAGAGTGGTGGTTGTTGGAACAGTGGAAAGATGAACCAAGACGGCTTTTGGTAGTTTTATTTAGTTTCTGTCCACTTTGAATGAAGTGTGTTTTACGATGATAAAATCACTGATTATTTACATGGAGTCTGGTGTAGTTTGGTGATGGTGATTTCGGGGCTGTTTCATGTTAAACTAAAAGGATCTTACTCTTTAACTAAAAGCTCTATCTCTGTAGGGATCCATCCCATAATGTTGTCAGACTCTTAGAATAATAATCTGAGTCTGTCAGCAGCAACAACAGAACTTTTAGTGGACTGACTTCATATCACTGTGAATTATTGTTATAAACTCAGAAGTACTCAAAGTCTTTGTTTGTTCTTCTGCTGCAGATCCTTGGACCTCTGATGACGTTCTAGCTGCCGTGACGATGATGATGATGATGATGATGAAGAGGAGGATGAGGTGTGTCCGCGGCTCAGCTGCACGTGTTGCCGTGTGAAAGGAGGGCGAAGGTCGTCGCACCTGAGGCACATTGACACGGAGAGTGACGGGTGCAGAAGAATATCATACACACATTTATTTGGGTCCTGTTGTTGGGAGTCTTCATCATATTTTTGACTTTCATACGCACGCACGCACGCACGCACGCACGCACGCACGCACGCACGCACGCACGCACGCACGCACGCACGCACGCACGCTTTCCTCCTCCCATCGGCCGGAGGACATGGCGTTGTCTCCGTCGATGCGAGAAGAACGCGCGGCAGGAAGTTGACTCGTGGAGGGAGCGAGGCGGCGAGACGAACCGCGAGAGAGAGGAGGAGGAGGAGAAGAAGAAGAACACAGAGCGG
>CM042437.1:1224819-1232319 GCA_023631565.1 Gymnocephalus cernua | reverse complement strand
TGTGTAAAGTAACTAGTAACTAAAGCTGTAACAGATGAATGTAGTGAAGTAAAAAGTAATTATTTATTTTTTCCCACGTTTGTTTATTCATTTCAAAACAGTAATACAGAAGCATTTGAAAAATATATGTATGAAAGCAAGTTTCCTTTTTTTTGCTTATATACACAAAATAAAGTAAACAACAAATCAAAGCAAACCAAAACACAACTCCCCCCCCCCCCCCCCCCCCCGCCCCCCCAGTCAGTAATGGGGATTAAATAAAAAATGCATGACAAGGGGTACTTAATTTCCATTTAGTTAAAATTAGTCTTCTTGCTAATAAGGTGACAAAGGCAATAACATCTCTATTAGATTTTGATAGGGAAGTTACAGAGGAGACACCAAACAATGCGGTGAGAGTAAAAAGTACTAATATTTCTCTCTGAAATGTAGCGGAGTAGAAGTAGAAAGTGGCATGAAAAGAAAAGACTCAAGTAAAGTACAAGTACCTCAACATTTGGACTGCATTTTATTCAGGCTCGAGTCTGAATAAAACACATTACAGTTAATACAGTTAATATAATTGAATCGTATATTAGCATGCCTCTTTAAGAACCTGTTTTTATATTTTAGCTTCTTAAAACCTTTAGTTGTTTTATTGAGCTGACTCATGTACTGCTGGAATCAGTTTTATTTCACTGTTAAGAAGTGAACAGTTGTTTATTATTATTATCACCACCTTCAAACTACAGACTATCAGACCTGTTGTTTTGTCACACAGACCTTCAGTGATGATATCTTCAGTGGGACTTTTCGTGTGCTAAAGTATGGAAACAGCCTCTCAGTGAAAGTGTGTGTGAAGGTGTGTATGTGTGTGTTAGTTTCAAGATCAGAGAACGACAGATTTCCTCTGTTCCAGTCCAGAGTCACTCTGATCCTCTGGAGCTTCTTCTTAAACGGGAGATTAATGTGTTGAGCTGGTGGTGACCACGCTGAGTATTTACCTTTATAGAACCATATTGTCCATAATCCAGACTTTATGCCTCCCTTCCTCTGGACAGACTCTGCTAACACACCCAGTAGCCAGTCTGTACTGTCTCCAACCTCGACATCCCAACTGTGAGTCCCTGAGTTAAAGCCCTCAGAGCCCAGGACAGAGAGGTAATAATCAATCCTCTCTGGATTATCAGGAAGCTGCTGTTTCTTTTCTCCTCGTCTCACGCTGGTCAGATCTTCAGACAGGATGAGTTTTGGATGAGCAGTATTTGGGTCCAGAATCAGAGGAGTGTAGGAGACCATGTCCTTCATCTTGTTCCAGATGTTGAAGCTCAGGTTGCCCAGGTGTTTGGCCTCGTCTATCAGAGCTCCTGAGAGCAGCTGTGGATCATCCAGCAGGGGGCGCTGCTGGACTCTTTCCACTGCAGCCTTGTAGTTGATCAGGAATGAGACGTCTTCAGCTCTCAGCTGCTCCTCTGTGGCTCTGACTGTGTCTGAAAGATCTGCTATCTCTCTGCTCAGAGCCTCCATCTTCTCCTTCATCCTCTGACTCTTCTGCTCCTCTTCCTCCCTCAGTGCAGCCATCCTGGCCTCCTCTTCCTCTTCTAGAAACTGGTGAAGCTTCTTAAACTGATCCTTAATCTGCGTCTCTGTGCGTCGGGCCTGGACCTTCAGGTTTTTTGCTGTCTGATCACACTTCACTTTAACTTGTTCAAAAACCTCTAACTTCTCCTTTAAGGGCTCCAGAGTTTCCTGGAGTTCCTCCTTGTGTTGTCGTGCAGCTTCATCGATGGGTCTGAATCTGTGGTTGGAGTGTTTTTCTGAATCTCTGCAGACGAGACACACTGGCTGCTGATGGTCCAGACAGAAGAGTTTGAGTTTCTCAGAGTGCAGACTGCAGCGAGCCTCTGAAGCTCTCTGATCTCTCTGCTGTAAGAAACTCTCACACAGCTTCTTTAACTCCAGGTTACGAGGTGGTTCTGGCCTTGATGATCTTCTCCTACAAACTGGACACTCCCGTGTTGGTTTCTCTGTCCACCAGCTCTTCAGACAGTCTTTACAGAAGCTGTGGCTACATGACAGGACAACAGGATCTCTGAAGACTTCATCACAGACCGAACAGCAGAAATCCTCCTCTGACATGGAAGCCATTTTGTCTCTGAGAGCGGCTGAAAAAAGCAGAAACGGCAGACTTTAAAACAGGAAGTCAGCTGTGTTTCTCTCCCTCCCATACAGGAAAGTTTTTTCAGTCTGCATCAGATTACAGTGAAAGTATTTCACTTCTTCAGTACTTTACAGCTCCTTCCTATAACTGTCCTTTAGTTGAAGTCACAGCTTTGTAATAAAAGGTCAATCTTACCGTCGGTCGGTGCGTCTCGTCTTACTGACAACTCAACAGGAACAAACTTGTTTCCTGTTTTGTCTCAGATGACGTAATACAAGATGTGGAGTTTCGTCAGGCAACTGATAAGTTTCATCTTAAAGGAACAGTTCAGACGTAAAATGTGGTTGAATGAGCTACTTCTCTCTATAAGCTAATGTCCTGCTGTGGACGGGGCAGCAGCTAAACACATTTTAGACACCTAATGACAACTATACCAGTTTAAGTAGACGTTATATTTAGGATATTTTCAGCACTTTACGTTGCTGTCAGACATCTCTCTTCAAAGCCGCCAGACTCTAGGAACTAACTATCTAATTGACTGACTTACTTTCTTTGAACAGTAAAAGGAGCAGCTTCAACCTCTACGACTAATTTCCAGCTGTAGTCCCCCGGCCAGCTTACAATAGGCATCCTAAAATGCATTGTTGTTTGAATATGATGAGTGAAAGTGTGTCTATGTTTTTAATTTGTTTTTATTGTCTTTGTATTTATTTGAAACCACGCTGCTGCCACTTGCAGGACACTCTTGTAAAAGAGATTTTTTTTATCCTGGTTAAATAAAGGTTTGAATGAATTAATGAATATAAAATAAATTACATTACATCTATAATAACATCAGGCCTAAGCAAAAAATGATTAAGACATACAATCAAGTGGCACAGTAAAATAAAGTAGAAAATTCCAAAAGAAATGTTGACAGTGTGCCTACTACTTGGTGCACATCTAAATAACACTGGTTAACAGTAAATCTGCTGTTTGACACGGCCCAAAGTAAAGAGTCTCCATGATAGGAGGAGTTTGTGTTATTCAGAATTTTCGAGAAACTATTCTAACTTTAAAATGTTAGGGTAGTATTCAACTTTCAAATCACATAAATACATTTTAAAATATTCAACCTTCTTTGAGACTTTGAAAAAAAAGCCCTTTACATTAGTGTGTTTTAGATAAAATGTTCAGACTCAGTGGCACCAAAGAGGGGTTGTTTTGAGCTATGTTAAGCGATTTTCCGAAGATTTCCCATTAAAGTCTCTGGGAAATTCTGCGCCGTTTTTTGCGGATTTCTTGAAAACCGTGCGGCAAATCTCTTATAAAAGTCATAGCACACCAGTCCTGATCATTACACACGCTTTGATGTATTTTGTGTGCATGTGTTGGCAACGCTCCGTGACTAGTAGTGGGACAAAAATGTGGCGAAAGATGGAGAATAAGTATGCTGGATAATACAACCCCAAATCAGAAAAAGTTGGGACAGTATGGAAAACACAAAAAAAGAAAGTAGTGATTTCTAAATGTACTTTGACTTGTATTTCATTGCAGACAATACAACAGCACATAATTTAATGTGTTCCTCATGATTTTTATTGTTTGTTTTTTTCAAATAAACAAAATTCCTATTTTGGTTCTTGCAACACATTTCAAAAAAAGTTGGAACAGTAAAGCATTTACCACTTTGTAATGTTTCCATTCCTTTTCACAACACTTAAAAGACGTTTAGGGACTGAAGACACCAAGTGATGAAGTGTTTCAGGTGTAATTTTGTCCCATTCTTGCTGCAAACAAGTCTTAAGGTGGGCAATAGTACGGGGTCTTCGTTGTCGCATTTTGTGCTTCAAAATGTGCCACACATTCTCTATTGGAGACAGGTCGGGACTGCAGGCAGGCCAGTCAAGTACCCATATCCTCTTCCTCCGCAGCCAGGACTTTGTAATGTGTGCAGAATGTGGTTTTATATTATCTTGTTGAAATATGCATGGACGTCCCTGGAAAAGATGTCTTCTTGAAAGCAGCATATTGTGCTCCAAAATCTCTATGTACTTTTCAGCATTAATGGTGCCATCACAGAAGTGCAAGTTACCTTTGCCAAGGGCACTGACACAACCCCATACCATGACAGACCCTGGCTTTTGGACTTGTTGCTGGTAACAGTCTGGATGATCCTTTTCTTCTTTGGTCCGGAGCACACGTCGTCTATTTCTCACCAAAATACCTGAAATACTGATTCATCTGACCACAGAACACGTTTCCACTGTGTGATGGTCCATCCCAGATGCCTCCGAGCCCAGAGAAGTCGACGGCGCTTCTGGACACTGTTAACATAGGGCTTCCTTTTGGCACAGCACAGTTTTAACTGGCATTTGTGGATGTAACTACGTATTGTGGTACTTGACAAAGGTTTGCCAAAGTAGTCCTGAGCCCATGTTGTGATATCGCTTATAGATGAATGACGATTCTTGATGCAGTGCTGCCTGAGGGATCGGAGATCACGGGTGTTCAGCTTAGGCTTGCGCCCTTGTCCTTTACGCACTGAAATTCCTCCACATTCCTTGAATCTTTTAATTATGCTATGCACTGTTGAAGGTGAAATAAGCAAATGTCTTCCTATCTTTATTTGAGGAACATTGTTTTTAAACATTTCAATAATTTTCTCACGTATTTGTTGGCAAACTGGCGATCCTCGGCCCATCTTTGCTCCTAAAGGACTAGGCCTTTCTTGGATGCTGCTTTTGTACCAAATCATAATTACAATCACCTGTTGACATCACCTGTTTCAAATCACATCATTATTTAACCAATTTACCTGATTACTAGCCCTAAATTGCTCCTGTCCCAACCTTTTTTGGAATGTGTTGCAGGTCTGAATGACAGGAAAGGATGTATATTTACAAATGAAATTAAGTTGACCGGACAAAACATGAAATATTTTGTGTTCACATTGTCTGCAATGAAATACAAGTCAAAGTACATTTAGAAATCACTACTTTCTTTTTTTTATTTGTGTTTTCCATACTGTCCCAACTTTTTCTGATTTGGGGTTGTAGTAATTCTGCCGATTGCAGCACATCGGCACATTGAATTAGGGCTGTCAATCAATTCAAATATTTATTAGTGATTAATCAAATCTTTGTCTGTAGTTAACTTGTGATTAATCACAAATTAGTTGTTCATTTTTGTTGTAAATGTTGCAAGAAAATGACAAAAAACTGTACTCTGGAGGACTGACTGGTTTATTGAGACGCAGGATGTTCATACATACATTATTCATTCATGTCTTTGTTTCTACTCCGTTGGACACTTTTAAACAGAAAAAGAACAAAATCCTAAAATGCAGACACATTAGCTTAGCACGAGAGAAAATCAATTAACTGATTAATGTACAAAATGTCAAGAAAAGTGTCCATCACATGTCACAGAGCCCAAGATGACGTCTTAACTCTCTTATTTTGTTCGACCAACAGTCCAAAAGCCCCAAAAATATTAAATGTATAATAATATAAAACAGCGAAAAGCAGGAAATCATCACATTCATCCCAGCATTATTAGTGTAAAAATGACCAACACTATCAATTATTAGAATAGTTGTGTGATGATAAAATAATCATATAGGCCTAATTGTTTCAGCTGTTTATGAAATAATAGTTTAACCAACAATAATTAAAGACATGTTGACCTCACACAACTAAGTTATTATTTCTCTCTCTTTAAGAACCGTTTTATGTTTTAGCTTCTTAAAACCTGTAGTTGTGTTTTATTCAGCTGACTCCTGTACTGCTGGAATCAGTTTTACTTCACTGTTAAGAAGTAAATAGTTGTTTACTATTATTATCACCACTTTCAAACTAAAGACTATCAGACCTGTTGTTTGTCACACAGACCTTCAGTGGTGATATCTTCAGTGGGACTTCATCCCCAGGCCTAATGAATGGAAACAGCCTCTCAGTGAAAGTGTGTGTGAAGGTGTGTATGTGTGTGTTAGTATCAGGATCAGAGAACGACAGCTTTCCTCTGTTCCAGTCCAGAGTCACTCTGATCCTCTGGAGCTGCTTCTTAAACGGGAGATCAGTGGGTATAGATGGTGCTAGCCACGCTACGTATTTACCTTCATAGAATCCTATTGTCCATAATCCAGACTTTATGCCTCCCTTCCTCTGGACAGATTTTGCTAACACACCCAGTACCCAGACTGTACTGTCTCCAACCTCGACATCCCAGCTGTGAGTCCCTGAGTTAAAGCCCTCAGAGCCCAGGATAAAGGGGTAATCATCAAACCTCTCTGGATTATCAGGCAGCTTGTGTCTCACTCCTCCAAGTCTAACACTGGTCAGATCTTCAGACAGGATGAGGTTTGGATTAGCAGTGTTTGGGTCCAGAATCAGAGGAGTGTAGGAGACCATGTCCTTCATCTTGTTCCAGATGTTAAAGCTCAGGTTGCCCAGGTGTTTGGCCTCGTCTATCAGAGCTCCTGAGTGCAGCTGTGGATCATCCAGCAGGGGGCGCTGCTGGACTCTTTCCACTGCAGCCTTGTAGTGGATCAGGAATGAGACGTCTTCAGCTCTCAGCTGCTCCTCTGTGGCTCTGACTGTGTCTGAAAGAGCTGCTATCTCTCTGCTCAGAGCCTCCATCTTCTCCTTCATCCTCTGACTCTTCTGCTCCTCTTCCTCCCTCAGTGCAGCCATCCTGGCCTCCTCTTCCTCTTCTAGAAACTGGTGAAGCTTCTTAAACTGATCCTTAATCTGCGTCTCTGTGCGTCGGGCCTGGACCTTCATGTGTTCTGCTGTTTGATCACACTCCTCTTTAACTTGTTCAAAAACCTTTAACTTCTTCTTTAAGGTCTCCAGAGTTTCCTGGAGTTCCTCCTTGTGTTGTCGTGCAGCTTCATCGATGGGTCTGATTACATGGTTGGAGTGTTTTTCTGAATCTCTGCAGATGTGACACACTGGCTGCTGATGGTCCAGACAGAAGAGTTTGAGTTTCTCAGAGTGCAGACTGCAGAGAGCCTCTGAAGCTCTCTGATCTCTCTGCTGTAAGAAACTCTCACACAGTTTCTTTAACACCAGGTTGCGAGGTGGTTCATACAAAGATCTTTTCTTACAAACTGGACACTCCTGTGTTGGTTTCTCTGCCCACCATCTCTGCAGACAGTCTTTACAGAAGCTGTGGCTACATGACATAAGAACAGGATCTCTAAAGACTTCATGACAGACCGAACAGCAGAAATCCTCCTCTGACATGGAAGCCATTTTGTCTCTGAGAGCGGCTGAAAACAGCAGAAACAGCAGACGTTAAAGGCATGAAAATTTCACTTTATGAGTTTTTTTTAACATTAATGCTAAGGCCTATATAAAAGAGACTTCAGATACAGT
>CM042437.1:1202319-1217319 GCA_023631565.1 Gymnocephalus cernua | reverse complement strand
TTCTTATAGCCAAAGTGTCTTAAATAGTAAAGTTTAGTAAAAACTGAGCATACAACATTTTCTTCACCTATTCAACCAAAGTTATTAATATACAAATGGTCATTTTGCATGGAACATATTTCATAACTGAGGTGACAGACCAACTGAGTGATATTTGGACATATTGTGCACTCAGGTAAGCAGAGTAAGCAAAAGAAAAGTTCTCCTCAGGGGATAAGAGAGAGTACCAGAAATAACAGTTTGCTGGGTGCTAAAGATAAATGTTACAACAAATGCAAAGAGCGTTCCACGTATCAAAACGCAAGAACAAGTGCAAAGTCTTTCAGTAAATTCTTCTTGCACTTTTTACACTGAATGGCAGTGATACGATTTTTAAAATAAAAGTTTACTGCCGTCCATGTTCTTTTTCTAAGTGCTTCTGGTGAAGCCTTAATACAGGCAACACACTCTGACTTCCATGGTACTTTACCAGATTCGATGAAGGCCATTAGTGTCTTTTCCACAGCGTGGACCTCTGCCAATTACCAACTGCTCTTCTTTGAGGTTTCTAAAGAAACAGAAAAAAGACAATTAGGGGCGTAGTCTGGCAATGTAAAAGATTATTCAGTGACCAGTGACAATCAACTTTATTATTTTGATCAAATGTGTATTTTTTATTGAGCAATGTCCTAAAAGCGAATATTCTACACCAAGTTGAAGCCTCTATACTTAAAAAAACAGTGTGGTGACCTTATTTGTTTTACAGCATCAGTTGTATTGACTTGTTTCTGACAACAGAAAACAAATGGCACAAGCACAACCACTATATTTACATATCACTCAGTAAGCATGTTATTACCTGTTGTGAGAAGAGGTGTTACCTCTTATACCTCTTTCACACCACTGACCAAGGTTCGGCCAGGGTTTCACAAGGGTTGTCTGATCAGGGTTCAACCCTCCTTTTGGAATTTCAAACTGAGCCTGAGTCTAAATGGATATATCCCTGGTCATGACATCAGAGCTCACCTGGGTCAACCCGGGAGCAATGCATGACAATAACCTTAAGTGCTAGAAATGTAGCAGGGCTTTGCACGTCATATTCAGTGAACAGCTAACATCACATACAGTACTCCCGTCCAGCAGAACTGTTTTTTTAGCTATTTGAAGTACAGTAAGGAGAGATTAAATGAAGCTTATTTTGTTTTGCAGTGATTATGTTGCACAGTAAATAACCATCAAACTATTCTCAGATGATTTTGTGCAGTGTGATTTTTCCTCTGCATGTTTATTTGAGCAGATGGACAAGGAAATAGGTAACTAGTATCGTTTTTTGACTATTTTGTTTGTATTTTTCATTTAATTCGAAGTAAAGTAAGGCTTTGCTGATGGCTTCATGACTCCTTTAAAAAACTAAAAAGACTTCCCAGCAGTTGCACTGAACTACAGGCTGCAAACGGTCAGACTGTCTCGTACCAGAGAGAGGGAGTAAGAGCGGTGGTGCCGAGAGAATTAAATGAAACATATTTCTATATGTTTACGTTCTAATGCTGGGTATTTATAGCCAGTTTTGCATGTAAAGCTCCGCTACAGCTCTGCAAAATTCAGACTGGTGAACATCCGGGCGGCCACTGCCAGCCTACTGTTGGGAAATGAATTGTACCGCTCCGCTCTGCTGTTGTTGAAGCTGCATGTGAACATCCTAGTTTTATACAGCCTATAGTGACGATCCAGTAAAGCACAGTGAGACAAAATTTATGTTGTTGTTTTTTCAAAGTGTGTGGCAAACATAGGCAGTGACCTGTGACAACTGCCCCACGGTCATTTCCAACTATTCACATAATTATATCCCCATATTTAACCCATTCAAACACAGTCAACCTGGGTATAACTCTGATTGAGCCCTTGGTGTTAAAGGGGCATTACAGCTTACTGTGTCAGGTAACACACTCTGACCAGTACCTAAAGTTACTATCAAGAAAACAGACAAAACTACAGATGTCAATTTTAAAATAAACTACTCGGTCACAACTTGGCCAAGGTGTATTTATTCTACATTCGGAAACTGAAGGCTCACAAACCTGTGGGTAAAATTAGCAGAAGGCTAAACTATTAACAGCATTTCCTCTCAATCTCTGAAATTATTTGCCAATAGTGACACGTGTTTCATGCATAAAACTTTAACTTGAGTTCATGTTTATGTAGCTTGCTAGAGCCTCGAATAACAGTATGTCACCAAGGGCTTACAAATAATGCAGGACTGTAATTCTCATTGAAATTGCATCAGGATCACAATCAAGATAGGGATGATTGAAATGAACAGGTTACTGTATGGAGATAGGGGCTGATGGAAGAAGTATTAAAATAGCTAAAAGTGTATTTAGTGTGTTAAATACCTGTTTTAAGGTCCCCAGTGTCAGACTCAGTTTCCTTTCTTCTTTTTGATGTTGAGGGTCCTGCCAAAGTAATAGACAAGTATATCAGTAATAGAAATTGACAGTTAACTGGCAACAATTTACTTATGGGTCATACAAACTAACTACATATATACATACACAACAAGGTCTAACGTATATATATGTTTTGGAAATGGGTCCATATTCCACTGCATTTAATATGTGAAATACCTGTTTTTGGGCCACAACTGTCAGACTCAGGTTGCTGTCTTTTCTTAGATGTTGAGGAATCTGTTAAAATATTGAATGATAATATATTAATACAACAAATTGACAGATTACTGGCAACATACCTTTACTGTTTGAATAAAAGGCATATATAACAATACTTATAAGTACAGTTCATCTTTTTTAATGAAACAAAACTATATTTTGTACATTGGTAGATCACTTGATCAAAAATGACTTGCACATCTGGAGGTACAGTAGGGACATCTAGTTTTACTGAAGGAGTGGTCAGACCAGGAGTCAAAGCCAAGTCTCTCAGGGGGAAAGCAGACATCTTAACAGCTAATGGGCTCTTAACCACACTATGTCACTTAATCAGGGCTCAACATAAAAAAATCCCCACTGGCCTCCAGTAGATCAGAGTTTTGCTGGCCCCTTCTACATTTTTACTGGCCCTGAAAGAAATATCGTAGGTGTGATTGGCAAAGGACAAAAAAGCAGGAAAATATACGGCGCACCTACCATGAAGCTTCAGAAAATGGTTATAACCCACCTAGCCACTGTCACTGTATGTTGTGCCAATAGCAGTAAAGCTAGACCAGGGGTCATCAACTACATTTTTCCAAGGGCCAGAATTTTTTTAAGCAGACACTCCAGGGGCCGGACTTTCAAATAAAGAAAATAAAATGTATTTATACCTAATAAGCATATGCTTGTTTGATACTTCACTTTCTTACTCAATTAATGCTATATTTTGTACATGTATTAGTGTAAGCAAACTCCTAAAAAAACATGGACAATCCATAACGATAACTAGATAGGCTACTTAACTAGAAAAAGTCCCCAGATTAGGGGGCAGTTCACTGAGTGATGGTTAAAGTCTTTGATTACTGAAACGTTGTTGTAGTATGCAGTGTCCTGATTGGTGGAAAATGTTTGCAGAAAGAAAGGCCTGTTGTCAGGTAAAAATATCACAGTCAAAGAGCCTGAAGCGAAAAGTTGATGTGGAAAACAGCAGCTTTACTGATGAATGGACTGATAAGCAGGCTACCATTCATCGTGAATGCCTTATTTGAAATAAGACAATGCTGTTGCAAAAGAATACAACTGGCAACATCATCAAGAATGAAGAACACGGACATAACGATCACGTAATTCACGTGCATATTAAGTAGCCACATGTATATGTTTTGGTCTTATAATACATCCACAGGTTACTGCTCCAGTGGAGAGGATGGTTCGTTAAGACAGCAGCTAAGTTTACAAGAGTTTGTCCAAAGTTCAAGATAAACAGACTACAAACTGACATCTTTCATTTTAGCTTGTTTGTAAAAAGTCGCTATTAGCAGAGTAGAGCTGTGTTTGCACAGCGAGTGGACAGAGCAGACAGAGCAGACTGAAACTTGTTGATGCCTGTAGAACAGGTAGGTGGGTATTGATAAGTATTAACTTTTTAATCATGGAGGTTTTATTGTAGGCTACTTACAGTAACGACTGTAGCATTTGTTCATCCGTGCCAGTGGCAGTAGGCTAAATAATCCTCGGTATCGTTTCCAGTCAGTTACATCTGCTGCGTGAAGTAACGCACACACCTCGGCTCTGCTGTGTTTATGTGTGTGAGAGTGTGTGTGCGCAGCGCGGACATCGCTGTTCACAATCCCGTCTCTTCTAACATGCAACGCTTGTATCCAAATGAATTGTGTTTGAAGCTGTGTGGCATTTTGTTGGTTTAGCTGGTCGGCTTTTGTTGGAAATTGCCGGCAAACGAAACCGTCGGCCTACATGCCATCATGGCCTTTCTCCACCCAGGTGTAGGCTACTGTGTTTTCCATGACACTAACAATGCCCTCTTTCTCACATTAGCTTCATAGTTCTTTGACATTTTAACTAACGTTATAAATTACCTGAGGTGAAAATGTAAAATATTAGTTAACATTCACAAGCTTTGTGCCACTCAGTATGACGTTTGCTGATGCAGCAGACAGAGACACTGTCACTGGCCCGTGCGGGCCAGTAACTGGCCAATCAACTAGCCCGACATACTCTTTTACTGTCCCCGGGCCATCGGGCCATTGCTTATGTCGAGCCCTGATTAATAATTTAAAAAAGTGCATCAATCCTTAAAATTTGGTCTGTGTGCGCTGTAAAAAAATACACCGTTTTTTGGAAAGAAAATTCTATTCGGATTTTATCTACCTGGGCGGGTCTCAATTTACCTGGGTGGTGCACACAAGTAGAACCTATGTATGGGAAGCACTGCTATAACATACACAGTCAAAGATGTGTTAACAGCTACTACACGGTTAATAGAAGTTAATTCCACTGCATTTTAATTACTGATACAATATGTAACATTTCTGCATTAAAATGTCTAAAAATGACAATATCTATGTAATATAATTTGTTGAGTTGTCTACTTACACTATAAATGTTTCCAACAATTTTTGAACCCACGGACATCTGTAATTTTATTTCTGACATGGGACATTTCATTTAGTCACCTGTCAGTGGCATCCTATAACCTTTGACCTCTGGTTCCTCTAACTTCCATCAAAACACGGCACCCAGATGATATACGTTTGAGAGTAATTGTAAATCATATGTTTCGCAGAAAGAATAATACTCAGTAACCGTAATGCTGCTTTTTTCTGCCACACAGCATAATTTTGTCATTCATTACATGCCACTTTGCAACACAGTAACACAGCAGAGACCTTGTTTATTGATACATTTCAGTATCAATTGCTCCAGCTTAATGTTAGGCTACTAACATTACAATGTGCTGGTAGCTCATGCTAATGCATGACAGGTAACATTATAAGGTTAAAACACCGTTCAACACGCTCATTAAGTTATTTTTAATATAATTGTTTTGACCACGGTTAATAGCACTCTGCTAACCTGTGACATCAACATGTGAAATATATTGTCAGGGCTCGAGAGTGCGACCAATTTGGTCGCACATGAACCCAAATTTTGTAAGGGTGCGACTAACATTTTTCCTAGGTTGCACTGGTGTCCTCTCCGCTGCCTTACATGACCCATCCGCGCAGCCCCGCCCCCATTCACTCACACACGGCCACCGTGCAACATGAAGAGACACAGCGTCGGTCCACACTGCGACATTTGTCTACAGTTTTAATTAACAGAGCTCTATATTGTTAAGCATGAGAGGGAAACCTGTATTTGTACCAGTGTTTCCGCTGGTAACTCTGTTAATGCGGCCGCAATACAGACATTTCATACACAAGACGTGTGTAATGCCGCTGACCCGCCAAAGCGCATTCGACCCGTGCTGGATCCATTCATAATGAGTCAGCCGTCACTCTGTGAGTAGCATACGCTTCAGTCTCTCTCTCTCTCTCTCTCTCTCTCTCCTTTATTTTGATAGGAAAGCTGAAGACATGAAAGGGGAGAGAGGGGGGGGGGGGGGATGACATGCAGCAAAGGGCCGCAGGTCAGAGTCTAACCTGGCCCGCTGCGTCAAGGAGTAAACCTCTATATATACCACATGAGCTATCCGGGCACCCTCTTTCTCTCTTTTAATCAGTCTGTTATTGTTGTTGATAACAAGTGAAGGAGCTATCTCAGAGATATATATTTTTTAAATATATCCTAGGCTATTTATTTCAGATAATCTTCATTTACATGTGTTGCAGCTGTATATTTTCAAACCGAGAAGTAAACCCTGTCTTTGCATTTTATTTGGCAAGCTGGTTTAGCCAAGGCTAAAGGGGAAGAAGCTATAAGACTTTGAGCCATGAAATGTTAGATCTCAGTTCAGGGAAGCACTTTGAAACAGTAGCACTTTCTATTTTGAAATGTTTAACTTAAAATGTTTCAGTTTGGCAGCTCATTGAAGCACTTCAAACTTTTATTTTGTTAATATTTTTATATGCAGTATGATTGTGCTTCAACTAAAAAGTATTTACCTACACCTTATTCTTGTTTAAAATCATTTACATAATATATATGAATCTATATGGAGCGTGATGAAAAGGTAACATTGAAATTGTGGCGTTAACGGCGGCGCGAGGAAAAATTTGGGTGCACCTAAATTTTGTGCTGGTGCAGCTAAATAAAAAAAGTTAGGCGCACCAGTGCAACCAAGGCAAAAAGTTAGTGTGGAGCCCTGATTGTGAGTGTGATTTAGCTGCTGGCTGATGTTAGCTTGCTTGTTGACTTACTCCTCAGATATCAATACAAATCAAATAAAAAAAACTGTAATTATGTTGGGGAAATTGCAGCTATTAGAATGGCATGAATAAACGTTACTAAACGTAACATGAATAAACTTGAATGGGTAAACTCATCTGTGAACTAATCGGGGATGGTGTTTAAAAATGAAAACTACAACTCCCACAATTCCATGCAACTTCACGTCATCAAAAGTCTGTTTACCATCCATTGTTTTGATTGAGAGACCGCTAGCCACAGAAAATTTCATTTTGTAAATTGAGGGATTTAATAATGTTAAAGCATTTGGCTGGCAATTTTCTAAACATATACACATAATAGTTTTTGGATTTATGGCATCACCTAATTTCATCATAACAGGAAAGAACAGTTATGTTCTATCTAATATTGTATTAGTCATACTATACAATGATTTGTCGTTTGTCTTTGTTGAATACAGCAGAGAAAGAGCTTAAAAATAATCACATTTTAAGTTGCAATTGCAATATTGCTTTTAAAAATTGTAATTAGGTTATTTACCAAAATCGTTTAGCCCTAGTGTCCAGCTAGATTTAATTGTGCAAACTTACGGATAGGCTGTCAGTTCTCCTCAGGGGTGGTACATCTGGGTCATCCCCAACATCATCATGTGAACTCTCAGGAGTGCACATCTCTGTGTTGCTCCCAGAATCTAGACTTACTTCCTATGGGGGGGAAAAAACAATATAAAGCACTGGAAAAATAATTACTATATTACAGTGTTTCTGCTATATGCATTTAAGCATGGCATGCTTCTCTTACAGTTTTTCAGGTTAAGGGCTCAAAATATGTAGAATTTAGGAAAAAAGATTTATATAAATCATAGCCATAATAGCCAGGTTAAAGGAAACTACTAAATCCAGTTCAAACCAAAGATTTGGGATGAGATGAAACCATTTTAGAACGTTGTAGGTGAAAGTTGCAGGGGTCTGAACGAGCCCATCTTAACTCAACTCAACTCGTCACCTGTTTCAACAGCCAATAGAGAAGTCAGCTAGTAAAGTCAGCTGCAAACTATAGAAATAAAATGACCAGTGAATCAGATAAAAACGTTTTTCCATAATCTCAGCTATTGTCTATTCTTCACAGTGCGTATGTTTTAAAAAGTTGTCTTATCTCCCGCTTCATCACGCTACAGTTGCGCTCACACCATGAGTTTGGCATTGACCTTCCTCCATGCCGCCAGTGCCTGTACTACTGCCAGTATCTGGCTGATTTTCTTTTGTCAGTGGATGAATGAGGAACTCAGGGCACTGGTGGCATGGAGGGAGAGCAGGCGTCATAGAGACAGGGCGCATTTAAGTCCCGCTCCCACCAGAGGGGAAAGTGAATTTCTGCTCTCCATTGACTTGTGTTGTGTGAGGGTTTCTCCTCTTTATTTCATCTGCTAACAACAAAAACATTTCTAAAAGCTAGTGAGTGCTGATTTTAACTACCAACAGGGTAAATAACCCATAACTTAAGTTTTTATAAGCTGCTGATCCAAAACAACTGAGCTTCATAAAGAGAAAAGTGGATAGATGTGAGGAATCAGCAGAGAGAATGGGGAGACTGTAGGATCCTGACACTAATCTAAAGATGTCTGATGTTACGTGTGTTAGCGTAACTTACAGACATATAGTTAGCTTAAAACTAAATATGGATATTTGACTTGGTAACCAAATGTTTGCAAACATAACTTCGGACATATCGTTAGCTTTGTGTCTCTCCATTCTCCCTGTTGATTCCTCACGTCTGTTACCACTTTTGTCTTCATAAAAGCTCACTTTGTTTGGGATGGCAGCTTATAAAAACGTAAGTTCTGGGTTCTTTACCGTGTAGTGAATACCGCCACACAGTAGCTTTTAGACATGTTTCTGTTTTCTAGCAGACAGATGAAGAGGAGGAAACCTTCACACAATACAAGTCAACTGAGAGAGGAGTGGGGGTGGCTTTCAGAGTACCAAGTCACTGTTCACCTGATTTCACAAAAAGCTAAAGAGCCAGGGCACTACCCTCCTACACACAGTTTTCTTTATTAAAACCTAAAACATTAAGTATAAGAGGCACCATTGAAAAGACAGGTGAATTGTAATGTTTGTATGAATATTATATTACATTATTGTATCACATTTAAAATTCCACCTTATTACCTGGCTTTGGTGTTTTAGGTATTCCATGTGCCTGGATAAACATGTATTATGATGCTCCCTCAGCCGTAAGTGTGCCTTCAGCCTGGTGTATCCTGCACTCTGCCTGAAGTGGTTAAACACAAACAGTTGATGTAATATGTGTATGTATCCCATTGTTCTTTTCATCATTTTTTAAAATATCTGTACATATACATCAGCTGTTATGTTTGCAGCTTGTGGAGATAAGAAAATCGAGTCCATGCTTAAACCTATACTGAAAAAAACTCCCTTACTTAAAAGATGGTTATAGAGATGATAAAATGGCTTGAATGAAGTTTATGGACTCTTATCAGTCTGTTTACCTGCGCTTAATTAACCAGGTTAAATCTGACCATGTGCAGAACAACACAGCACTGCAGGTGTGGCAGGATGAAAGCAGAGATCTTTACAGAAGCAATGCCTCAGATTTAAATAACAGCTGAAACTTTACACAAAGCAGCCTGTAGAAGTCTAATAGGTATGTTCCCACCACTTCACATTTGACTGTATGTTACATACAGACACATGTTGTGCTCTGAGGAAAAGCTACGCTCTGTCCATCTGTCCAGCCCGGTCTGATTCCCATAGCATCAAATATTAAACCTAGTCTGGGCCCCCGCGTCCTGTGCGTTGACGACACCAAAGACAAAGCGTGTTGGTCTGTCTCACTGCGCTGTATGGCTGCTCAGACACCATTTTTTAAACATAATTAAAGTAAATTGTGCAAGCAAAACCACTAATATGAATGAGAAGAGTAAAATGAATTCATGATTTTCTTTAAGATTAGAAAATAATTAGCCCATTGTTTAACAGAAACTAAGCTGCTGTTTATTAAACTTTAGGTGTAACTTGTTTAGCCCTGTATTAAGAACATATTCTAGAAAGATATTGAACATTGGTAGCTACGGTAGCTAACATTAACATTACTGATAACTAGCTAGTAGATGACAAATGCTCATTAAACATCCCCATTTTCTCTGCTTAGCCCCATGCTCCCATGCCCATAAATATTAGCTAACATTAGTAATAGTATAACTATGCAAGACCAGCCAGGTAACAGTCAGTGGCAAAAAAGGCAATCCATAACCAGAAAAAATGCTGAAATACCAGCTCAAATGTGTAGCTAATGTTAAGAGTTTGCTATCAACATTGTAACACTAGCTAGCTAGCTGGTGACAAGTTAGCCATTGTTAGCATTGGCAAACCATGCTAATATAAAAACAATGCTGCAAACCATAGACTGCAAACACATATTTAGCCTAATTAATAATTACTAAAACAGTTTAGTGTAACATGACTTACCTAACGTTAGTTTCCGTGTGTTCCATCCGTGTCCATTTGCGTCTTTAGGAGCCTGTGCTGCTGCCAGCTTGTGCTCGTGCCTGCTTCAACTGCACCTGCATGAGCTGCCGCCCACTCACTGTCGGCAGCTCTCGTGCAGGTGGGGGATGGGCAAAGATGACGTGGGGACCTAAAAGTCAGGAACAGTGTGTTCTAATGGTCAGCAGCTGAATCCCTGTGACTGTGACAGGTGGGGGACAGGTGGGGTATAGGTAAATTGGGGACCTAAAAAGTCAGGAACAGTGTGTTCTAACGGTCAGCAGCTGAATCCCTGTGACTGTGACAGGTGGGGGACTGGTGGGGCATAGGTAAATTGGGGACCGAAAAAGTCAGGAAAGGTGTATTCCTCCCTCACTTTTTTGATTTGTGTTTTACCAAATTATAATGCTTCCAAAATAAAAAACATATATTTGTATACGCTTTTAACATCCCTAATTTTAGGGTATATGGTTTTGCCCGGAGTTTACATTTAGGAATTTAGAACTGAGTGGTGTTCCATTCAGGCCCTGTTCTAGGCTGGGTGAGCACAAGCGACTAGTGTTAATATGCATGTTCTTTAGGACTGTAAGATATATGTCCACTGTTCAAATCATAGTAATTATTCATTACTTTATATACAAAATCCTGAAAAAATGTTGGACTAATAAACTGATAGCTGGAGGGAAGCCGTTTATTTCAAACACTGCCATTACACAGACCAGATTGAACAATCAGCCAAGTATTCCCCGCTATATTTAGAATATTTTTAGCGCATTTCATTGATGTCAGACAGCCCTTTACGACAAAGAACTGAAGCTGTTCTCTCTGCTCTTCAAAGCTCCCAGATTCCTTTGAGAATCGCAAAACACAAGTTGCTGCTCTACTGCTCCTTCGATCAGTTAGTTTGTGTTATTGTGTGACTTTCTTTACTGTTAAGCAAAACAAATGTGATTGTCTGTTCTAGCTGCTAGTGAAGGCTAACGTGTCCTATGCTGTGCTCCATAGAAACTGCCTTGGTATGTGCAGGCAGTCAGCCCTGGAGGGCCTATTTTATTTTGGATATTATTTTTTAATATTAAATTGGAATGTGACTATAACATAATAATACCATCCTGGATATGCTTCACGTCAGGCCGAACAATGCCCCTTAGCTCTGATAAAATCATGACATAACACAGCCTGTCCTGAGCTATTTAATTATTATCTAATTTTTCATTGAATCTTACATAGTGTTTTGGTCAATGTTACAGTAAGAATTGTATTTACCATCTGATACCTTCACCTGTCACCACCACCTATCTTTTGACATATTACAGTCTAATTGAATGTGTTTGCGGTCTAGCCAAAGTCACGCTTAGGGAAAAAGAAGGCATTGGACTGAGATGGTGCAAGGCTGTTCAAGCCTTTGCTATTGTCAGTTATACTGCGGCACCGGAACATTGCCTTGCGTCGTAATGTTGGTTCATGGGGTAATGGGAGGGTAATGGGATATGTGGGGTATTGGTGCTTGGGCAACTGTGCTGCGAGACTGCAGCTTAGGAGGTACTGAGTCGAGGAGCAGACCTGTGAGACACCATGGAGCTTGCCATTATTGATTGCTGCTCAGTGACATTGAGGTTGCAAAAGTTTAAAAAGCAGAAATCTGTGCATGACAGAAAGGGCAAAGCCTGTCAAAAGAAACACTAAAACTGAAAAATCTTGAGCTAGAGTTACAGTATAGAAACTTGCAGCTAGCTGACAGCAGCTACCTGTCTCTGTCAGCTAACGAAGGATAACCACTGAGTTACTGGATGCAAATTCAAATGCAAGTAACGTTATTCATTCAGTCATTAATCGATCTATCACAATTCAATCTCACTTAGAGAGGAAAAGCAAAGCACAGAGACAGAACCACTAAAACTGTGACTAACAGAGCATTGATAACTGCGGCCTTAGTTTATATAGGCTAACAGAGCACTGCTTACTCACTATGTAGCTTAGGTGAGCGGGTATGAACTCCCAGTCTGCAACTGAATTGACTGATTTTAGTGAAAGTGGCTAATATTTTGTCAAAAAGTTTAGTCTGGTTTTCCCTCTAACCAGACTGTCTCGACTCTGTGATTTACGGAGTTTGCTAATGTACAGAAAGCTTTACTCATTGCTAAAGTAACCCTAAACTCTAGCTGCTGTCAGCTAGTTAGCTCAGTTAGCCATGCTGCCAGGACTCGGAGCTTGAAGCACCGGGGGAATGGTGGTGTTTACCCCATTAGCACAGGAGTTTTGGACTGCTGGGAGGAAGATTTGGAAGGCCCAATACTAGGAGACCGAAGAGAAGACACTAAGAAAGCTAAGAAGAGAAGAGAGTGGCCAAGCAAGGGTAAATCTCAGACTGGCTTTTTGTCGTTGGCGAGAGCTTCTCGAAATAAAATTTAGCTGACAGACTGTGAGCTGGGCATCTTGCTGTTGGACTAGTAAGAATTATATGATGGCTTGCTATGTTTGTGTTGTTCACTTGCTTGAGGGTTGGATTGAAATATTGGCTTCAGATATTTAACATGATATCAATAGTGTATTTTGATGATGTATACACCATACATCATATAATATTTATTTGATTTGCTAAGTACATGTACACATTCAAGGAATATAAGCTCGGCATTTAACCCATTCTAACTATTTAGGAGCAGTGGGCAGCCATAGTCTTCCCACCTTAACCTACCATTAGACTCTGGGGCTAAGAGGTTTTCTAGGCCTACCTCCCATCTAACAAAAATGTATAATATCCACATCCGTATATACTGAGCAAAATGTATTCATTTCTTTTGGTTGATACAGCTGTGGTTGATTACCTTTTTGAGATGACCAAATCACTTAGTTTGCTTGATCATAAAAACAAAAGTTAGTCTAATTAATGACAAACAATGAGTATTTAATAATAAAAGAAAATGGAATTTGCAACAATTTATGGTGAAAAATGTGTACATTTGTAAAGGAAAATGGTTCATAATTCAAAATAGTATATAGCAAACTGAACTAATTTTTAACCTGTTAAAATCCACCTCTATTGCCAGATTTTTGTCTATTTCTCGTTCCCAAAAGGAAAAGGTTGTATGAGGTTTCATTTGAGACCTAACTTCTTCTAGTTTATGGAAATGTGCTTGATTAGCATGTCATTAAAACACAACATACACTACAGCAGTTCAAACATGGTTCAAAATAGTTATTTTGGTCCCATCTAAAAAACAAAACTGAAATATACTTTGTGCCACACTATGCAAACACAACACATGCCTTCTACACATTGTCAACAAGACCTCTATAAAGTTTCAAAACTCTAGTCCTAACCTAATGGGAGCTAGGGAGTTTTCAGTATTTGGTATTACAGGTGTCACTGGTTTGCCAAAACCTCTCCAAAACCTCTCCAAGTGACCAAAGTTTTCTAAATGCTTTTACTCACTTTATGCTATTAGAAAAAAAAACATATTTAAGACTTAAAACGACTTACAAAACCTTTCTACATTCATTCAAACACTGATGAACATATTTTTTCTCATAAATCACATGTATGGCTCTGGGAGGCGGGGCTTAGGCCCATCCATTTGGACTGGCTCCCATTGGATGTTCCTATCACACTATATCCCATTGGAAAGGGAATGTGATTGGCTACACCTGCCATGATTGACGTGTTCATAGCCAATGAGAGCTGTTTCTAAAATGGCTGCTCAGAGAGATGACGCAGCATATTGATGCTCCACAGTGGGAGCACTTGCTAGATGTCGAAGGCTGTCCCGGGGTGGAAACTAAACAGAAACAGGTGGGGATAGTTTCATTGTGTAGGCAGCAACCTGAAGAAAACAAACATACCCAGCAATGCGGTGCATGGCACCAAGAAATTATTATTTCAGAAGGAACAAGATCGGCTAATGACTTTAGCAGACAGTTAGCAGACAATTAGCATGGACTCTACAGGACAATATTCATAACCTGGATTAATGCTTTTGGAAAACCCGTGTTATCCTTTTGATCTGTGGACACTTATGGACTAGTGGAATATAAATGAGAGGAATGGACGGGGATTGAGCAGTTAGGACAGCCTACAGGTAGGGAAGCATCATCTTTGTTATTTATTTATTTTTTCAATAGTATGAGCACTAAGATCATGAATAGTGCTTTGGTGCTTATGATCTCAGTAAAATGAACGGAATGATTGAATGGCAGAGAATTGTACCAATCAATCGATGTACAGCATGTCCATATTGACAAAAGTTTTGAACTTTGTGGTAAAATACTTATTATGTAACATGTCAGAACATACCTGTTAACACCCACCGGGTCGCCAGCAACCCGGTGGGTGTTAACAGGTTTTTAAAATGTGCATAACCCCTGGAATGTGCAACCCCTGGACTTTACTGGTGTCCAAGTATTTACTATGTTAAAATGGTTATAATTTCTGCTCCCCTATGAATTTCCTGGTAATGTATCAATTATTGAAAGAATAAAAAACTAATGAATAGAATACATATATATATATACATATATATATATATATATATATATATATATATATATATACATATATATATATATATATATACATATACATATATATATATACATATACATATATATATATACATATATATATATACACACATATATATATATATATACACACATATATATATATATATATACATACGCAGTATATATACACAGTATATATACATATATAGTAT
>CM042437.1:1192319-1194819 GCA_023631565.1 Gymnocephalus cernua | reverse complement strand
TTCTTCTTCCTGTTGTACATCTCATTATCTCATTATATTATTATATTATCTTATTATTATTATATTATATTATTATTATATTATTTTATTATTATATTATATTATTATATTATTATATTATCTTATTATATTATATTATGTTTTTTTATTATAACAGCTTTCATGCATTATCTTATTATATTATATTATTTTATTTTATATTTTATTATTATATTATATTATTTTATTTTATTATTATATTATATTATAACAGCTTTCATTCAAGCTCTACGCTCAAAACTACGACCACAGAATTAGAATGCTTCAAAATAAAAGCCTCAGATCTCAACTATGACAATCACATGCTTCCTCCTCCTCCTCCTCTTCCTCCTCCTCCTTCTCTTCCTCCTCATCTACCTCTTCCTCCTCCTTCTCTTCCTCCTCCTCGTTCTTCTCCTCTTCCACCTCTTCCTCCTCCTCCTCCTCCTCCTCCTCCTCCTCCTCCTCCTCTTCCTCCCCCTCAGTAACCAGGCAGTGAAGATGTTGGAGTCGAGGGTGAAAGCGACTCCCGGCATGTTTGGCGAGCTGCTGCGAAACGCCAGCATGGGCGACCTGCGCAGCTGTCCCGTAAGTATTGTCCTGTATCACTTACAGGCCTCCTGCACGCTGGCTGCGTGGCGCGAGCGTGTCGGCTGCGTGGCGCGAGTGTGGCATGAGCGTGTCAGCTGCGTGGCGTGAGTGTGGCGTGAGCGTGTCAGCTGCGTGGCGTGAGCGTGTCAGCTGCGTGGCGTGAGTGTGGCGTGAGCGTGTCAGCTGCGTGGCGTGAGTGTGGCGTGAGCGTGTCGGCTGCGTGGCGTGAGCGTGAGTGTGGCGTGAGCGTGTCAGCTGTGTGGCGTGAGTGTGTCAGCTGCGTGGCGTGAGTGTGGCGTGAGCGTGTCGGCTGCGTGGCGTGAGTGTGTCGGCTGCGTGGCGTGAAACATGAATTTTCCGTTCCGTACTAACGTGGCGGTCTCTCTTCCTCAGAGTCAGTGCGGCGAGCAGCTGAGGACGACTCGCGTCCTCCTCAACAGCCCCGAGATCATCACCATCGGGCTGGTGTGGGACTCGGACCACTCGGACCTGGCCGAGGACGTCATCCACACCCTGGGGACGTGCCTGCGGCTCGGAGACGTACGCGCATTTGGGTTTAAACTTTAATCTTACGTCTGACCGCACCACAGATGCATCCTGGGAAAGTAGAGAAAACACTCCGGGTCGTCTCCATTTCTGTTGAACCAATCAGCAGGTCACACGGAGTCTCTGCAGATTTTAACCCTCGTGTCGTCTCCCCCCGTCGACCGTGAGGCAACTTTTAGTTTTTCTGCGTCAAAATGTAAAAATAAATTCCAACGTTTTGGTCGTTTTTTTTTTTTTTTACTTTTTTTTCGAAGTTTCTGTCGTTATTTTTCTACACTTTTTTCCAAGTTTTTTTTTTTTTCACTTTTTTCAAGTTTTTTGTCACTTTTTTCAATTTTTTTTGTTACTTTTTTCCAAGTTTATTGTACCTTTTTCAAAGTTTTTTGTTAATTTTTTCAAATTTTTTTAGTACTTTTTTCAAGTTTTTTTGTTACTTTTTTCCAAGTTTTTTTTTTTTCACTTTTTTCAAGTTTTTTTGTACTTTTTTCAAAGTTTTTTGTACTTTTTTCCAAGTTTTTTTTTTTTTCACTTTTTTCAAGTTTTTTGTCACTTTTTTCCAAGTTTTTTTGTACCTTTTTCAAAGTTTTTTGTTAATTTTTTCAAATTCTTTTTGTACTTTTTTCAAGTTTTTTTGTTACTTTTTTCCAAGTTTTTTTTTTTTCACTTTTTTCAAGTTTTTTTGTACTTTTTTCAAAGTTTTTTGTACTTTTTTTCAAAGTTTTTTGTACTTTTTTTTCAAAGTTTTTTGTACTTTTTTTCAAGTTTTTTGTACTTTTTTCAAGTTTTTTGTACTTTTTTCAAAGTTTTTTGTACTTTTTTTCAAAGTTTTTTGTCATTTTTTTCAAAGTTTTTTGTCACTTTTTTCAAAGTTTTTTGTACTTTTTTCAAGTTTTTTTGTTACTTTTTTCCAAAGTTTTTTGTACTTTTGCAAGTTTTTTGTACTTTTTTCAAAGTTTTTTGTACTTTTTTCAAATTTTTTTGTACTTTTTTCAAAGATTTTTGTAAATTTGACCCGAAGACGACATGAAGGTTAAATGAATTTAAAGAATAAATCAAATTTGACGTTGACACACACACACACACGCAGACACGCACACAGACACACGCACACAGACACACACACACACACACACACACACACACACACACACACACACACACACACACACACACACACCTATAAGCATGTGAGTCATCAGCCTACAGACCGATACGAGTTGTGTTTGTGCTCTCAGCTGTTCTACCGAGTGACGGAGGAGAAGGCTCGCCAGGCGGAGCTCTACCTGGTCGGCATGGTGTGTTACTACGGGAAACACTACTCCACCTTCTTCTTCCAGACCAAGAT
>CM042437.1:1179819-1187319 GCA_023631565.1 Gymnocephalus cernua | reverse complement strand
CAAGTTCCCGCAATTTTTGCAAGTTCCTGCAATTTTTACAAGTTCCCTCAATCTTTACAAGTTCCCGCAATTTTTGCAAGTTCCTGCAATTTTTGCAAGTTCCCGCAATTTTTGCAAGTTCCCGCAATTTTTGCAAGTTCCCGCAATTTTTACAAGTTCCCGCAATTTTTGCAATTTCATCGCATAAAACTGCATAAATATCCCGCATATTCCATCGCATTTTTTAAGAAAACGTGCCGCATACCGGTAATCAAGGTTTTTTTGCCCCGCAACAATCACACAAAACCTCTGTGTTTTTCTGGCGGGACTGACAAACAGCTTCTGTCTCTCCTCTGCAGATCGGTCCCAAGTGGAAGGACGTAGTTTCTCGCTGCATCAAGGGCCACTACCAGCCGCTGCTGCTGCTCTACGCCGACCCGCGGGGGACGCCGGTGTCGGCCCAGGACCTGCCCTCGCGCTTCCCCCTCCACAGCCTCAACAAGGCCTGCTACGACAGCGAGGACTCGGGTAACTACAACACAGCTAGGAGTCGTAGTAGTAGCACTACAGCAAACGTTCAGGTAACTAAACCCGAAACGGTAGTACTTGTTGTAGTCGTAGTAGTAGTGCTGTGACAGACTACTCTGAGGGACTTGAGAGACAGCTAACCGTTAGAGTAGTAGCTAACGTTCAGGTAACTAAACCTTTAATTCAATTTCATTTATAGTGTTTAATGACAACAGGAGTTATCTCAGGACTCTTATTAGAGATAGAGGAGGTCTAGACCACACTCTATAAGTTACACGGTTTCCCACGAGCAAGCATTTGGTGTGACAGCGGTGAGAAAAACGTCCTTTTTACAGACATGAACTGGCTGTTGGTGGGCGGCCATCTGCCGGTTAGGACACAGAGACAGTTATACTAGTATACAGAAATACAGATGTACAGATATACAGAAATACAGAGGTACAGATATACAGAAATACAGATATACAGATACAGAAATACAGAGGTACAGAAATACAGATACAGAGGTACAGATATACAGATATACAGAAATACAGAAGTACAGAGGTACAGAAATACAGATATACACATACAGAGGTACAGATATACAGATATACAGAAATACAGAAGTACAGAGGTACAGAAATACAGATATACAGATACAGAGGTACATAGGTACAGCTATACAGAGGTACAGATATACAGAGGTACAGATATACAGATACAGAGGTACAGATATACAGATATACACATACAGAGGTACAGCTATACAGAGGTACAGATATACAGAAATACAGATATACAGATATACACATACAGAGGTACAGCTATACAGAGGTACAGATATACAGAAATACAGAGGTACAGATATACAGAGGTACAGGTATACAGAGGTACAGGTATACAGAGGTACAGATATACAGAGGTACAGGTATACAGAGGTACAGAAATACAGAGACACTGATATGTAGAAATATGATTCATAATATTTATAGCAGTTGGTATAATTAACAGTGGCAATTAGTACTTGTTGTAGTCACAGTAGTAGTACTGTTACAGCTAACCGTTAGAGTAGTAGCTGTAGTACCGTAAAACTTCAAATAATAGCCCGGGCTTCTATTTACCCAAATCGCCGAAATGCCCCGGCGTGTATTTGAGACAGGCGTCTATAAGAGACGGGCCTTTAATTGACGATGCTTTGCCCGCATGCTGTGGATCCATCACACACGCTCACCTCCAGCTCTTCACTGACCTTCCTCCCTCCGCCTCGCAGTCCGGCCCTTTGGTCGTCTTCCTCGGACAGACGTCGCAGTTCTGCTTTATGTTTACCAGGCATGGATTTAATTAGCGGAGGTAATGTTAATAGTACTGTATGAGTTGCAACAGCTTGACTGACTGACATCAGTGGCCGTTCTTTAGGTTGGGCTTTTACTGTGAAGGGTAGGAAAAAGTGAAGCTAGCCTTATGCTCTGTTGTCACCACATAACGATCACGTAATTCACGTGCATATTAAGTAGCCACATGTATATGTTTTGGTCTTATGATACATCCACAGGTTACTGCTCCAGCGGAGAGGACGGTTCGTTAAGACAGCAGCTAAGTTTACAAGAGTTTGTCCAAAGTTCAAGATAAACAGACTACAAACTGATATCTTTCATTTTAGCTTGTTAGTAAAAAGTCGCTAATAGCAGAGTAGAGCTGTGTTTGCACAGCGAGTGGACAGCGCAGACAGAGCAGACTGAAACATGTTGATGCCTGTAGAACAGGTAGGTGGGTATATTGATAAGTATTGACTTTTTAATCATGGAGGTTTTATTGTAGGTTACTTACAGTAACGACTGTAGCGTTAGTTCATCTGCGCCAGCGGCAGTAGGCTAGATAATCCTCGGTATCGTTTCCAGTCAGTTACATGTGCTGCGTGAAGTAACGCACACACCTCGGCTCCGCTATGTTTGTGTGTGTGTGAGAGTGTGTGCGCGCAGCGCGGACATCGCTGTTCACAATCCCGTCTATCTTCTAAAATGCAACGCTTTTATCCAAATGAATTGTGTTTGACGGGTTCAAATACAACCCGACACGGAAAAAAACAAAAAAACAGACCCGGCCTCTATTTGAGACCGGCCTTTATTTACCCAAATCTGTTGTCACACCAGGCGTTTAAAAGAGACAGGCGTCTATTTGGGACTCGGCTATTATTTGAAGTTTTACGGTAGTAGTCTGATATGATATATACTGTTAGAGTAGTAGCTGTAGTAGTAGTGGTGTGTGTGTGTGTGTTTTTGAGAGTGTGTGTGTGTGTGTTTTTGAGAGTGTGTGTGTTTATCCCCTCTGTCACTAACCCCCCCCCCCCCCACCCGCTCCAGGCCGCGAGCATTCGATCTCCAGCGACACTCGAACCGATTCGTCGACGGAGAGCTCCTCGTCCCGACAGCCCCCCCACTCGCACCACGAGTCCCTGGCCAGCCGCTACTCCTCCGACTCCCAGGGAACCATCATCTGCACCGAGCACGCCGACGGACCGCTGCACGCCTCGCTCGGCAGCCTGGATACCGTAGGTAGGCAGCCCGGATACCGTAGGTAGGCACCCTGGATACCGTAGGTAGGCACCCTGGATACCGTAGGTAGGCACCCTGGATACCGTAGGTAGGCACCCTGGATACTGTAGGTAGGCAGCCTGGATACCGTAGGTAGGCAGCCTGGATGCTGTAGGTAGGCAGCCTGGATACCGTAGGTAGGCAGCCTGGATGCTGTAGGTAGGCAGCATGGATACCGTAGGTAGGCAGCATGGATACCGTAGGTAGGCACCCTGGATACTGTAGGTAGGCAGCCTGGATGCTGTAGGTAGGCAGCATGGATACCGTAGGTAGGCACCCTGGATACCGTAGGTAGGCACCCTGGATACTGTAGGTAGGCAGCCTGGATGCTGTAGGTAGGCAGCATGGATACCGTAGGTAGGCAGCATGGATACCGTAGGTAGGCACCCTGGATACCGTAGGTAGGCACCCTGGATGCTGTAGGTAGGCAGCCTGGATGCTGTAGGTAGGCAGCCTGGATGCTGTAGGTAGGCAGCCTGGATACCGTAGGTAGGCAGCCTAGATGCTGTAGGTAGGCACCCTGGATACCGTAGGTAGGCACCCTGGATACCGTAGGTAGGCAGCCCGGATACTGTAGGTAGGCACACACACACACACACACACACACACACACACACACACACACACACACATATATATATTCCATATTTTTCAACCTGGACTCTTGTCCCATTCATTGGTGACTAATGTGAACAACAATACATAGAGCCAGACTCCATGTAAATAATCACTACTTTTAGCGTGTATAGAGCCAGACTCCATGTAAATAATCACTACTTTTAGTGTGTATAGAGCCAGACTCCATGTAAATAATCACTACTTTTAGTGTGTATAGAGCCAGACTCCATGTAAATAATCACTACTTTTAGCGTGTATAGAGCCAGACTCCATGTAAATAATCACTACTTTTAGCGTGTATAGAGCCAGACTCCATGTAAATAATCAGGACTTTTAGCGTGTATAGAGCCAGACTCCATGTAAATAATAACTACTTTTAGCGTGTATAGAGCCAGACTCCATGTAAATAATCACTACTTTTAGCGTGTATAGAGCCAGACTCCATGTAAATAATCATGACTTTTAGCGTGTATAGAGCCAGACTCCATGTAAATAATCATGACTTTTAGCGTGTATAGAGCCAGACTCCATGTAAATAATCATGACTTTTAGCGTGTATAGAGCCAGACTCCATGTAAATAATCAGGACTTTTAGCGTGTATAGAGCCAGACTCCATGTAAATAATCACTACTTTTAGCGTGTATAGAGCCAGACTCCATGTAAATAATCAGGACTTTTAGCGTGTATAGAGCCAGCATATCTCCACATGTAAATGGGTGAATTAAGGGTTTATTCCAACCAGACCAGAGTGGTGATTGTTGGAACAGTGGAAAGATGAACCAAGACGGCTTTTGGTAGTTTTATGTTGTTTCTGTCCTCTTTGAATGAAGTGTGTTTTACGATGATAAAATCACTGATTATTTACATGGAGTCTGGTGTAGTTCAGCAGCAACAACAGAACCTTTCGTCGACGTTACCTGATGCTGTACATCTGTCCGTTAAGGTTACATTACAGCTTGTTTCTTCCTCAATACCGGCCCAGTTTCAAAGATTGTTGTTCCCATCAGTCACTTAGACACAAAGACATGAGGAAATACCAAAAAAATACTCTTTAAATTAGTTGATTTATCTATAAAATGTGAAATAAATTGTAAAAAAATGTTTGCTGTTTCCATCCATTTTAATTCTTTCATTTACATTCAGATTGTTTCTTCTTTTATGATTTAAGTTTTATATGTTTGTGGCGCAGCCAATCACGCGCTGCCGTTTGGTCACTGTGTTGCATGATGTGGTGACCGTGCTGTAAACATCCGTTGCCATGCTTCTTGTTGCTAAGGCCACGTGACGGACAGCGAGCAGCGCCGGTCTCCGAGGAAGGGAGGCGGGGCCGGAGACAGGAGGCGGAGCTCTAGCCGCCACCGCCGATCTAAACCCGACAACGAAGCCCCGTCGGCTGGGTACCACAGCGAGGGTAGGCGGGGCGGGGCAGGGGGGGATGTGGGCCAATCAGGGGCTGGGGAATTTAGGGACGCAGGTGGGCTTCATCGGCAACTGTAATTGTATTTATTTAATATTGAGGAAAGTGTGAGATGGAGATGAATGAACGTAACGTTTATATTTGAAATATGACGCGATAGCAGAACTTCTGTTTTATCATTTCTTTAGTTGTCATTCTCATTTTCAATCACTCGTTCATTCATTCATTCATTCATTCATTCATTCATTCATTCATTCATTCATTCATTCATTCTGCCGTCTCGCTAACGTAATCCTTCTTTCCCTTTTGTCCCTTTTCTGTTCTCTCTTTCTTTACATTTTCCTCCTTTCTTCTCTCTTCCCTCTCTTCTCTCCTCTCTTTCCTTTCTTCATCTCCTCTCTTCTCTCCTCTCTTTCCTTTCTTCATCTCCTGTCTTCTCTCCTCTCTTTCTTCTCTCTTTCCTCTCTTTCCTTTCTTCATCTCCTCTCTTTCTTCTCTCCTCTCTCTCCTCTCTTTCCTTTCTTCATCTCCTCTCTTCTCTCCTCTCTTTCTTCTCTCTTTCCTCTCTTTCCTCTCTTTCTTCTCTCCTCTCTTCTCTTTCCTTTCTTCATCTCCTGTCTTCTCTCCTCTCTTTCTTCTCTCTTTCCTCTCTTTCCTCTTTCTTCATCTCCTCTCTTTCTTCTCTTCTCTCCTCTCTTTCCTTTCTTCATCTCTCTTCATCTCCTCTCTTCTCTCCTCTCTTTCTTCTCTCTTTCCTCTCTTTCCTCTTTCTTCATCTCCTCTCTTCTCTCCTCTCTTTCCTTTCTTCATCTCTCTTTCTTCTCTCCTCTCTTCTCTCCTCTCTTTCCTTTCTTCATCTCCTCTCTTCTCTCCTCTCTTTCTTCTCTCTTTCCTCTCTTTCCTTTCTTCATCTCCTCTCTTCTTTCTTCTCTCTTTCCTTTATTCTCTCCTTTTTCTTCTCTTCTCTTCTCTCCTGCTTTCTTCTTAACTTTTCCCTTCCTGCTGTTCTACCTTTTCTGTTCTCCTTCTTTATATCCCCCCCCCTCCCCCCCAGGTGAGACGTTGAAGGAGCAGCAGGTTCCTCGCCACCTCCCCAAACCTTCCTCCTCCTCCTCCTCCTCCTTTTCTTCCTCCTCCAGTCGTCTCCGAGACTTTAGGGAGACGATGAGCAACATCATCCACAGCCGCCCGCTCTCCTCCTCTTCCTCCTCCTCGCTACCCGCCGCCGTCCTCGCCTCTGACATCACTTCCTCCTCCAAAAACAACCACAACAACCACCACCACCACGACGACGTCTACGGCGCCTCCTCTCCCTCCGCCGGTGCGTGCCGGGACTGGGAGGCGGGCAGCACCGGCAGCGAGTCCAAGTCCAGCTGCTCGGGCGGGGCGGGGTCCGGGTCGGGGTCGGGGTCGGGGGGGTACCGGCCGGCGTGGCGGCCGCGCAGGGAGGCGCTCAACATCGACAGCATCTTCACCCGCGAGAGGCGGCGGCAGGCGGGGTACAGCCCGCTCGCCGCCCCGCTCAACGACCAGGCTGGAGCGCCGGAGGAGGACGTCAGGTCTGTCACACAAAGGTGTGTGTGTGTGTGTGTGTGTGTGTGTGTGTGTGTGTGTGTGTGTGTGTGTGTGTGTGTGTGTGTGTGTGTGTGTGTGTGTGTGTGTGTGTGTGTGTGTGTGTGTGTGTGTGTGTGTGTGTGTGTGTTTGTGTGAGTGTGTGTTTGTGTGTGTGTGTGTGTGTGTTTGTGTGTGTGTGTGTGTGTGTTTGTTGCTTGTTGAAGCAGACGATGCAAGAAAAATGTGTGTGACCAGACAAAGTCTCCTCTTCATCTCTATCTCCTCTTCATCTCTCTCTCTCCTCTTCATCTCTATCTCCTCTTCATCTCTCTCTCCTCTTCGTCTCTCCTCTTCATCTCTCTCTCCTCTTCATCTCTCTATTTCCTCTTCATCTCTCTCTCCTCTTCACCTCTATCTCCTCTTCATCTCTATCTCCTTTTCATCGCTCTCTCTCATCTTCATCTCTCTCTCCTCTTCACCTCTATCTCCTCCTCATCTCTCTCTCCTCTTCATCTCGCTCTTTCCTCTTCATCTCTATCTCCTCTTCACCTCTATCTCCTCTTCATCTCTCTCTCCTCTTCATCTCTCTCTCCTCTTCATCTATCTCTTTCCTCTTCATCTCTCTCTCCTCTTCGTCTATCTCCTCTTCATCTCTCTCTCCTCTTCATCTCTCTCTTTCCTCTTCATCTCTCTCTCCTCTTCACCTCTCTCCTCTTCATCTCTCTCTCCTCTTCACCTCTCTCTCATCTTCATCTCTCTCTCCTCTTCACCTCTCTCTCCTCTCCTTCTCTCTCTCCTCTTCACCTCTCTCTCATCTTCATCTCTCTCTC